>VZQC01007462.1:0-5000 GCA_009823505.1 Rhizomys pruinosus
AAAAAAAAAAAAAAAAAAGGACTGCCATAGTTAAGAAAACACAAATAATTTGCTTTTGGCAAGTAATGGTGTGAATGAGTGTGCTTTCTTTGTTGTGGGATCTGAGAAGTCTCCTTCATTCTTTCATCTAATTCAGTGATGGAGACAGTGGTGGAGGCATCCAAGTTTTATTGGCACACTGGAGTCTTGAAGCCGATTAAATCCTTGGGTTGAGGAGGGGCTAGGAAGAAAAGCAGGAATCAGGTGTTTTTTTTTTGGGGGGAGACAAGGGTCTCCCTCCCAATAGCCCCAGCTGGCACTGGAACTCACTCGGGTAGACCAGAGCCTGGCCTTGAACTCACAGAGATTCACCTGCCTCGCCTCCCAAGTGCTGGGATTAAAAGCGCGCGCCACCACAGCTGGATAGCATGGATCAGTTTTTAATAGCTGCTATGCTCTGAGTTGAGGCTTTGGCTTGTACCTGTCCTTTGTTCATAAAAATCCCTAACTGCCTCAATGGTATAAACACATTGCTAACTGGAAAGTTATTTGAGGTCTCCTGGAGCCTGCAGCCTCCTGAGCAGGAGGACGAGGTACTGCTGGTGAGTAGCAGTCAGTACTCAGCTCTGTGGATTGTCCCAGGAGGGAGGATAGAGCTAGAGGAGGAAGGGGGGGGGGCATCTTTGAGTAGAAGTCAAGATCGAAAAGCACAGAAACATATGGTTTATGTTTCTTTTTTTTTTTTTTTTTTTTTTTTCCGCTGGAGGCAAGAGGATGAACTGAATTGTGTTTTTTTTAAAACCAGGGCCGGTCAAACATCAGGATGAGTTCAAGTAAAAATCACGGAGAAATGGTAACATCCTTCAAGGCAGTCACTGTCAACAGCCCAATCCTGATACTTTATGAAATAAATCTTTTGGAAAAATTGCAGAGCACACACAACAAACAATGAAGAGAGCCAATAACCAGGGTCCTACCGACGCCTTCTCTTCGGGGGCATTTCTCGAGGTCTCGCGGGTGCCAGAAGCGGAGCGGGCCCGGGTGTTCTAGCTCCGCGGCTCTGGCAGCCGGCCGGCGGGTAGTGTGGAGGAAAGAGCATGTTTATGTTCTTATAGTCACTGAAATATTAGAGGATTGGGAAGATTCTGTTAATATAGGAAGGAAGAGAGAGTGATTCAAAGTAGAAGATGCAATCAAAGTTCTCCAGTGCCATGAACCTGTCCACACAGAGTACCTGGAAAAACTAAAGCTGGGGTGTTCTCCAACCAATGGGACTCCTACAGTCCCTTCCCTTCCAGATAACAGCGCCTTGTTTGTGACTGCAGCACAGCCCCTTGGGGTACTGTCCAGTATCTGATAGAGACTTGGGAGCCCCTCCCTTCCCCCCGCCCCGTCTTCCAGGGAGAGGCCCTTCTCACTTTTTCCCTCAACACACCTGACTGCTACTGGCCTGGGCTGTCAACCCTGAATTGCATGCAGGGATTTTAAAAAAACAATTTGGCGCTGTGTTTCAAAACAAAAAGATTGCCTTCCAATTCCCTTTTAAAAATAACAATAAAATAGTTGTACAAAAAAATATTTTAAGATGGTAAAGCCCTGTGACGTTTTTTTTTTTTTTTGAAGTTTTTTTTTTAATTGAAATGTTTGTGGTAATTGCAAACTCATTTTCCAATGTCAGTTTTCCAGGCAATATGCCCTTTCCCTTCCCCCGCACCCCACCCCAAACCCCAACCCACCCCAGAATCACAGGGCATTCTGCCATAACTTGTCCCTGGGCCACTGCCTCTCAGTTTTTTTTTTTTTTTTTTTTTTTTTTTATTTTTATTTTTTAACTGTAAGTAATAATTTATGTAAAGCCAATTTGCAGGTGGTAAAACCAACCACACAGCCCATGGGTCCCCACCATCCAGCAGGGGGGTTTGTATATTCAATCAAATTGATCAATAAGTGTCTAGTTTATGTTGCTGTAGTTTCACCAATTCACCCCAATCACCAACAGCTTACTTCTAAAACCACGCCCCTTTCTTCTGCAGATTGTTCCCTGTGCTTAAAAAAGGGGCACAGGGGGATGAGAAACAAAACACTCTACTTTCCCTGGAGGCCTGTTTTGTCTTGAACCTGGTCAATTCTGGCTGTTTTTTTTTTTTTTAGATATATAGGTATTTAGTATAATATATAGCCTTTTCATCCTACTAATGAAGCACAAGCAATTAATATATGTAAGGTATTTTAAAAAGTACTAAATTTGTTATGGTACAGGAATTTTACCTTTGGGTATAGACACAGATGTTGTTTGGTATGTTAATGGTTTAATCACCTGCCTATAACATTTTTTTTCTGTTAAACATGAACAGGAGTCTTACTGTGGCTTATTAACACCTCCTAACCATTAGAGGATGTAAAGCCTTGTGGCAAAAAATCAGCCCTGGGGTATTCCTCCAAGGAGAGAAGCCAATAGCCAATTAATATTTTGGGGATATACAGGCATAAGGCTGCCTCCGCTGCTGCACAGTAATTTTCCAGGCAGGTGAGGTGTAACTGATGCTGGAAACGGAGGAGTCTTGGATGACTCAAGGAGACCCAATATTTGCTTTATTGGTTTAGTGGCCTTTGTAACACTCTCCTCTGGGTATTCCAGAGACGATCTGTACACTTGCATGTGTGTCCTCAATACATCTTTCCCATGTTTTAAACATCAGGTCTTCGACAGCAGGGCCTAATCACCTCTCTTCCTGCAGAAACCCCCAAAGTTTGGAGGCAAGAAGCCTTTACCCTTTTGTGGTGGCTTGGATCCCTTGGCCAAGATCTCCTTGGTATAATAATCCATTGCTGATGTCCAGAGCCTCCGTTTATTAATATATTTTTGCTTAAGAGCATAGCTTAAAGAGACTTTAGTAGTGTCAATTTTTGGGTTGGTTTTTTTTCTGCCTCGAGAATAGTCCTTTTCAACAGTGTCCATGTCTATTACGGTCACTTTAAAGACGGTCGTTTTTAAAAACCAGTTATTTTTTCCTCCGCTTCCCCTCTCTATAATAGTTGTCTCAATTTACATTTGGAGAATGAACTCATCATTATCATATTTTATCCTTATTCTATGGGGGAGGTTAAGAAAGTCTCTCATATAAAAACCTTTGAAGCACCTAGAAGGTTAGTTTCCTTAGGACTCATTATACTAGTTGTTACAAGTAGGATCCACAGAGGGGTTTTTTGAATGTTTTAGCAATCGTGAGGCTTTTCTTCCTTTTTCAAATGTTCAGACAGGGGCCAACCTTTCCCTGTTGGCAACTGCTGGTACAATCCTAACTCGATGCAAAGCCTGTAATCTTGTTCTTTCTGTCGGCAGTTAGTTGGGGGACATTTTGACTTGTTGGAACATGTAAATCTTTTCCCGTAGTTTTTAAGATTTGAATTGACCACGGTTTTTTGACAAAAAGGGTTTCATATCTATCTGTAAAATCCCCCTTCTTTTTTTTGGTTTTTTGTTTTGGTTGACCCATGAGTCTCCAGAAGGGAGTTGTATTATACAAATATAAAACCTGGAATCTAGGCTCAGATTTAATCAAATTCACCTATGCTCTTTTGGGTGACTGTATATGATGAATTAACTTGGAAGCAAACTTAATTTTTACATTAAATCATCTTATAGGTGAATGAGAAATGCTAACAAAGGTGATGACCGTAAAACAGAAAAATTATAGAGAACATTTGTAATGTGCCAATCCCAAAGAGTTTATTGTTTATACAGATTTTATGTAAACAAATGTGGACAACAGCAATTATATCTCCATTTAACTAAGATGCACTACCGTTTTTATCAAAACCTTTTAATATATTCCGAATGTTGTTTAATATACAATATTTACTTTTACTAAGTCCTAAAACACAAGGTAACCAGTAACAGTGTTGGGGCAAAACTGGATACTTGTTGAACCTCACGTCAATTAAATATACAATAATGGAAGATACAACACCCATGTCATTCCCCCCACCCCGGGTCCCCCCCCCCCCCCTTCCCCAAGTCAACATTTCCGTCAAGTTTTTCTGATTCAGTGTTTCTTGTTGTTGGTTTCTTTTACTATGCAATCCCCTCTCCAACAGAAATAATTTTAGAGCTGGGGAGATTGGCACTAGCAGCCCACAAGAGTGAGGGATACCATTTGTCATTTGTTTCTCTGGGAAATGGGGTTAACTGACTTACTTCACTTTAACATAATGTCTTCTAGCTCCATCCAGTTACCTGCAGAGTTCATGATCTGGGTCCCTCTTTCTTTACTGCTGCCTAGACCTCCATTGTATACATTAACCACATTTTCTCTATCCACTCGGCAGTTGAGGGACACCTGGGCAGGTTCCAACCAGCTTTTTTTTGCTATTTATGGTGAACAGAGCTGCAATAAACATAGCTGGTCATGTATCTTGCAGTAAGTTGTGGCTTGTGGGTATATACCCAGGAGTGTAATGACTGTCTGGGTCAAATGGAGGGCTCATTTTGAGTCTTCTAAGGGTTTCTGCACTGCTTTCCATAGTGGGGCATGTACCGTTTTTGTTCTTTGAACATTCCCACCAGCAATGGAAGGAAGGTGTGTTCCCCCTTTCCCCACAAACTCCAGCACTTGATATCATTCATATTCCTGATCCTAGTGAGTCTTATTGGAGTAAGATGATATCTCAAAGGGGTTTTAATTTGCAATTCCTTAATGATGAGCGAATGTTTAACACTTCTTAAGATTTTCTCGGCCATCTCTAATTCCTCCTCTGTGAATCTCTATTCAGATCTGTGCTCTCCCGTTCTTTGTGAGATGATTCATTTATGGTTTTTCTTTCTTCTTTGGTGTTTTTTTGAGTAGCCTTGTATACGCTGGGAGATTAAATGCCCTTTGGTCAGATGTAAGCTGCAGTGAAGGTTTCTTACTCTGTGGGATTTCTCTTTCACTTCCCCTTTTTGGTTTCTTTTGAATTACAAAACGTTTTGAGTTAATGAGGTCCCAGTTTGTCAATGTTGATCTTTAATTCTTGTGCAG
>VZQC01007462.1:10000-20786 GCA_009823505.1 Rhizomys pruinosus
CAATAGGAATTGTTTTGAGGGAACGTCCTTGCAAGGCAAGGCAATAGTCCTTGAGACTGTCCTTGGAATGTAAACAAAGTTTAACCGTACCTTCACCACATGTGAAATTTGCAAAAGAGTCTTTTTTTGCTTGTATAAAAGGCCTTGGAAATTAAACTTCGGGGCTCCAGTATTCACTGGTCGCCTCTCCCAGCTCTATCCCTTTGGGGGGTGTGTGTGTGTGTGTATTCTTTTTTTTTTTTTTTTTTTTTTTTTTTTTTTTTTTATAGGGAGTTTTCAGAGACAGGTCTCGCCTGTGACCCCGTCCTTGGAACTCACTCTATAGACCAGGCTGGCCTTGAACTCACAGAGATCTGCCTGAGCTGCCATGCCCGGCTTGAAGACGATTCTTTTTCTGAGTCTTTTTTTCCATAATTTTTATTGGCATTTTTTCTTTTTCTTATCAAATTTAGACCTGTTCCCCCATCCATGCCCCCCTCACCAGAATTCATGCATTCTGCCATACATGTTAAGTCCATCTTGTATCTTTTCTCAGTCTTTTTTTAACTTTTTTGCTACAGAAGTTTACAGTTTTGTCAGTTCTTTGACAAGTCTTTTTTGTCGTTGTTGTTCCTTTAATTTTTAGTATACTACTCCACAATTACACACATAACATAACATATACACATATATATGAATACGTCCATACATATACAAAATTAACAAACTTGAAAATAAATTCTGGTTAATTCCAAAACAAGTTAGAGTGGAACTCTTCACCAGTGACCCATCTGACAAAGGTTTAACATCCAAAAGTCACTTTTTTTTATGTTTAGGGATTCAAATTTTTTTCTTTTAATTTTATATTACTCTAAAATATGAATATATACCTTCTGCCCATATACATACAGTTGAGAGGCATTTGGGTTGGTTCCAACTCTTTGCTATTGTGAAAAGTGCTGCAATAAATATAGATGTACATGTATCTTTGCAGTAGGATGAGTCTTGTGGGTATATGTAAAAAAGGAATGCCTGCCGGGCGTGGTGGCGCATGCCTTTAATCCTAGCACTTGGGAGCAGAGGCAGGTGGATCTCTGTGAGTTCAACGCAGCCTGGTTTACAGAGTGAGTTCCAGGACAGCTGGGGCTACAGGGAGACCCTGTCTCAAAAGACCAAAAAAAAAAAAAAAAAAAAAACAAGTGAGTAAGGTACTGGAGAGATGTTTCAGGAGTTAAGAGCACTGGCCGCTCTTGCAGAGGACCTGGGTTCAAGTCCCAGCACCCACATGGTGACTAACAACCATCCTTAACTCCAATTCCAGGGGAATCTGATACCCTCTTCTGTCCTCCTCAGGCATTGCACGACACGGGCACACTTATATACATGCAGGCAATACACTCATACACATAAAATAAAAACAGGGGCTGGAGACATGGCCTAGTGGTTAAGAGCGCCGACTGTTCTTGCAGAGGACTAGGGTTCGATCCCCAGCACCCACATGACAGCTGAGAACCGTCTGTAACTCCAGTTCCAGGGAAATCCAACACCCTCTTCTGACCTCCGCAGCATTGCACTACACGGGTGCACAGACCTACATGCAGACAGTACATTCATACACATGAAAATAAATAAAATTTTAAAAATAATAAAGAAGACAAAAAAAATAAATTAAAAAAATAAATAAAAATAAAAAATATTTTATTTTAATTTAAATAAATGTATTGCTTAATTACATCCATATAGATTCTAATGGATATATTGACCGCATTTTTTAAATTTTATTATTTTTTTTTTTTTTAAATTTTTTTTTTTATTATTTATTTATTTTTGTATGTGTATGAATGTACTGTCTGCATGCAGGTCTGTGCACCCGTGTCGTGCAATGTCGCGGAGGTCAGAAGAGGGTCTCGGATTCCCCTGGAACTGGAGTTCTCCTGGAATTGGAGTTACAGACGGTTCTTAGCCGCCATGTGGGTGCTGGGGATCGAACCCGGGTCCTCTGCAAGAGCGTCAGTGCTCTTAACCGCTAGGCTATCTCTCCAGCCCCAATTTTATTTATTTTTTATGTGTATGAATGTACTGTTTGCATGTAGGTTTGTCATGCAATGCCACGGAGGTCAGAAGAGGGTATCAGATTCCCCTGGAACTGGAGCCAAAGACGTTCTCAGCCACCATGCGGGTGTTGGGGATCAAACCTGGGTTCTCTGCAAGAGCAGTTGGTGCTCTTAACCACTAGGCCATCTCTCCAGCCCTATTGACTGCATTTTTTTCTTTTTTTATTTTATGTTTTATTTTTAGGTGTGTTTGCCTATGTATATAAGTGCACCCATGTATGCAATGCCCTCAGAGGCCAGAGGAGGGCATTGGATCCCCTGGAACTGGAGTAAAGGGTGGTGTTAGCTGCCATGTGGGTGCTGGGAATGGAACCCAGGTCCTCCACAAGAGCAGCCAGTGTTCTTAACCACTGAGCCATATCTCCAGCCCTTCTTTTGTATTTTTGTTATTGAATTTTTGTGCATTTCAGACTTTGTATTTTTTGAAGTCTGTAAGTGTGATTTACAGATTCTAAAACCTGTTTGAATTTTGTTCTGAAGATTAGAGTCCTAGTCAGCCATAGGGCACATCCTTGTAATCCCAAGACTCAGGAGGCTGAAGCAAGAAAATCACGAGTTTGAGGCCAACCTGGGGTCCATGGCAAGATTCTGTAAAATTAATTAAATAAATAAATAAATTACATTAGGTTCCTAACATATATTGATGGATTATAGCCATTGCAGAAAGCTTGTATCGTTTTCCCATTGTAGAATATAGCACAAATTACTTATCTTGTCAACAGATGTTGGAAACATCCCACATTCAGGCCAGGTCTTCCCAGCTCAGGTGACCATCAAGACAATCCCCACTGTATTAGTCACTTATCTGTTTCTGTGATAAAACACCATGACCAAGGAACTTATAAAAGGAAGAGTTTATTTGAGCTTACTATTGACGGTTCCAGGGAAACAGAGTCCATTGTGGTGGGAGGCACGGTGACTGGGGCTGGAGCAGCAAGCCGAGGGTCACATCTTGCAATGAGCACAGGAGGTCAAGAGAGAGCGACTGGAGACCGCGAAGCTTGTTAAATTCACTAAGCCTGCCCCCAGTGACATACTTCCTCTAGCATGGCCACACCTTCTAAGACCTCCAAGAACAGTGCCACCAACTGGAGATAAATGTCTGAATACTTAAAGCCTATGGGGGACACTCATTCAAACCACCACATTCCACTCCCTGGCCCCCATAGGCTCCTGACCACATAAAATGCAAAATGCATTTAGTCCAACCTTAAAAGTCCCCATAGTCTTTACCAGTTTCAATGCCATTCAAAAGTCTACAGTCCAAAGTCTCTTCTGAGACTCAGGCCAATCTCTTAAACTGTAAGCTCCTGTAAAATCAAAAGACAAATTACATACTCCCAATGTACAGTGGAACCGAATACACATTCCCATTCCAAAAGGGAGGAATAGAGGCATAGTGAGGAAATACTGGACCAAAACAAGACTGAAAACCAGCAGGGCAAACACCAAGTCCAGTAGCTCCACATGCAACTTCTGGGACTTGACTTCCAAAGGGCTTAGATGGCTCAGCTCTTCCAGCTTTGCTTGCAACATACATCTCTTTCTTAGGCTGGTACCACTCCCTGTATGCAGCTCTCCTTGGCAAATATCTCACAGGTCTGGCATCTCGAAAGTCTTCTTGGGGTCTCCACTGCCAACCAGGCTTCACATTCACAGCTTCATGCAATGGCCTATCAGGGCCTTCTTTATGCAGGGACACCCCTGCTGCACTCTGCCTGACCTTGGCAGCTCTCTGAAACCGTGGAGGAAGAACTGAAGACCCCTCCACTCTTGCAAACTTCATGTCTCTAAAGCCACGTGAATGAAACTGCCGAGTTTGGCTGCAAGTTTGGGATGGACCCTGGCCTATTTCAACCACATTTGCAACTTTTCTCTGCCCTGAATTTGGAGCAGAAAACCCTTTCAGTATTTTTCTTTCAAAAGTTTGAGGATTAGCTGGGTGTGGTCTTGCCCTGAAGGTACTATTTCTGTTGTTCACTTGTAAATCTCGAGGCCCTTCCTTAATCACTTTAATCTCACTTTTTCCATTGTTTACTTGTAAATATCGAGGCCTCTCCTTAATCACTTTAACCTCCTTATGAAAGGGAGCCTCTCCTTCACATGCCTTGGCCCCACCTTTAATCTTCCTAGTGCAGTTATCAGATCCAAACTGTACATTCTGCATTTCTTTCTGCCCCATCTGCTCTTCTTCACTGTAGATTTGCACAATATTCACCATTAAAAGCCATGCCACTATTTCTACATTAGGCTGTCTTGAAATATCCTCCGCCAAAGACATTAGTCCATTGCTTTTCAACTTAGCATCAGGCAAGCATTTGGGCTGCGGGCAAACTGCTGCCAGACTCTTTATCAAAATATCCCAGTTGCTGCCTAAGTCTTTATTTTCCTCTGGAACTACATTTTTTTTGCAGCCATGCTTTCTTCCAGGCTTCTACTAGAATGGCCTGTTAAGCTCTGCTTGCAGTAGTCAACAGCTTTTCTAGCCCAAAGTTCCAAAGTCTTCCACATTTCTCCTAACATCCACATGGTCAGGTTCTTCACAGCCAACAGCCCACTCTCTGGTACCAAATAACTGTATTAGTCACTTATCTGTTGCTGTGATAAAATTCCATGACCAAGGAACTTATAAAAGGAAGAGTTTATTTGAGCTTACTATTGACGGTTCCAGGGAAACAGAGTCCATTGTGGCGGGAGGCTGGAGCAGCAAGCAGAGGGTCACATCTCGCAATGAGCACAGGAAGTCAAGAGAGAGCGACTGGAGACAGCAAAGCTTGTTAAACTCACTAAGCCTGCCCCCAGTAACGTACTTCCTCTAGCATGGCCACACCTTCTAAGACCTCCAAGAACAATGCCACCAACTGGAGACAAATGTCTGAATACTTAAAGCCTATGGGGGACACTCATTCAAACCACCACACCCACAGATGTGGCACGGCTCAACATGATCTAGATCATTCTTCCTAGAGATGCCCTTCTCAGCTGATTCTACATTGTGGGAAGCTGATGTTGAAAACCAACCATCACAAACATATTCCCGAGTTCTGTGTGTCTGAACACATCGTCATTCCCAGGCACCCTTCTTCCTTGAGTTTACGCTTCTGCTCGCTTTCTCTGCTGTGATTGTTCCACTGTGATCTTATTTGATTGGTTAGCTCTTTTACTTGCAGCGTTTCTGTTCTGTTTAGAGCCACGCTGTCCTTGACATTTCCTTCCATTGATCTTGAATTCCTAGCCATTTTATCCACTTTGCTAAATTTTTGCGTACATTCTCAACATCAATTTCTCCACTGCATTCATCTGTTTACTTGAATCCTGGTCACTGATCGTGTGTGTGTGTGTGTGTGTGTGTGTGTGTGTGTGTGTGTAGTACAGGGGGTACACATCTGTGTGGGTGAAATCATCTGTGTATGGGGTGTGGAGCATGCATGTATGAAGGCCAGAGGCTGACATCAGGGTCCATCCTTATCACTCTCCATCTTGAATTTTTGAGGCAGGATCTATCACCGAACCTAGAACTTTCCATTTTAGCTAGACTGGCTGGCCAGCAAGCCCCAGGAACCTCCTGTCTCCACCACATCCCACCCAGCAGTGGGGTTGCAGGTGCACACCCCCCCCCATCTACATAAGTGCTGAGAATCCAAGGCAGGTAGGTCTTTGTGCTTACACAAGCCCTTTACTCATTCATCCATCTCCCTGGCCCCCACTGATCCTTTTATAAAGTATGACTCTTAGAGCAGGCATGGTGGCCCATGCCCTTAATCCCAGCACTCAGGAAACAGAGGCAGGTAGATCTCTGTGAGTTCAAGGCCAGCTTGGTCTACATAGTGAGTTTCAGTCCAGTTGGGTCTACAGGGAGAGGAGATCCTATCTCAAAAAGACAAAAAAGGAGCTGGAGAGATGGCTCAGCAGTTAAGAGTGCTGACTGCTCTTGCAGAGGACCTGGGTTCGATTCCCAGCACCCTGGTGGCTCCTAAGAACTATCTTTAACTCCAGTTCCAGGCGAATCTGACACTCTCTTCTGACCTCCTCGGCATTGCACAACACAAGTACACCAACCTACATGCAGACAGTTCACTTATACACATAAAAAAATAATAAATTTTTAAAACATTAAAAAAATAAAAAAGACAAAAAAATTTAAGTATGACTCTGAAATTTTTTTTTAATTTTTTGTCTTTTTGAGACAGGGTCTCCCTGCAGCCCCAGCTGTCCTGGAACTCACTCTGTAGACCAGGCTAGCCTTGAACTCACAAAGATCCACCTGCCTCTGCCTCCCGAGAGTTAGGATTAAAGGTGTGTGCCACCAGACTCTTGTGGGAAAATCTTTTCCCAGCATTCCAGCCATCTCATCTTTAGTATTGTGTTGACAAGTTGAGCACTTCCAGAGTGGACTGTCCTCTAGTATGTTCTTAATTATTTATTTTTATTTTATGCATATGACTGTTAAGCCTCATTGTATGTAAGTGCACCCATATTGTGCATTGTCTACAGAGGCCAGAAGAGGGCATCAGATCCCCTGGAACAGGAGTAACAATGGACAGTTGTTAGCTGCCGTGTGGGTGCTGGAAACCGATCCCCGGTCTTCTGCAAGAGCAGAAGTGCTCTTAACTGCTGAGCCATCTCTCCAGCTTCTGAGTATTTTTGGCATTTCTTTCTTGCATTTTGCATATCTGTTGAGATAGATGTGTCCTACAGCTTTTATCTTCCCCATTTTTTATTTACTTTATTTTGTATGAGTCTTCCTGGTGATTGTCCTCCTTTGGATTGATGTTCCCCACTACTATTTAGAGGAGGGGACACTGACCTCAGTAACACACTTAATGTCTTGACAACAGCCACGTTAGGTCACAGTAGGAGATACTGGGGTAGTTTGCTTGTCTCCCTGTAAAGTTCAGATACAGTAGCCCTAGAGCACTGATTGGGGGGGAGGATGTAGTTTGTAGGATTTTTTTAGAGATATGGGTATCAATAATTGAGAAATGAAATGAGGAGGAGAAGGGGGAAATAAGAAAAAAGGAAGTAAAATATGAGTAAGAAGGAAAGACTATGGGGCAGGGGATTAATGGAGAAATATTGTGGAGGAAGAAATAGTCATACAAGCCTCTGCGGGTAAGATACAAGCTAAAACAAAACAAATAAATAATTAAAGTACAAAAGCATAAATAAAAGGCTAGCTAGAGGGGCTGGAGAGATGGTTCAGCAGTTAAGAGTACTGGCTGCTCTTGCAGAGGACCCAGGTTCGATTCCTAGCACCCAAATGGTGGCTAACAACCATCTGTAACTCCAGTTCCAGGGGAATCCAATGCCCTCTTCTGACTTCCACGGGCATTGCATGGCACAGGTGCACTTACATAATGCAGGCAATACACACATACACATAAAATAAAAATAATATATTTTTTAAAAGCTAGCTACAAAAATGGCTCAGTAGGTAAGAGACACACTGCTCTTGCAGAGGACAGAAGTTCAGTTCCCAGTATCCACGTCAGGCAGTTCCAGGGCATTTGGCAGCCCCATGAACACCTGCCCTCATGTACATATACTCATACACAGACACACATATACACATAATTTAAAATAAAATAAAAGCTTTTAAACCATAAGCTTAAAAACAAAAATAATAAATAGAATGAACAGAAGAGGTTACGACTTCAGGCAATCTTCCTTCTGAGTTGGAATGATGAGGTTAAGCTTCCCCTCGGTTATTTTTTGTAGCAGTCTCTGCAGGGGGAGAGAGGGTTCCTGGTCTCCATTATTCCAAGTTAAGTCAGTACATGTGTTCTACTGAAAGGGATTTTTGTGGGGGAACCTCTTTCTGTCAGAATCCTTGTCTGAGAACCCCCACTTTCCAGTTACAGCTCCATCTCTGGCATTGAAGGCTGATGTTTTCCATGCCTGGGACTTCCCAGGACTCAGACTTTGAGCAGCTGTCCTGCCCACCTGCGTTTACCAGCCACATCTTCTGGCGAGACGGCGCCAAGCTCAGGAGAGTCCTTGTGTACCCACGCAGCTTGCCCAGGCGGTGCCTGTGGAGAACCGCGCTTGACGCTTCCACCCCACACTTCTACCTACCCATCTCCTTCTCCAGCCCCGACCCCATCTACACAACAGGGCCGGTCTCTCTCAGCTTGCTGCTCTTGTGGCACCTGTGTTCAGAAGACAGCAACTCACCACCCTGGCCGAGTATGATCAGCACAATGTGCCTCTGTGCCGTCGGCTGCTTCTTAGGGGAGAAAAATCCCACCTAGGCACATTTCTTCTTATTCAAGTCATTCTCCTATAAGAATAGGGTCGCTGGGCATGGTGGCAAACGCCTTTAATCCTAGCTCTCAGGAGGATCTTTGTGAGTTCAAGGCCAGCCTGGTCTACAGAGCGAGTTCCAGGCCAGCTGGGGCTACAGGGAGACCCTGTCTCGAAAACAAAAAAAAAAAAAAAAAAAAAACACCAAAGTAATTTTTTAGTATGTGTATCTGAGAGCAGACATTAGTTTTCAGAGCCGCTGAACAAACATGAATACCCTTCATTACACTACTAACTTTGATGTCCCTCAATTTATAAGTGTGAAGGCATCAAACCCAAAAGATATGGCTGCCACCTGCAGCAATTTTAATTTTTCGAACAGCTCTGTGTAGTACAGCGTGTAACTTGTGTTTAGGTGTTGTGAAAAGCTTACTGAAGCTTGGAGCAAACCCTGTATTTAGGAATGACAAAGGGCAGATCCCTGCGGACATTGTTCCTGCAGATACGCCTCTAGGGATTGCCAATGCTACAGCAACCGGCAGTTGCTCTCAGACATTGTGCCTCTGTCCTGAACCCTCTCAAAGGCTGTGCTTCCAAACTGTGACCATGTCACCAGCAAAGCCATGCTGGCATCTCTTGGCTTGAAGTTCAAGGGCCATGTTGTCTTTGCAGGACAGAAGGTCGAAACATTAAGGTTTTGTGAAACAACTGAATTTGCAATGGGGCAGTGGGATGGTATTCAGCCGGACAAATCTGAAGGCAAAACTAATGGAAGTGTTGGGAATATCCAGTACTTCAAGTGTGTGCCCAAATATGGTATTTTTGCACCTTTTTCAAAAATAGTAAAGTGAAAGATAGAAGAAAGATTCTATTTTTTTTTTTTTTTTGGTCTTTTTATCTTTAAGACAGGGTCTCCCTTTAGTCCCAGGCCTGGAGCTCGCTCTGTAGACCAGGCTGGTCTTGAACTCACAGAGATCCACCTGCCTCTGCCTCCCAAGTGCTGGGATTAAAGGCATGCGAAACCACACTTGGCATGAAGAAAGATTCTAATACACATGCACTCCATGAAAACAACACCTTTCATCCGGTCCCAGAAGGTTCATGTAGTTTGTCATATCAAAAGTGAATTCTGAATTAATGGCATCAAGAGGAGAGAGAGAGAGAGAGAAAGAGAGAGAGAGAGAGAGAGAGAGAGAGAGAGAGCTTTTACTGAACACTAACAGCCAGGGCAAGAAGACCACAAGCAAAAACCCCCCTCCCCTTGCCCAGAGCCAGTGCCGGTTTGAATTCTTCAGCAACATCTGCAGCAACATCTGCAACAAACTTTGTTCTAGGGTACTGGTACCGTATAGAGCATGAAAATCCCCATGGCAAGAATGACCATTCACTTGTGCAGTGGTTTAGTTGTTCTCCAAGATATAGAATATTTGCTTCCCATCCAAGGTGCAGAGACTAATGGATTCCCTAGACACACATTCAGAAATTTCTTCAAATAAACAGAATCATTCTTATCCTGCTTTTAAGAGAAGCTTCAGCACAACTTCTGCCCCAAAAGAAATTAACAGGAGAAATGCTTTTGCCAAGTCAAAGACTGCTCTGTGCCCAGCAGAAGCAGTGCCACCTCAGCAGGCGGCCTGGAGGGTACTGCAAATCCGCACGAGGGGCCTCGGGTCCTGCTCACGAGCTTTAACGGGATGACTACTGTTAGGTGCGTGGGCCTCATGGACTTTGTCTCAGGTATCTGACTTGGCCGGGAGCTCTGAAGTACCAAGGAGAAAATAGTGCCCCGGGTGACAAATACTATTTCACCTGTAAGCCAACCATGGAGTCTTGGTTAGACTGAGGGCAGTGACCTCCCGAGGGATTAATGAGTCAAAGCTTGTCAATGAGAATTGATGAGTTAAACCAAGACATTTCATATGTATACATGCATGAGCTTGGTGTAAAATAGGATCTATGACAAAAGGTTTACTTTCTTTAGCTATTATTTTTCAAAATTGAAAATAGTTATCTTCAGCCGGGCATGGTGGCACACGCCTTTAATCCCAGCACTCAGGAGGCAGAGGTAGGTGGATCTCTGTGGGTTCAAGGCCAGCCTGGTATACAGAGCAAGCTCTAGGACACCTGGTACTAAAGAGAGAAGACCCTGTCTCAAAAATACCAAAAAAAGAGGGAAAAACTAAAAAGAAAAAAAAGAAAATAGTTATCTTCATTAAAATATTATAACAGTTCAGAGAGACCCCAAAGGCCACAAATATTAACTCTAAGGAACAATTATTCTTTAAAAAATAATTTTGAAAGAAGCACTTTTAAAATTTTTAGGTCCCAGGGCTGGAGAGTTGGCTCAGTGGTTAAGTACACTGGTTGCTGGCCTACAGAGTGAGTTCCAGGACAGCTGGGCTACAGGGAGACCCTGTCTCGAAAAAGACACACACACACACACACAAAAA
>VZQC01007462.1:22265-88056 GCA_009823505.1 Rhizomys pruinosus
TTTTTTTTTTGTCTTTTTGAGACAGGGTCTCCCTGTAGCTCCGGCTGTCCTGGAACTCGCTATGTAGACCAGGCTGGCCTTGAACTCACAAAGATCCACCTGCCTCTGCCTCCCAAGTGCTAAGATTAAAGACGTGTGCCACCACACCCAGCAAGAGCAGTAAGTATTCTTAACCATGAAGCCATCTCTCCAGACTCAGCATATTCTTAAATTTCTACAGAGTTTTCCAGGCCATCTTTTTTTTTTAGTATTCCTAACTTAATTACATAACAGTTAGAGATGATCTCTATTAACTAATCAGTCCCCTGGAATATGTTGATACTTGTTTAGTGAGGGAGAATGACCCAGCTCTCTCTAAAGGTATGAAGCTAGGAGTTAAGTGAGAACTGTTTAAATAATGCTACAAATGTTTTTCATTATGGGTTGCTATTATAAACACCATTCATGTTTACTTTTCTTCAAAATTAGCTAAGCTGTTGGCAGTGACGAGTTGTCAAGTAGCCCCTCTGGGTGCCTGGCCACCATCATAATGGCAGCCAAGCCATAATGGAGTCTGGAATCTCCACTGCTGCACTTCACAAGGGCTTGCTCCAGGAACTCAGCAGAAAGCTTGATTGGTACGGTCCCTTATACATGGCCTGCAGTTGGTAGACTTGGGAGCCAGGCGGCAACCTTTGGAAATTTCAAGACAGTGTGCTGGGTGCTTCCTTTTTAGCTATATAAGCAGCTTGCTTGTCAGTCTTTCGAGACAGTTGGGAGGCCTTTCTCTGCCCGCCTGATAAAGGCTTCTCCTGAATGGTCTTTAGCGCAGGTAAGGCGTGCTGACTACGAGCAAAACCCTGGGGCTTCTAGGGGCAGAGGCAGCAGCGAGGCAGCCAGTCAGCAGATACAGTCTCTACTCCTAAGACTCAGAGCTATACCTCCAGGAAGCAGAGTGAAGGACCTGGCACCTGGAGTTCTGAGACGTAACACTAGGGGGCAGAAGAGTTCGTATGAAGAGTTCCAGAGCGGGGAGAAAGTTCAAGAAGCTACAGATGCAGGGCACTGTGGTACATGCCTTTAATCCCCGCACTCTAGAGGCAGAGGTAGGTGGATCTCTGTGAGATTGAGGCTAGCCTGGTCTATGTAGTAAGTTCCAGGCCAGCCAGGGCTGCAGGGAGACTCAGTCTCAAAAAAAAAAAAAAATTCCATCAATATAACTTTAAAATATTTATTTTTATTATATGTGTGAGTGTTATGCCTACATGTATGTAAGTGCACCCATGTTGTGCAGTGCTGGGGAAGGTCAGAAGAGGCCATAGGATCCCCTGGAACTGGAGTTATCTATGCTTGTTAGCTACCATGTGGGTACTGGGATTCAAACAGATCTTCTGCAAGAACAGCCAGTATGCTCTGAACCACTGAGCTATCTCTCCAACCCCTAAATTTTTTTAAATTAAAAAAAGAAAACACTATGGGTGACCGAAGTATTGAGAAGGCAAGAAACAGAAAAACAAGAGCGGCAAAACAAGAGTCCGTGGACAGCCACCTGCAGAGGCTGAGACTCTGAGAACTTAGTTGCTGGGATATTCCAGTAGAGCCCTCAAGGGATAGACAGACAAGGGTCCTGCACTGGCACGCAGGAGCTGTAAAGCCAGCATTGGCACTCTGAGCCTGCAGCAGTAAGCCTCTGATGAGGCCTGTGAGCCCCTGAAACTCAGGGCCTCGCCTCTCTGATTTCTATTGAATCAGCTTGTTGGCCAATTTTTCAAATTTTCTCTTTGTATTGCTGTATCAGTTCCTAAGAGAGCTGTGTTTTCACCTCTCACTATGACGGTGAGTTTACCCATTTCCCCCTCGTAAGCAGCCTAATGTTCATTATCTATTTTGAGACTTAAATGCAAATGAATTTAGAATTAGTGTATATTTACTGAATTAAAACTTTAATCAGAACCTTCCTACCTGATCTGTGTGATATGGTAATAATTTTTGCCTTAAAGTTTTCTTTTTAACTTTTTACTACATTTACATTTATTTGTGTGTGTATGTGTGTGTATGTGTGTGTGTGTGTGCATCCACACACGCGTACACACGTCATGGCAAATGTGGAGGTTAGAGGACAGCTTGCAGAAATCAGTTCTCTCCTTCTGCCATGTGGGTGCTGGTGATAAAATCAGGTCTCAAGCTTGGTGGCAGCCATCTTTAGCCACTGAGCCATCTCCCTGCCCCCAGGTTGCTTTTTTTTTTTTTTGAGACAGGGTCTCCCTTTAGTCCCAGCTGGCCTGAAGCTCACTCTGTAGACCAGGCTGGCCTTGAACTCACAGAGATCCACCTGCCTCTGCCTCCCAAGTACTGGGATTAAAGGCATGCGCCACCACGCCCGGCTCCAGGTTGCTTTTTTAAATGTGAGAGTGCCACCATTGCTTGGCTCTCTTGTCTTCCTTCTTTTTCCCTTCCCTTCCATTATAAAAAAAGATGAAAAAAAAAATTTAAAGAGACCTGCCCTTTGAACTTGGGTCTGGGCCCCTTGGGTCTGAGGAGCTTGACCAGTGACAGAAGATACTACATCAGTCAACAGGGTTGGAAGAAAAACAAAGTCTGTCCTGAAGAACACTGGAACACAGAGAGCACAATGTGTATTCTGCACCAGACATGGAGGAGGCAGGGTCACGGGAGTGGCACAAGATTGTCTTTAGACAACCAGCAGTGGAAGGAAACATTTGCAACCAAGAGAAAGGGCAGCATGGCCCTGTGGAGGGAAGGTCAGCGGGCCTGAAGGAGGAATTCTGCGGAAACACAAAAGTCCCCTTCAAAGAAACAGTCACTGTGAACATCATCCGATCCCAACCAGCAGTGAGATCAGCTTTGGAAGGTGGCACCTTGCCTCAGTTCCTCTGATAAGGGCTGGGTAGCAGGTGTATGAGTCCCTGGGTCAGCCACAGTCCCAAACCCCTAAGGCCTAAAGCAGTATTTGTACCATAGGACCCTGAGCTACCAGGCAAAGCATTAATCCACTTAATGGAAGTCACCTGACACAGAGGCAGTCAACAGGCAGGCTGAGCTATGTGGCATTCGGGACCAATCGGACTCCCTCAGAGAACATGGAGCTGGGCTTGTGACACTGAGCTGAGGAAGGAAGAGTGGAGTGGAAACTCCGGGTCTGTGAGTGGTGAGGAACCCGGAATGTTGGGGAGGTGGGAGAGACAAGACAGAAGGCCCTGGAAGGCACAGGGAATCCGGACGCTTTAGAAAGACTGAAGAAAGCATATACTGAATTTCTTCATGGAAGAGGACTTTTTCAAAGATTTCCTTTTTTTTTTTTCTTTTTGAGAAAGGGTCTCCCTGTTGTAGTCCCAGCTGGCCTGAAACTCACTATGTAGCCTAGAACTCACAGAAAGCCACCTGCCTCTGCCTCCTAAATCCTGAGTGCTGGGATTAAAGGCATGTGCGGCCACCACGCCCAGTATCAAATGTTCCTCTTTTTTTTTTTTTTTTTGTCTTTTTGAGACAGGGTCTCCCTTCAGTCCCAGCTGTCCTGGAGCTTGCTCTGTAGACCAGGCTGGCCTTGAACTCCCAGAGATCTATCTGCCTCTGCCTCCCAAGTCCTGGGATTAAAGGCTTGAGCCACCACACCTGGCCAAAGTTTCCCTCTTTTTAGTGTATGTAATGTGTGTGTGTGTGTGTGTGTGTGTGTGTGTGTGTGTGTGAATAGGTATGAGTACAAGTGGGTATAAATAAGGGCGTGGGTGTGGGGTGTGTATTTGTGTGTGAGTGTGTGCGTGTGCAGACACATGTGCACACACGCTAGGGGTTGAAACTTTGGCCTCATTCGGTCATGCAAACACTAATACTGAGCCACAGTCCAGCCCTAGAGGATTTTTTTCCAACTCCACTGAATAGTTGGACTCCAGCTCCTGAGTCTTAAGATGCCAATCTGGATCAAATTCCAGGCGAGAGTCCAGGCTGCCTGGTGGTTTCTGTTTCTGTGCATCTAGGCCTCAGTATCCTGACAAATGGAAATGCTCTTCACTCCAGAGGACAAATGCTGGACTCTATGTCCTGCCACACAGGAAAGGGAAAAATCGGGGAAGGTGTCCTAGGGAAAAGCCCAGCTGTTCCCTCCCCAGAGTTCACGCCAGGCAGCTCCTTCAACATTCCTTCCAGAAAGATCCCCTTCTTGTGCTTTATTGTGTTCTATGAAAATAAGCCTAATTAGAAATCAGAGTGAAACCCACAAATCAAACCCCAAACTCTAGCTAAGGATCCCTTAATGTGCAACGCCCTTCCTGATGGGACAGTAGTTTCCTCTACTGCTTCTGTTTCTTGTTTCTTGAGAACATGATTCCGATGAGGCCCACAGCTGCCAAGCCCACTCCAGCAATGCCTGCCGCCATAGCCACATCTCTGACCTGCAACAGACAAGGAGGAGAGTGAGCTTCATGTCCACCATGTGGGAACAGGTTCATGGAGCGGGATCTCTCGGCTACTGGTGCCTCACACGCCCTTTCACCTCCACTGACTCTCAAGCTTGCAGGAAGAGTGGAGGAAAGGGCTGGATGAAGAAAAACCGCATGGAGCTGGCTGGCCCAGGGTTTACATGGGCCAAAATGGGAACCTGGGTTCACCTAGGGCTATTTATAGCATATAAATCTTCATATGGTAGCAATGGGAAGAATGGAGAGATGCTGTCAGGATGGTCAAGATCCTGGCTGGCCAACTTAGTCAGGGAGGAACTGCAATTGAGAACTAAACAAAATCTGACCTCTGTGACAGCAAGGACCTCACCTCACCCAGGTCTCCACTATCCTGTCCTGCCAAGCATGGAAGTGCTCCCTTTAAAGGGTAGGGTTTTATTGTTGCTGTTCTTTGCTTGGTTTTGTCTTTTAGGACCAGAGTCCTCCTACAGAGCACTTTGAACTCAAGATTCTCCTGCCTCAGGAAGCCAGAGTCAAACACAGTACCTGAAGGCTGGAGAGATGGCCCGGAGGTTGGGTGTGTCTGCTGCTCTTGCAGAGGACATAGGTTCCATTCCCAGCACCCATATCAGGTGGTTCACAACTGCCTATAACTCCAGAGGATCTGACATTTTCTGGCCTCAGTGGGCCCCTGCACCACGCATGTGCTATTGTTGAAACAGGGTCTCCCTGGGGCTGGAGAGATGGCCTAGCAGTTAAGAGCACCAACTGCTCTTGCAGGGGACCTGGGTTCGATCCCCAGCACCCACATGGTGGCTGAGAACCTTCTTTAACTCCAGTTCCAGGGGAATCAGACACCCTCTTCTGACCTTCGTGGCATTGCATGACAATGTGTATGAGTGTACTGTCTGCATGTAGGTTGGTGAACCCATGTCATGCAATGCCACAGAGGTCAGAAGAGGGCATCGGATTCCCCTAGAACTGGAGTTAAAGACAGTTCTTAGCCACCATGTGGGTGCTGGGAATAGAACCCAGGTCCTCTGCAAGAGAGCCATCTCTCCAGCCCCTTTCCCAGTTTTCTTAAGGAAGTCTCATGTAGCCCAGGCTGGCTTCAAAGCTGAATTCACTATGAAGCTAAAAATGACCTTGAATTGCTGATGCCTCCACCTTCAAGTGTTGGGATTACAGATGTGAGCAGAAATGCCCATCTCTCGTTCTAGTCTTAAATAAATTACTTAACTTGGAATGATACTGATGTAATACAGAGTATCTATATTACATATCTGTATCTGATGTAATATTAGATCATCTACATCTGACCTGTATTACTTATAATAGAAAAAAAAAAGTATTTCAAGAAAATGAAATTAACTGGAGGCTGGAGAGATGGCTCTCTTACAGAGGACCTGGGTTCAGTTCCCAGCATGTACATGGCAGCTGACAACCATCAGCAACTTCAGTTCCATGGGATCCGACACCCTCTTCTGGCTTCCACACAAAACATTCATACACATTAAAAAAAAATTTTTTTAATCCCTGTGTGGCAATGTGTATTTGTAATCCCAGCTCTGGTGTGCCAGAGACAGGAGGGTCCCTGCAGCTCACTGGTCAGCACAGCATACTTGGTAAATTCCAGACTACTGAGAGACCTTAGCTAAAAAATAAAAAAAAAAAAAAAAAAGTGAACCATGCCTAAGGACTAACACTCCACACACACACACACACACACACACACACACACACACACACACACATCACTGCATCCAGTGTTTTCCTTGCCTACCTCTGGACAGAGATAATGGCCTGCAGCAATAATGGAGGAAGAACAATGTGGCCCCGTTCTTCACAGAAGCTCTGTGTGAGAGCAAATGCTGACTCCATGGGTTCCCACAAAAGACACTTTGTCAAGGAAAACAACAATAGCGCCCTTGTCTGTGGTCACGCTTTCTACAGGCTGATCAGAACAGGAAAGCCTTATCTAGTTAGTCCTGATGGTACACGCTCTGGGGTGAAAACATCTGTCCAGGAGTCGGTGGTACCTCGGCAGCACTTAGAACCCCACGGTAGAGAAAAGATGGCCCCTCAATAGAAATGCTAAGAAAGATGTCTTTTTTTTTTTTTTTCAAGTGGGAACACTGAAAGTCTGTGAGAATGTACACATCTGGCTGTGTTCGTGCTGCACAGTTCTTCTGAGCTAAGGCTGGACTTAGAGAAGTTTGAGGAGTTTCCGAAAAAAGGGAAGGCTAGCGTGCTGTCACTCTGAGCAATATGCCAAGCAGATGAGAGAAGTGGAGGAGATGACGGTGGTCTGGGAGCAGCTAAACTCAGATGTGCATGTTTACAACACATAAGTGACTGTAAACTATCTGCATAGACGCTGGGCCTGACATGTAATGATTTTCTTTTTTTTTTTTTTTTTTTTTTTTTTTTTTTTTTGTTGAGACAGGGTCTCCCTATAGCCCCAACTGGCCTGGAATTAGCCCTGTAGACCAGGCTGGCCTCTGCCAGAGATCCGCCTGCCTCTGCCTCCCAAGTGCTGGGATTAAAGGTGGTTTTTAGCCGCCGTGTGGGTGCTGGGAATTGAACATGGGTCCTCTGCAAGAGCAATCGGTACTCTTAATGGCTGAGCCATCTCTCCAGCCCCATGTAACAATTTTAAAGTAGTACTCCATTGTTTATGCAGATTCCAACCTGCAGCTGGCCACATCTATCATCTCTATTTTATCTGACACAGACTAGCCTTCATTAGGCTGCAGCTCCCAATTGCTGGCGGTTTAGGTTCTCTATCTATCTATCTATCATCTATCTGTCTATCTATCCATCCATCCATCCATCTCATCTATCATCCATCTATCCATCCCCCATCCATCCATCTATCCATCTATCATCTATCCATCCCTCCATCCATCCATCATCTATCCATCCCTCCATCCCTCCATCCCTCCATCCATCTATCACCTATCCATCCCTCCATCCATCCATCATCTATCCATCCCTCCATCCCTCCATCCCTCCATCCATCCATCTATCATCTATCCATCCCTCCATCCCTCCATCCCTCCATCTATCATCTATCCATCCTTCCATCCCTCCATCCCTCCATCCCTCCATCCATCCATCTCATCTATCTATCCATCCATCTCATCTATCATCCCCCATCCATCCCTCCATCCATCCATCCATCTATCATCTATCCATCCTTCCATCCCTCCATCCCTCCATCCATCTATCATCTATCCATCCTTCCATCCCTCCATCCATCCATCCATCTATCCATCCATCCATCTCATCTATCATCCATCTATCCATCCCCCCATCCATCCCTCCATCCCTCCGTCCATCCATCTATCATCTATCCATCCCTCCATCCATCCATCCATCTATCATCTATCCATCCCTCCATACCTCCATCCATCCATCCATCTATCATCTATCCATCCCTCCATCTCTCCATCCATCCATCCCTCCATCCATCCATCTATCATCTATCCATCCCTCCATCCCTCCATCTATCATCTATCCATCCTTCCATCCCTCCATCCCTCCATCCCTCCATCCATCCATCCATCTATTATCCATCCCTCCATCCCTCCATCCATCCATCCCTCCATCCATCCATCCATCTTTCATCTTTCTCTCTGTGTGTGTGAAGGTGCCACGCATGCACAGAGGCCAGAGGAGTTCATCCAGCATCCTGCTCTGTCAGTCTCCGCCTTATTCCCCCAAGACGGGCTCACTGAACAGAAAGCTCCACTGCACAACAAGCCCCAGCGAGCCTCGTCTCCACAACCCACAGCTCTTAGGGTCACATGCACATTCCAACTTTTTACATGGGTACTGGGGATCCAAACTTAGGTCCTTGTACAAGCACTCTTACCCAGTGAATCATCTCCCTAATCTGTTTTTGCTGTGTTTGTTTGTTTGTTTTACCTTTTTGAAACAGGGTCCTGTATAGCTAGTGCTGGCATTGAACTCACTATGTAGCTGAGGCTGGCCTTGAACTCCCAGTCCTTCTGTCTCTGGTCCCTAAGTGCTAGGATTACAGTTGTCCACCATCACACCCAGCCTGAGTGGTTTTTAAAATACTATTCAGTAGGAAGATTTCTTTATACAAGCTTACTAAAATACACTTTAAAGGAGTATTTTTATATGGTAGAGAGTAGAAGAATCTTTTTCCAATAATGTCCTAGAACATTCATAGATATGTAAAGTGCAAGTAACATTTTAACATTAAATCCATTGCTTCACTTTCTTACTGGAAAGAAGGGAGGAAGGAGAGAGGGAGGGAGGGAAGGAGGGAGGGAGGGAGGGAGGGAGGGAGGGAGGGAGGGAAAAAGACAGTTGAAGGAAAATCTATTCCACTTCAAAGAGCCCAGCACAAAAGAACATAAAGACAGACCAGATTCTAAAAACAAACAAAAAATGTTCTGGGTTACATGAAAAAGAGTTTCAAGTGTGGGCTGGAGAGATGGCCTAGCAGTTAAGAGCGCCAACTGCTCTTGCAGAGGACCCGGGTTTGATCCCCAGCACCCACACAGCAGCTGAGAACCATCTTTACTCCAGTTCCAGGGGAATCCGATGCCCTCTTCTGACCTCCTTGGCATTGCACGACATGGGTGCACAGACCTACATGCAGATGGTACATTCATACACATTAAAAAAAAAAAAAAAAAGAGTTTCAAGTTTGAAGAGGCTTACAAAGAAAAGCACCGTTGGGCTTTATCTTTGTTAACATTTCTCTCTCTCTCTCTCTCTCTCTCTCTCTCTCTGTGTGTGTGTGTGTGTGTGTGTGTGTGTGTGTGTGTGTGTACACACATGCCATAAAATGCATGTAAAATTTAGTTGTGGAGAGTCAGTTCTTGTCCTTCTCCCCTGTGGGGCCTGGGGACTGAACTAAGGTTGTCAGGCTTGGCAGCAAGCACCCTCACCCTATCGAGCTGTGTCTCCAGCCCCATTGTGGGAATGTTTCTAATTTCTACTAAATCCACATTTCTGGGGAGATGGGTTTCACATAGAGGTTATCTTGGTTTGGTTCACAGCAGACATTATGGTCATGACTCACTTAGACCTGGGGTTTGCAAGTGGGTGTGATTTTACCCCTGGGAAAAAGTTGGCAAGACCTACAGACATTCTTGGCTCTTCCCCCTGGGGTGCGCTGCTGGATTTGGTGTGCAGAGGTCATGAAGCTTTGAAGCCTTCCACAGGGCATAGCAGTGAAGAACCGTCTGCCCAGGAGTGTCACTCCTACTGCGGTGAAGTCCACATCTTATGCAAAAACGTTTAAGAGGAAATCCTCAAAACAGCGTAGACGGTGCTTTTCCTTTTATGCTGTCTTTGTAGTTGCTGCTGATGCTTTTTTTTTTACATTTATTCGTTGACATATTTATCTTGTGTGTGTGCACATGGCATGTACAACAAGCAAGCTTGCTACGGTGGGCATGCGGGGGTAGGGTCACAGGACAACTGCCAAGAATCTGATCTCTCCTTCCACCATGTGCATCCCAGGATCAAACTCAGGTCATTGAGCTTGGCAGCAATCACCCTTACTGGCTGAGCCCTCTCACCAGCCCCTGCAGTTCTCCCTGGGACAGAGAATTAATAAGAAGCCTTGCAATGGCTTGGTTTTTGTTGTTGTTTCTTGTTGTTGTTTGTTGTTTTTGTGATTGTTTTGGGGGGTTGGTCTTTTTGAGACAGGATCTCCCTGCAGCCCCAGCTAGCCTGGAACTCACTATGTAGACCAGGCTGGCCTTGAACTCAAAATCCTCAGAGATCCCTCTGCCTCTACCTCCTGAGTGTTGGGATTAAAAGCGTGTACCACAACAACCAACTTTGCTCCTCTCTATTAACTGCCTTTAATGGTGATATATTAAATATTTGATGAATAATGACCAAATGTTTGAGAAAAAATCAGAAAATACCCATTAGAAGATGCCTACATCTCTCACTGTGGAGAAGAAGGACCAGTGAACCCAAACAGAGGTCAGCAATAGTTCTCCCTGCCTCCAGGGCCCTGAGAATCCAGTGGACAAAGCTCTGGGTGAACCAAGCATGAAGAACAGGCTGGGATGGTATGGCTGCCCCTGCTACTGACATTCATTAACTCCGTTCTCTGAGAACTCTGTTCTCAGCCCTGGGTTCAAAATAACCACACTCTTATCTAGTTCACGTGGAAGTCCCCAAGGTCAGTTCTCATGTATACTATACCAAGTCATAGACTTGACTAGCTAAATGCTCAAATCACACAGCTAGTGAAAGTTGACAGGGCCAAAGGCCTTGGGAACCACTCAACAGTAGAGGGCTCGCCTAGCCTGTGCTAGGCCCTAGATTCAATCCACAACACTGAGGGGGAAAAAAACACAGGGTCTAGTTTGGGTCCAGGTCTGTCTGACTCCAGGAACTGCTGCGTTCCATCACATTAACCAAGGAGAAAGACTGAATCTCAAAACATAAGACATTAAAAATGAACAGACAGGAGCTAGGCGTGGTGGCACATGCCTTTAAGTCCCAGCACTCAGGAGGCAGAGTGAAGTGAATATCTGTGAGTTCAAAGCCAGTTCCAGGCTGACTGGGGCTACAGGGAAACCCTGTCTCAAAAACAACAACAAAATGAACAAATACATCTTAGCCTCATCATACAGTGAAAAAAAAACCCTTTGCATTAATATCCATGCAAAGCCAAGTGTACTGGCACACACCTGTGATCTGGCACATGCCTGTGATCCCACACATGCCTGCAATCCCTCACACGCCTGTGATCCTGCACATGCCTGTGATCCCTCACATGCCTGCGATCCTGCACACACGCCTGCGATCCTTCACACACCTGCGATCCCACACACACCTGTGATCCCACACACACCTGCAATCCCTCACACGCCTGTGATCGATCCTACACGTTTGTGTTCCTGAGCACGCCTGTGATCCTGTGCATGCCTATGATCCTGCACATGCCTATGATCCTACACATGCCTGTGATCCTACACATGCTTGTGTTCCTGTGCATGCTTGTGATCCTGTGCATGCCTGTGATCCTGCACATGCCTGTGATCCTGCACATGCCTATGATCCTACACATACCTATGATCCTACACATGTCTGTGATCCTACAACTTGGGAGGCTCTGCAAGGGAGAGGCTGTCTCACAAAAGAATCCAGCCGGGTATAATGGTGCACACCTTTATTCCCAGGACTTAGGCAGAGGCAGAGGCAGAGGGAGGATCTCTGTGAGATCAAGACCAGCATGGTCTGCATAATGAGCTCTAGGCCAGCTGGGGCTACAGGGAGACCCTGCCTCAAACACATACCCTAGTGGTCCACACTGGCACCTTGCCAGCCTGTCTCCTCACCCTGACCATGACATGGGCAAGGACAGGCAGCACACCTTTGCTATTTTGTTTTGTCTGTGGCCCTGTCTCTACCCACACTCATGCCCAACCACCGTCTCCTGGGGAGAATGGTCTGGCTCCTGAGGACACACCTGGTCACTGCGGGAAACTCCATAACGCAGCTCGTTCACAAAGTGCTCGCAGTTCTCGCTGGTCAGCTTATAGAGAACTTCCTGGCCCACCAGCTGCTCTGCCCGCTGGATGATTTTGCTGGGAGGCAGTGGGGTGTACTCCCCATCGTGTTTGTTATTAACCTGGTACATGTCCCTCCCGGCCACATCGTATAGCAGTTCTTTCTTCACAATGGCCTTGTCGGTTAAAGCAGACATGATGCTGGCCGCCCCAGCTCCTGCGATTTCACCTGTGGATCCACAGAGAAGAGGCATTGGTCCTGAGCAAGGCCACAGAGACTCGAGGCTGGGCATCCACACCTAGCACCATCCACAGGGGATGAACAAGATGGGAATGAGTCAGGAATGTGCTGAGCATCTTTAGAGAAGGTGCTTGTGGCCTTATCTAAAGGACTAATGAAGTTCCATGATTTACTGTGATCTGTTGTTGGGGTTTGGGTAGGAAGATAGGATCTCACTCTGTAATCCAGACTGGTCTGACTGGGAACTCAATCCGATGGTGTACATGCCCTAGGTAACTCCATTTTGTTTTGGTGACTCCATCTTAGTGGTTGAGCCCTGGCCCAGAAAAACAAGTCCAGGAAGAGCCAGTTGGTTATCTTGACTTTTGTAATCTCCAATCCACAGACATCTTGTGACTCCCTCTTCACTAACTACCTGTCTTAACCTTGAGGATGTTTTACAGTTGCCTACTACTTGTCAACTGCTTACTTTAGCTTTTATAATCATGCAGCAGGTGGAAACCGAAGTCTCAGCCAGGTGTGGTGGTGCACACCTTTAATCCTAGCATTTGAGAGGCAGAGGCAGGCGGACCTTTGTGATTTTGAGGCCAGCCTGGTCTACAGAGTGAGCTCCAGGACAGCTGGGGCTACAGGGAGACCCTGTCTCAAAAAGACCAAAAAAAAAAGAAACTGAAGTTTCAGTTTCTTTGTTGTCTGAGTGGAGTTTCTAGAAAAATGGACGGGGATATGTTCTCTGCTAAGTCCACCAGGATATGGTATTTGATTTTTTTAAGACAGGGTGAGACAGGGTCTCCCTGTAGCCCCAGCTGTCCTGGAACTCACTATGTAGACCAAGGTGGCCTTGAACTCACAGAGATCTGTCTGCCTCTGCCTCCTGAGTGCTGGCATTAAAGGCGTGCGCCACCACGCCCGGGCATTTGCTTTTTTTTTTTTTTTTTTTGGTCTTTTGGAGACAGAGGCTCCCCCTGGTACCCCACTTGTTCCTGAAACTCAACCTCTGTAGACCAGGCTGGCCTTGAACTCACAAAGATCCGCCTGCCTCTGCCTCCCAAGTGCTAGGATTAAAGGCGTGCACCACCACGCTTTTCTTTTTTTTTTTTTTAATTTAATTTTTATTGATGGTTTGTGCATTTCGTACATCATTTTCCAATTCAGATCAGGCATATTTCCCTTTCCCTTCCCCCCCACCCCCACCCCATCCCAGATCATGTATTCTGCCATAACTGTCCTGCATCTTTCAGGTTTTTTTCTAAAGGGCCCACCCTTCCAGGAAAAAAAGAATCCGCCGGGCATGGCAGCACACGCCTTTAATCCTAGCACTCAGAGGCAGGTAGATCTTTGTGAGTTCAAGGCCAGCCTGGTCAACAGAGGGAGTTCCAGGAGAGCTGGGGCTACAGGGAGACCCTGTCTCGAAAAGACCAAAAAAAAAAAGAAAGAAAGAAAAAGAAACAAGAACCCAAAACTCTTCAGCTGCTCAGCAAGGGCCAAGGCCCAGGGGATAGAGAGGCGGTCCTGGCCGAGGCCCAGGGGATAGAGAGGCAGTCCTGGCCGAGGCCCAGGGGATAGAGAGGTGGTCCTGGCCGAGGCCCAGGGGCAACAAAGGTCCAGAATGAAGCAACTTGGAAGAGGAGGAGCCTAGGTTCTGTGGGACCAGCAATAAAGTGATGAGGACCAGCAGATGCAGCAGAGCCTGGGCCCTCCAACCCAGCCAACCCATACCATGGGGGACAGCCATGCTCCGGGTGTGATGGTTGGACAGGCATGTGCACCCAAGAAGTAGACCCAGGTGCCCACAGTGCATCACAGGAAGAAGCTCCCTGCCCGGAGCAGGGCCCCTAGGTGCAGCAACAGCACCCTACTAAACCAAGCGAAACCAGCCTTCAGCTGTGACCCTGTGGGACAGCAGCAGGCAAGTGGCAGCGGCAGCTGATCAGGTTCCAGATCCTGTTTCACTTGGCACTGCAGAGAAGGCTGGGGAATTCTTCATGACTAAGAATAGGGCTGGAGACATTTAAGTAAACAGGCAATATCGAAGCATGCAGGAGGCTACGGTAGTAAGATCACAGGTTCACAGCTAGTCTAGGCTGTATACAGTGTGTTCCAGGCCAGCTTGAACTACAAAGCAAGATCCTATTTGAAAATGGTAAAAATAAAATGACAGATACCCAAGTGGAGATGCCCAGTAGAAAAGATACAGTGGGGCATGGTGGCTCACGCCTTTAATCCTAGCACTTGGGAGGCAGAGGCAGGAGGATCTTGGTGATTTCCAGGCCAGCCTGGTCTACAGAGCGAGTTCCAGGCCAGCTAGGGATACAGAGAGACCCTGTCTCAAAAAAAGACCAAAAAAAATAAATAAAACCTGATACAAGTCAGGAGCTAAGTAGGGGTCTAAGTTGAAGATACACACTTAGAAGACACTGACAAACAGAAGGTACTAGAAGGTACTAGAAGCTACAGAGTCCAGTGAGGAACCAGAGCTCCAGTCAGGGTTGTGAGAAAAGAAAAAAAAAGGAAGATGGATGCCACGTGAAGATGGGTGCCACATGAAGAGTAGAAAACGGTCATTCATGTCAACTGCTGCAGATAGCCACCTAGTCCATGGCCAGAACAACCCATGATTTCCTTGAGATATGAAAGTCTTTTGTTAGCAATGGAAAAAGCTTCAGCAAACAAGAAAAGAAGCCTGGTAGGCAACGAAGGAGAGGGAGATGGAGAGAGACAGGGGTGGGCACCTGAGCTGGCAGTGAGGAGGTCTGCTCTCTGGGAAATAGGAGACAGGGACAGGGAGACAGAGACAGAGAGACAGAGACAGAGAGGGCTAGATCAGTAGAAACCAGGAGTTTCTGTGTCGACAGGAGGCCTTCAGAATGAGGAAGGGTATTTGAGAAGCAAAGTGCTTCTGAAGGTTAAAGGAGAGTCCTGCGCCCACAGTAAGGAGCTGGTGTTCAAAGTAGGGCATGGCTGGTTCTGTGTACTTTAGCAGAAGGCAGAAGGTGTGGACACAAAACAGGTTTATTACGGGTGGGGTCTGGTTACTTTGCTTTCTCTATAATATAGGGTAAGGCCATCAGTTAAGGCCATTGTTTAAAAGCAAAGGACTGCCAGGCATGATGGTACACCTTTTTTTTTTTTTTTGATACAGGGCCTCTCTACAGCTCCTGGAACTCACTATGTAGACCAGGTTGGCCTTGAACTCACAGTGATCCACCTGCCTCTGCCTCTCAAATGCTGGGATTAAAGGCAAGAGATGTTGCTTTCTCTATAGTAAGGCCATCAGTTAAGGCCATTGTTTAAAAGCAAAGGCGTGCCAGGCATGGAGGCACACACCTTTAATCCCAGTATTTGGGAGGCAGATCTCTGTGATTTCAAGGCCAGCATGGTCTATGTTATTAATAAGCCCCAGACCACAGCCACACAGTGAGACCATGTGTTAAACAAAATCAGGGACCAGGTACACACCTTTGGTTCCAGCACATGGGAGGCAGAGGCAGGAGGATCTCTGTGAGTTCAAGGCCAGCCTGGTCTACAGAGTGAGTTCCAAGACAGCTGGGGCTACAGGGAGACCCTGTCTCGAAAAGACAATAATAATAATAATAATAATAATAATAATTTTTTTTGGTGTTTTCGAGACAGGGTCTCCCTGTAGCCCCAGCTGTCCTGGAACTCGCTCTGTACACCAGGCTGGCCTTGAACTCACAGAGATCCGCCTGCCTCTGCCTCCCAAGTGCTAGGATTAAAGGCGCGAGCCACCACGCCCGGCAATAATAATAATAATTTTTAAAGCAAAAGAATGAGCAAAAAAAAAATACATTCAAGTTGGACGCGGTGGCGCACGCCTTTAATCCTAGCACTTGGGAGGCAGAGGCAGGTGGATCTCTGTGAGTTCAAAGCCAGCCTGGTCTACAGAGTGAGCTCCAGCCCAGCTGGGACTAAAGGGAGACCCTGTCTCAAAAATACAAAAATACACACACAAAAAAATACATTCAAAAATGTCCACAGGGCAGGAGATACGGCTCCAATAGTAAAGTGTTCACCTAACATGAAAAAGCTCTGGCTTCAACCTCCAGCAACGACATAAACCAGGCATGATGGCACATGCCAGGACATAAACACAGGTGAATAAAAAAAATTCAAGGTTGTCCTGGGCTACATAGAAAGTTGGAGTCCAAGCTGGGCATGGTGGAGTCCAAGCTGGGCGTGGTGGCACACGCCTTTAATCCTAGCACTTGGGGGCAGAGGCAGGCAGCTCTTTGTGAGTTCAAGGCCAGCCTGGTCTACAGAGCAGAGTTTCAGGACAGCTGGGGCTACAGGGAGACCCTGTCTTGAAAAGACCAAAAAAAAAAAAAAAAAGAAAGTTGGAGGCCAGCCTGGGCTACATGAGACCCTGTCCTCACCCTCCCCACACACACCCCGAAACAATGCTCATAGCAGCTCTATTCATAGCAACCCAAAATTGGAACCAACCAGATATCAGAAGAATAAACAAATTGTGGTCTAGTCACACAGTGGAAAGCACAGCATGAGAACACCTCGCCCCACCAGTTCCTACCGTCCGTGTGGTCCCCGCCCCCCTCCCCGAGGTTCTGAGGAACAGAGCTCAGAAACCATTTCCTCGCATCACACTTCCGGTAAAACTTAGAAATAAATGCCTATACTTCCGGTAAAACTTAGAAACAAATGGCTAGCCGAGAAGCTTGGAGGAAGCTGGGGCCGCCTGTTACCCACAGATTTCCCACCACACCCGTCTTTGCAGCCACTGGGCCCAGCATAGTGGAAGCCCTCGTGCTCTTACTTGGGGGAGCCAGGTGGATCACATATCCATCACCAACGTAGATAGCCCAGTGTCTGTAGAAAGGGCGGAAAATCTCAATCAAGTCTCCAGGCTTGGGTTCCGGCTGCAAAAACAAGAATAGTGCTATTAGAGATGGCAAGAGACCTTAAGACCTGGGCAGAGCTGGGTTAGGAAATAAATCCAGAGGAGGAAGGGGGAAGGGGGAGAGGAAGGGGGGAAGACAATGAGATCCAGCAAGATGGTCAGATGGGTAAAGGCCCTTGCCATGCAAACCTGGTGACCTGGGGTTGATCCCTGGCAGCCATATAAAGGTGGCAGGAAAGAGCCTACTCCACAAAACTGTCCTTTGATCACACAAGCATTGTGGCGTGCAATGACAAGAAAGAACCATGCAACCAAAACATGCACACTAAACACATTAGGACAGTGAGCTCTGGGAGATGCAAGTAAAGAATGATGATAAAAAGGAACAAATATGGCTCACACCTTTAATCCTAGCATTCAGGAGGCAGAGGCAGGTGGATCTGTGAGTTCAAAGCCAGCCTGGTCTACAGAATGAGGTCCAGGACAGCTGGGACTAAAGGGAGACCCTGTCTCAAAAATACCAAAAAAAAAAAAAAAAAAGGAAAGGAAAAAAATAGGGGCTGAGAGATGCGATAGCGGTTAAGAGCGCCGACTGTTGTTGCAGAGGACCCAGGTTCGATTCCCAGCACCCACATGGCTAAGAACCATCCTTAAGCCGGGCGTGGTGGTGCACGCCTTTGATCCCAGCACTCGGGAGGCAGAGACAGGTGGATCTCTGTGAGTTCAAGGTCAGCCTGGTGTACAGAGCGAGCTGAGTTCCAGGCCAGCTGGGGCTATGGGGAGACCTGCTCAAAAAAAAAAAAAAAAAAAGCCCACAGTGATCCCAGAGACCAAATGAATGCTGTGCCTGGGTGCTCCTGCACAGGGGACACTAACTGGGTCAGCAAATGGTCCTCCCAGATCCAGGAACAGCACTGCCTCTTCCAGGGTGGGCTCAGGGATCCCCCAGCCAACACCATAGCTGGCGCAGTACAGGCAGTGACAGCAGCAAAGCTGAGACTCCGTGCCCACAGGATTTCAGAAAAAAGTGCCTTCATCTCCTACAAAAGGGCTACAGAGAGTTATTCTCCTTAGCAAGCAGACTGAAGAGCGATACTGAAAAACAAGCCAAACTATCTCAATAAAGACCAGATAAAAACATCCTGGCTGGAGAAGTGGCTCAGTGGTAAAGAGCACCAACCAAATGCTCTTGCAGAGGACCTGGGTTTATTGTCCAGCACCCACATGCGTGACTAAAAGAACCGTCTTTAACAGGCATGGTTGTGCAGCACCTAATCCTAGCACTCAGAGGCAGAGGCAAGGCAGACTCTTGTGATGTTCAAGGCCAGCCGGTCTACAGAGTGAGTTCCAGCCAGCTGGGCTACAGTGGAGACCCTGTCTCGAAATACCTCCCCCCAAAAGAAGATTATCCTAGCATATATGTACATCAAATCATTGGAGAGAAAAGGTGGATTTATATGAGCCAGAGCAGCACGGACAATACAAGAAAAACAAAATGCGGTGCTGGAGCCGATGGCCTAATCGGTTAGCAACGCCGCCCCTTCTATTGTAGGACCTCGGGTTCATCCCCCAGGCACCCACATGGCGGCTTGAATCGGCCGAAGTCCGTCTTGAAACTCCAATTCCAGGAGAGACTCCGGTTCCAGGGAGGTCGCGACGCCCCTCTTCTGACCTCTGCGGCATTGCACGTCACGGGTGCACAGACTTGCATGCAAAACAATACATTCATACACATACGGAAATAAATAAAATTTAAAAAAAAAAAAAAGAAAAGAAAAAAATGCATTATATATTATGCATGATTATCAAACTACCTACAGGGCTGACAGAGGTTCCAAGACTTTTATATTTTATTATTTTATTCTTTAATTTTTTGCTATAAATTACTTTGAAAACACATTTTTAAATATGTGTCTGTGTGTTGTATACATGTGTTCACGTGAACATGCGTATTTGTGTCAGATGTCTTCCTCAGCCTCCTTCTACCTAATATTCTGACAGGTTCCCTTACTGCACCTGCAGCTCACTAATTCAGGTAGGCCAGCTGGCAGATGAGCTCTGGAGCTTCTCCTGTGTCCGTTCACCTCCTCAATGGTGAAATTCCAGGCACAGACCATGGGCCTAGCTTTTACCATGGGTGCTGCAGATCTGAACCCAGGCCTTCGTGTTTGCACGGCCATCGCTTTTTACTGACCATGCCCATCTCTCCAGCCCCATTCTTTTTCAATTTTTTTATGTATATGGAGTGTACTGCCTGCATGTATGTAAGTGAACCCATGTCATGTAATGCCTATAGAGGTCAAAGAACACATCAGATTCTCCTGGAACTGTTACAGACGGTTGTCAGCCGCCATGTGGATGCTGGGAATTGAATCAAGGTCCTCTGCAAGAGCAGTCAGTGCTCTTAACCACTGAGCCATCTCTCCAGTGCCCTCCCAAATTTTTATTTTTTTTAAGTGAGAAAAAATTCTCACATAATGAACCTGCGTAGTTTTTAAATTAAGAAATCTGAACACCATCAGTTACCAAACCCTCATATAACTGTCCCAATTAGGAACATTAATTTAATCTATCCAATGATTTTCTAGCACTTAAAAAATGCTTCAAGGGGCTGGAGAGATGGCCTAGCAGTTAAGAGCACCGACTGCTCTTGCAGAGGACCCGGGTTAGATCCCCAGCACCCACATGGCGGCCGAGAACCGTCTTTAACTCCAGTTCCAGGGGAATCCAACGCCCTCTTCTGACCTCCGCAGCATCGCACAGCACCGGTGCACAAACCTACATGCAGACAGTACATTCTTACACATAAAAAAAATTTTAAAAAGAACATGTAAAAAAAATGGTAAAATCTTCAAAAAAAATACTTCAAAAGCCAGGTGTGCACCACTTTTTTTTTTTTTTTTTTCTTTTTGGTCTTTTTCTAAATCAGGGTCTCCCTGTAGCCACAGCTGTCCTGGAACTTGCTCTGTAGACCAGGCTGGACTTGAGCTCACAGAGATCTGCCTGCCTCTGCCTCCTGAGTGCTAGGATTAAAGGCATGCGCCACCGCACCCAGTGGCACACGCTTTTAATCCCAGTAGTGGGGAGACAGAGGCAGGCAGATCTCTGTGAGTTCAAGGCCACCCCTGTCTCAAAATAATAATAATAATAATAATAATAATAATAAAATGCTTCAATAAATATGTGTTCATGTTTAGTTTGTATTTTAGTTGGGGTTTTAGAGAGTAGGGGTGTGGGGGTGTGTTTGCTTTGTTTTATTTTGTTTTTTAATTTTATTTTATTTTTTATTTTTGTATGTGTATGAATATACTATAGGTTTATGCACCCATGTCATGCAATGCAGCAGAGGTCAAAAGAGGGTCTCAGATTCCTCTGGAATTGGAGTTCTCCTGGAATTGGAGTTACAGACGGTTCTTAGCTGCCATGTGGGTGCTGGGGATCGAACCCGGGTCCTCCGCAAGAGCAGTCGGTGCTCTTAACCGCTAGGCTATCTCTCCAGCCCCTTTGTTTTGTTTTGTGAAAGGGTCTCATTATGTAGTTCAGGCTACCTTCCAACTCTCAATATAACCCAGGTTAGCCACAAATTCATAGTAATCCTATTATCTTCAAAGTACTGGGATTATAGGTATGTGCCAATATGCTCAACTCTAAGTATTCAGGACTTAACATAAATGAGTGTGCTGGGCCAGGCGTGGTGACGCACACCTTTAATCCTAGCACTTGGGAGGCAGAGGCAGGCGGATCTTTGTGAGTTCAAGGCCAGCCTGGTCTACAGAGTGAGTTCCAGGACAGCTAGGGCTACAGGGAGACCCTGTCTTGAAAAGACCAATAAATAAATAAATAAATATGCTAAATTCAAGCAGACCAGTGAGATGGTTCAGCACACAAAAGCACTTACTTGTCCTGCAAACCTGAAGGCCAGACTTCAATCCCCAGACCCCGCTGTGGAAGGAGAGAACCAACTCTAGAAAGTCATGTCCTTGTAGGCAGTGGAGGTTAGAAGGGTGCAGGCTGCCAAACTGGGCCACCTGGGATGGATCTCTAAAGTCCACATGGTAAAAGAAGGGGACCAACTTCTTAAGTTGTCTTCTGACCTACACAGATAAGACCAGCACACAGGCATTCTCGTGCATTCACACACACACACACACACACACACACACACACACACACACACAGAGATACTTAATAAATATAATTCTGCTTATATTGTTGAGACAGGGTCTCTCACTGTGGAGACCAGACTCCCATTAGTCTCACAGAGATCCACCTGCCTCAGCCTGCAGAGTGCTGGGATTAAAGACCTGTACCACCACACCCAGCATAAATGTAATTTTTTATATGTTATTTTTTTTCTTTAAAAAGAGGCTGGGCACAGTGGCAGAAGCAGAGGCAAAGGCAAGCAGATCAAGACTAGCCTGGTCTTCATGGTGAGTGCCAGGTCAGCTAGGGCTACAAGGAGACCCTATTTCAGAAAAAAAAAGAAGTTGATATGGCTGAGGTAGAGCACAGGAGGCAGATACCCAAAGGCCTTTGGCTTTAACTGCCTGACAGTGGCCAGCTACAGGAATGAGGGAGAAGAGAGACAGGACCTTGCACAAGCTACTACACTTGGAAGACCCCATGCGTAGGGTACGGGAGGAGGCAGGTGACTGGGGGGTAGGGGAGCAATGCAGCTCGGGCAGGCTTTGACGGAATAAGAAGTTCAAGTTGGATCCACTTTGCAGGTTCAGCCAATGGGCTTTGCAAAAGGAATGGGGAGTCAGATGCTCTAACCAGGGCAACCGGGAGGCTGGGACATTTGCTTCCAGAGTAGCTAATGGAAATGACTACCAGCCCAGGCCTGTGGGTGGGCTGGCCTGGCAGGTCTGTTAAGCAGACGGACAGGCCGAGTGGCAGCTGCATAACCCAGTCTGGAACTCAGGAGAGTAGTCTGGATCAAAGGTGTATGTGGAGTGATGGGGTCCACCCGCTGGCCAGGTCAAGATGGCACTGAGGGGAGGTAGAGGAGGAGGGACCCGGGTTGTTTGCCAAAACCTCTGGTTGGGGAAAGATAAGGATAAGTGGCATAAGTTACAATTGTCAGCCGTGTATGCCAATCTGCCTGAGAGGGTCAGAGGGGCTGCAGGAACATTGGTCATTTGCTTTCGCACCTAAATGCCTTTTGTGGCTGTTTTGTATATAAATCACTGCTCTGCTTGCAATAAAGTGAGAGCCTACTTGACTAGACTCCCCGCTGCGTCTGAGTGTCTCCAGGAACTAAGGAGGCTGGGAAATGGGCGAGCGGTGCACTTACATTTCCTCAGCCCAGTCTGTTCCAGGACAGGACCCCACTAAGACCCAACACCTGGCACCCCCCTCAAAGAGGGGGACCCCAAGGTATCCTGTGCCTGCCGGCTGAGGCCAAGCGGTCTTCCAGGGTAAGTGAGACCCTAAGTATGGGTGATGCAATTTCAACTAAGAAGGATCCTGTCTTGAGAGCTTTACACCTCATGTTACAGTCTAGAGGACTTGAGTTAAATGAGACCACTGCCCTGAACACTTGGGAAACCATTGTCTACCTCACCCCTTGGATTATGGGGGCCAACCTCTTCTCCTGGCAGACTTGGGCTAGGGTGGAGAAACTGGCAAGGGAAAGGGAGAGGCATTTTGGCATTGACCTGCCCCTCGGCTTTTACCCTACCATTACGGCCCTAAAGACCTCTTTCCACCAAATGCACTCCCTCCCCCGGAGGAGGCAGCCTCCGGGAGAGCTCTGGGAGGGATAGAGAAGGACACCAAAGAGAAATGGACGGCCTTTACAAAAGAGCGCACGAGGGGGATGGAGGCACAGGCGGGGGGGCAGAAGGTGCAGGGGGAGGCGGCCGCCCGGGGCCCTGGTTGGGTCACAGCCACCTGGCTCCTCGGTTGCTGCCCCCATCTTTGTTATACCTTAAGGACTGTTTTTTCTCCATCCCCCTGCACCCAGAGGATTGTAATAAGTTTGCTTTCTCAGTGCTTTTGCTCAAACAAATCCCCCCTTTTATGGTACTGGGAACCCATCTTTCCCTTACAAGGGTCAGTCCTGTGAAGCCTAGTATAAGAATGCCAGAGCATCTTACTCTGACACAGCTCCAGAGTCTGCTCGGAGAGATTAACTGGCTTAGGCCTTGGGTAGCTATCCCTACAGAAAAACTAACACCATTGTTTGACTTGTTGAGAGATAAGAGTCCCCAGGAAGAGATCCCTAACACACAGAGGACACTCTGGCCTCCCCGGCCTCTTATCTATGGGAAACGTCCTAGCAGACCAGCTGGCCTCGGGGCCTAACATCTTAACAGCTCATAAAGCTGCAAACTTTCATGAGCTAACCCATGTAAATTGGAGAGGGTTACACCAAAGGTTCCCCCAGGTGCCTGTAAAGGAATTGAAAAAAATTGGCCAAACATGTAAATCTTGCCAACCCTTTCTCAGAGTACCCCCACCTCAACCCCAAGGAGTTAATCCTCAGGGCCTAAGACCTAATGCCATCTGGCAAACAGATGTCACCCACTTTGCCACCTTTGGCAAACTTAAATATGATTTCGTGTCCATAGATACTCCAGAGCCTGCTGGACCACAGCCCATTCTGTAGAAAGGGCCAATCATGCCCAACCCCACTTTCTCCAATGTTTTGCAACATTAGGACTGCTCCACCAAATCAAAATGGACAACGGACCTTGCTTTGCCTCTAAGGCCCTTGCAGGCTTCTTCGAGAGATGGGGTATTAAACATACTACAGGAATCCTGTACAACCCCCAGGGACAAGCCATTGATGAAAGAAATCACCAATACCTTAAGGAACAACTACAAAAACAAAAAGGGGGAGTAAGCCCCCACCTGCAATTGGCAGAAGCTCTGTTTACTATAAATATTTTAAAATTTTCTAAAGATGTGACGGAATCCTGGTTCCAAAAACACTGGGGACACACAAGCCTCAACCCCCAGGTGAAGGTTAAATGGAAAGATCCTTTAACACACCAATGGAAAGGCCCAGACCCACTAATTACGATGGGAAGGGGCTTTGGGGGTGTGTATCCTATAGGGGAGGAGGCGCCTATCTGGGTCCCAGCAAGGAACCTAAAGTTTTTGCCCATTCCCTCAGAACAGGAGGATGACCAAAACCAAACTAACCAACAAAGAAAGAAAGAGGATGTGGTAGTCTCAACTCACCTTCAGAAACGAGAGAAAACACAAAGTGATAAAAAGGACTAACCAGGCTCAAGGGCAACAGACCCTTGAGAAGCTCTTATGTGCTTTAACGCTTACAGATGGCGCGGTTCCTGAGTCTGCTGGTGGCTGCATGGGTGACGGCAGAAGTGACAGGAGTGCTGCACAGAAACCCCCATCAACGGCAGAGAGTGACATGGCTGGTGACCAATCCCATCAACGGAGGGATCCTCAACAGCACCACGAATGATACCCTCCCCCTCGCATGGTGGCCACCGCTCTTCTTTGATCTCTGCGATCTAGCCCGAGGAAGCTGGAATGTGGCTGATTGGACCCCGCTCACCTAGCAAGGCCAGAATATAATGGACAAAAGGGATGCACCCTGCCAGTGGTGGGGGACCCTAGGGGATGTTCTCACGTCCTCAAACGAGCCGCACTTAGGGACACTGACATTTACGTATGTCCCGGGAGTAACTGGACTGCAAAAAAAGATATCTGACTGTGGTGAGCCAAGAGACTTCTACTGTAAGGCATGGGGGTGTGAGACTACAGGATCAAGCTATTGGGTGGGGCACAAGGGAGCTATTCGGGTCACTAGGGTAAAGACACAAAGAAAGGCCAGCAACCCCCTCTATGGAGCATGCACCAATTACCACTGCAACCCCATTCAGGTAACATTCACTAAAAAGGGCAAGAAGGAAATTGAGGACAGGTAAAGAGAGTATGGATCCACCTGGTCCCGACAATGGTTTGATTGGTCCCCTTGGCTGACCACTCTTATTTCCACGCTGATGGGCCACCTCCTTATAATTTCATTCCTGTGCATATTTGGGCCCTGCCTCTTTAACAGGCTAACCAGGCTGATCAGAGAAAAGGCCCAGGAGGTACAACTCATGGCCCTTAGGTTGAGCTATGGCCAGCTGGAACCTGAAGACTTCCACACACTATAAGGTGAACCTTACATAAAGGTGCCTCAATGGTGAACCTCCGAGGAGGTGCCACACCCATACCTCGGAAAGAGGTGGGTTATAAAAGAAAAAAGGGGGAGTTGGATGGGGCCCACCTGGCTAGCCAGGTCAAGATGGCGCTGAGGGGAGGTAGAGGAGGAGGGACCCGGGTTTTTTGCCAAAACCTCTGGTTGGGGAAAGACAAGGACAAGCGGCATAATTTACAATTGTCAGCCATGTACACCAATCTGCCTGAGAGGGCCAGAGGGGCTGCAGGAACGTTGGTCATTTGCTTTCGTGCCTGAATGCCTTTTGTGGCTGTTTTGTATATAAGTCACTGCCCTGCTTGCAACAAAGTGAGAACCTGCTTGACTGGACTCCCCGCTGCGTCTGAGTGTCTCCAGAACCCAGGAGGCTGGGGAACAGGGGCGAGCAGCGCACTTACCTTTCCTCAGCCCAGTCGGTTCCAGGACAGGACCCAACTAAGACAGTGGAGTCCAGTGAAGGAGGTGTTGCTGAGGGTAGACTCCAGGTCCCTGAGCATGGTAGACAAGTACCCTACCACTTGCCCCTATGAAAGCTGGTCCTACTAGAAACTGGAGGCAGAAGCCTGGCTGAAATGGTCTTGCAGAGAACTTCAGGAGGAACTGGAGCCAATGCAGAAGACGTGATGCCTGATATTTTGTCAGTCTTAAAGGATGAAGGGGAACATGACATGGTAAACAGAATTTGAACCGGGAATGGTAGTGCATGCCTTTGATCCCAGCACCCAGGAGGCAGAGGCAGCCAGATCTCTGTGAGTTCAAGTCCAGCCTGGTCTACAGAGTGAGTTCCAGGCCATCTGTGGCTACAGGAACACCCTCAAAAAAAAAAAAAAAAAAAGAAAGACAGAATTCAAACTCAGACCTAAGACTCCAAATCTCACTCTGTACTACAATAAGGGAAGGTGGTGGTAAGGGCTACACAACCTGTAAGGAGCGAATGGAGACAGACACACAGGCAGGAAGGCAGGAAGGCAGCAGAGAGGACTCTTGGGAGCAAAGCCCAGGAGTGGCCAGGACTCTCAGGAATGGACAGATAAAATCCTCAAGAGCAGCCCAGACCTGTGTGTGTCTGAAGTTCCCAGGTGACTCTGTTGTGGCTCCTTAAGGGAGCCCCACAGGACGGGGGTGTCTGAAGCGGGAAGTCACTCTGAAAAGGGGCTGAGATGGGCTGGCACACCTCACCTTGGGGATGGAGAAGCTGAAGCGAGGGGAGGGGAAGGGAAGTTTCTTGTGCAGAGTCAGCCTGAGAGCCGGGAAGCCACCTGCATCCAGCTCCCCAACCCCATAAAGTAGAAGAAGATAGCCTGCCCTGAGCCCGAGTCCATCCCTCCCACACAGTCCCTGTGGCGTGTTTAAGATGTGTATAAGACATTAGGCCACGGCAACCCAACTGTGGATCCCGGCCAGGGCCAGGGTGAAAGTGAGGGCAGGTTCGGAACAGTTTGCAACTCAAGGGCTGAAGCAAAACAAAAAGTGTTTTCTTCTCCCTCAGGGCCACTTGAGGGAACACTGCAGTCCACTCGCACGCCAGCAGGATTCAGTTTTCCTTCTTATGAAATATTTCAGGAGTACTAAAAATGAAGGAGACAGAAAAGTGACTGTGGCAGATGCCTCACTATGTACCCCAGGCTGGCTGGAACTCTCAGTAATCCTCCTGCCTCAGCCTCCTGAGTACTGGGTTACAGATGCCTGGCTAATGACAGCCTGATGCTTAAATCAAGCTGGGTTTCATTTTCAGAACAGCACAGTGAATATACTCAAGACTGCATTCAAACCAAGGTTCAGCTCCACACTGCAGAACCCTAGCCAAGTTTACCCAATCTCTGTGGGCCTCAGTTTCCTTGGCCGTAAAACAAGGGTAATTATTTACAGTGCCTGACTCATGAGTTCATCCAGAAGATTAAATAAGTCAATATATGATATTGGTACACTGGAGGGAGGTGGGCTGGAGAAATAGCTCAGTAGACTAAGTGCTTGCTGAACATGCATTTTATCCTAGAACCCATGCTTTGTTTTTAGACAAGGTCTCTCTGTAGCCCCAACTGGCCTAGAACTTACCATGTAGACCAGTTTTGCATCAATCTCAGAGACCCGACTGCCTCTGCCTCCTGAGTGCTGGGATTAAAGGCGTGCGCCACTAACTGTGCCTGGCCTCCAGAACCCATGTTTTTAAAAGGCCAGGTTGGTCAGGCATGGTGGTGATACACACCTTTATTCATAGAACTCTGGAAGCAGAGACAGGTGGATCTCTATGAGTTCAAAGCCAACCTGGTCTACAAGGTGGGTTCCAGGCCAGCTCAGGCTACAGGGAGATCCTGTCTCAAAAAAAAAAAAAGCTAGCCTGGATGGAGATATGGCTATGCAGGTAAAAGCACTCCTAAGCTTGTCTGAGATCTCTTTCCAAAACCCACAGAAAACGTCAGATGCAGTGGCACACAGCCTACAAGAGAGGGACGGACAGTAGAATCCAGCTAGCCTGGACTACACTGTGCAGAAAGAAGGAAGACCTTGCGTCAACAAAGTGGAAGGTGAGAATTGACTTCTGAAAGTTGTCTTCTGACCTCCATATACACAGCTTTGTGGCCCCCAGATGGGCAGCAGCCAGACCTGAAAGGATTACGTGGAACTGAAAAATGAACCAGGGGGCTGTCAGGTAGTTTCTTTACTTTTATTTCTCTATCCACACACCAGCAATAAAGACACGGAGAGCCCTGCTTTTATACTGAAACTCATTAGAGTCACAGCTGAATATTTATAGAACAGCAAATAAAAAAGTGGCCAGAATAGAATAGTTCAGCAAAACAGGAGCAAGATAGCATTGTTACCATAGAATGCCTTCTTGGGAGAACAACGTGTCTCCTGGGAAACTAGGGGAGCACTGGCAGTCCGGAGACAACTCATCAACAAGCATAACCTTTCTTATATAAACTTCCTCATGAGACAAGGCTGTCCAGCATATGTGCTTAAGGCTACAGCTTAATTCACCAAACATATTTTTTAAAGTCATAGGAACACTATTACACAGTCCCTACATATCGCGGCATGTGCATCTCCACACTCAAACACACACACATTTATTTTTAAAAAGCCAGGTTTGGTAACAAGCACGTGTGATCTCAGCACTGGTGAGGCAGACAACTGAATCCCTAGGGTTTGCTGGCCAGCCAGAAAAGCCTAATTAGGGAGTCTCAGGCCACCAATAAACTGCCCCCCCCCTAAAAAAAGATGGAGGGGCTGGAGAGATAGCTCAGTGGTTCAGAGCACTGGCTGCTCTTGCAGAGGACCAGAGTTCACTTCCCGACACCCACATGGCAGGTAACAACCATCTGTAATTCCAGTTCCAGGGGATCAAACATCCTCTTCTGATCCCTTCTGGCAACAGGCACACACATGGTGCACATACGCAAATGCAGGCAAGCATTCACACACATAAAATAAAAACAAGTTAATCCCAGCACTCGGGAGGCAGAGGCAGGCGGATCTCTGTGAGTTCAAGGCCAGCCTGGTCTACATAGCGAGCTCCAGGCCAGCAGGGGCTACAAGGAGACCCTGTCTTAAAAAGACCAAAAAAATTAATTAAAAAATAAATAAGGAGCTGGAGAGATGGCCTTGCAGTTAAGAGCACTGACTGCTCTTGCAGAGGACCCAGGTTCGATCCCCAGCACCCACATGGTGGCTAAGAACCATCTTTAGCCGGCTGTGGTGGCACACGCCTTTAATCCTAGCACTTTGGAGGCAGAGGCAGGAGGATCTTTGTGAGTTCAAGGCCAGCCTGGTCTACAGAGTGAGTTCCAGGACAGCTGGGGATACAGGGAGACCCTGTCTCGAAAAGACCAAAAAAAAAAAGAACCATTTTTAACTCCAGTTCCAGGGGAATCCGATGTCCTCTTCTGACCTCTGCGGCATTGCATGACATGGGTGCACAAACCTACATGCAGACAGTACATTCATACACATAAAAAATAAATAAGGGGCTGGAGAGATAGCCTAGCAGTTAAGAGCACTGACTGCTCTTGCAGAGGACCCGGGTTTGATCCCCAGCACCCACATGGCGGCTAAGAACTGTCTGTAACTCAATTCCAAGAGAACTCCAGTTCCAGGGGAATCCGAGACCCTCTTCTGACCTCTGCGGCATTGCACGACACGGGTGCACAAACCTGCATGCAGACAACACTCATACACATACAAAAATAAATTAAATTAAAAATAAAAAAAAATAAAAAATATTCCAATCTTTAAAAAATAAAAATCAATATTTTTTTAAGATCTTTAAATAAATAAATGAAAATTTATAAAGGATGGACAGTGTCTGAGGAGCACCACCCACGACTGTCCTCTAGTCTCCGCACACACCCACCTACACACAAAAAGCACTCGGCGCACAGGAAATGTTCAGTAAGTGGCAGTTTCTGCTGTCACCATGGCCGGGATGCTGTCAGTCTATTTTTACCCAGAACCAGTCGGAGACACTGTGGAGCTTGCGAAACCCAGACTGGGAGTGTTTATCCTTTTTCCCTAGACCACATGCTCCAGTGAACTTGGAAATCCCTGACCACTCCTTTCACTTTCCATCTTGAGAAAAAGGCCTGGAGCAATGGGGTCCTGGGCATTACCAAGGAGGAACTCTCCATCAGAGGCAGTTAAGAGTTTCCACACCAAGGTTTTAGGAAAAGAAGAAATCTGTGAGGTATCAGCATTCATCTGAGGCAGCAGACCAGGCACCCTGGGAGGAGGCAACCTTTAGGAATCAATCTCTGGGAGCTTTCCTGTTCATCGGGAATACAAATCCTATCCAGCAGGAGTTTTGTAAGAAATAGCTGAAATAAAGGGTCACCACTATAAAAACCACTTCAACCTACAGGGAAGTTGATAGGCAGCCACTGCAGCAGACTAGGTGGGTGCACAGGGGTACGTACAGGATAAGGGAAAGTGTGACACCCTGATTTCCCAGCCTCAGGCCCAGGGGAAAAGTGGACAAAACCTGGCCCGACACGTCACCCCTTCCCTTGTTTCCAGCCCCATGCCCAGGCCTCCTCCTCAGTCAAGAGAGGGTCAGCTGCAGTTTCAGCAAGCACAAGGCCCAGCATTAGCAGCCCAAAGGTCTCAGACATCCTAGGAAGGAAGCCAAACTTGCCTGCGCTCCCAGGCTCACCAACACTAAATCCCAGGCCTGCTCTCCAAGGCAACCTGGTCCCCTCACACATTCAGAACTGCCCCCAACTCACAACCACCACCACCAAGCATGCTGGGGTTTTCCCAGGTGACTTTCAATCCTCACAAGAGCCTCATCCTAGACAGACAACTGAGCTCGAAGGTGGGAATGAACTCACCCCAAGTCTCCGAGCTCCCCCGGAAGCCATCACAGCGTTCCACATCAGACCTGCCTGGATCCAAATGGCCAATGATACAACGGACAGGGTGTGAAATGTGCAAGAGCCAGATGCAGTGTGCACAGTTTGCACGGGTCTGCTTGTCTTTCACATTAAGAGGCCTAGTTTCACTTTTTGTTTCATTCTTCACCTCCAAGAATCAGGTCAAGGTACAGTGGTAGAGGAGCTGGAGGAGGAACAAAGAGGCTTCAGGGCCACCCCTTGGAGCAAGGTGAGACTCTGGAGGGATCTGAGCTGAGCTCTCTATGCACAACGACCTCCTTGCCCATGCCCCACAGCTCGGGGCTCCTTGGCCACAGTCTTCCCTTTTCTGTGTGTGTGGGGCTTGTTTGTTTGTTTTGGGTTTTTTGGGGGGGGTTGAGTTGGTTTCTTTTTGTTGCTGCTTTTTTTTTATTCTACTGGTGGTGGTGGGTTTGTTTATTTACGCGAGGGGGGATCCGTCCTATGCAGCTCGGGCTACCCTTCAGCTCTTTATGCATCTTCTCAGTGGTGGATTACAAGGTGTATACCACCATGCCCAGCTCCACAGCTCTGTTGAGAAGATGACTGCAATTGTCCCTGCTGAGCCAGGGGAAGATGTGACCAGTTTCCACACCCACCCACTCTGACAACTAGACTGCCCCAGCATGCTGAAGGCCCAAGAGTGGATCCACTCCATCAGCATCCAGCCTGGCTCTTCCAGTGTTCTCAAGAGAGGTTTGTGGCCTGAGAGGGATGGGGTGCACTGTCTGGTCCTCCACCCCTCTCAGCTGGGGGGAGGATGCAGAAGCCCTGACTGTGATTGGGAAGAGTCCCGCAGAAATTGTCCAGATGTCAAGCTTAGATCAGAAAGCAGTCAGTTATGTGACTACACACTGGGGACTGGAAAGGCCTATCAGTTTTTTCACAGAACTGAGTTCGAGTTTGAGTTTGAGTCTCACTTTCAGCCAGCACCTGCTCAACCACATTCAGATTCATGGGTGGAAGAGGAAGGCAAAGGCTTTAGTCTCACTCATTCTAGAAAGTTTAGAGCAAGGAGAGATCCGGGCTGAACCTTCCATGTCACGATGGGCTCCTCCCTCAAGCCCTGCTATTGGGCCAGCTGCTAGTCCTCCAGCTGCTGAGGCGTCCAGCTGCAGGCCAGCTTTTTTCAGTTTTGGTTTGAGTTTTGTTTTGTTTTGTTGTTTTGTTTTGTTTTGTTTTGTTTTGAGATTGGGTCTTCCTCTGCAGCCCAGGCTAGCCTCCAACGCTATGTGTTCCTACACTGGCCTCCCCACTGGTGGGATTACAGGTATGTTCCACCATGCCTAGCTCTACAGTTCTGTTTATAGAATAACTGAGCACAAGGAAAACAGTGAGTTTCTCCTTCCCTACTATCTGGCAGTTGGACAGAGAGAAGAGGAGTTAACAGTGAGATTTAATAATAATAATATATATATATTATTAAATCTTCTACTTGGTGCATATTTCTTTCTTTTTTTTTTTTAATTGTAGGGGCCAGTGAGATGGGTTAGTGGGTAAAAGAACTTGCCACCAAGTTCAAACTCTGGAACCTACATGGTGGAAGAAAAGAACCAACTCCCAAAAGCTGTCCTCTGACCTCCATATGCAAGCCACTGCACAAGCACACATAACACACATGCACACACGCACATACACTAATAAATTAATGTTTTTTTAAAAAATTGTATACTACGGGGCTGGAGAGATGGCTCAGCGGTTAAGAGTGCCAACTGCTCTTGCAGAGGACCTGGGCTTGATTCCCAGCACCCATATGGTGGCTAAGAACCGTCTTTATTTCCAGTTCCAGGGGAATCCAATGGCCTCTTCTGACCTCCGAGGCATTGCACGACATGGGTGCACCAACGTACATGCAGACAGTACACTCATACACATAAAAAAATAATAAACAAGCCGGGCATGGTGGCACATGCCTTACCACTCGGGAGGCAAAGGCAGGAGGATCTTTGTGAGTTCAAGGCCAGCCTGGTCTACAGAGTGAGTTCCAGGACAGCTGGAGCTACAGGGAAACCCTGTCTCAAAAAGACCCCCCAAAAAATAATGATAATAATAAATAAATAGTTAAAAAATTGTATACTATATGGAACTTAAATCAAACACAGAGTTACATAGTCAAAACACACAGACCCAATACACATGTCTGTTACTGCAGTCAGTTCCTAATGGATCAGCAGGATTCAAGCTTTATACACAGTTTAGGGTGCCAACTTCTATATCCTTATATTTTCCTGGCATTAAATGGAAAACTAAGCAGTCTAGCTTCCAAGTACCAGAAACTAAAAGTACAACCAGAAACTGGACTCTCCTTAATGTTTTGAACACAATGATAAAATTTTCACTCAGGAATAAAACCTGATCAAAGTCCCACAATTTGAATTGATTTATCAAAAAGCCACAGTTGCTCAACAGGAACACAAACCCAAGCAGACTGTCATCAAAAACTCAGTCTGGAAGACTTCTGAGTTGGAACTGCATGTTACTTGAAAAATCTAAATTTTGGTGCACAATGGTTGTACATGATTTCATGGTTATGCAATGCATTGAAATCTACTAGTATTGAAACATAAATGTAAAAATAGTTGTGAAAATTGTCTATTATATTTTCCTTGTGTGTCTCATTTGTTTAGAACATAAAATTTGTTTGTTTGATTTTTGTTTTGTTCTGTTTTGTTGGTCTTTTTGAGACAGGGTCTCCCTGTAGCCCCAGCTGTCCTGGAACTCACCCTGTAGATCAGGCTGGCTTTGAACTCACAAAGATCCACCTGCCTCTGCCTCCCAAGTGCTAGGACTAAAGCGCGTGTGTGCCACCACGCCCAGCTATAAAATTTGTTTTTATTGATCTAACTGAATAAGGCTAAATGAATATTGTAATTGAAAATATATTTTAAATACTTGTCATGAGTTTTTTTTAGTTTTTTTTGTTTTTTTTTTAAACTTTTATTGAATTTTTGTGCATTTCATACAACATTTCTTCANGTCTCCCTGTAGCCCCAGCTGTCCTGGAACTCACTCTGTAGACCAGGTTGGCCTTGAACTCACAAAGATCCACCTGCCTCTGCCTCCCAAGTGCTAGGATTAAAGGCATGTGCCACCACACCCAGCTTTTTTTTTAAAGAACCTATTGAATATTCTATCATTCCTGATTACACAGAGCTTTGTGGGTGGTTTTAATTTTTTTTTATTTATTCTTATATGTGTATGAATGTACTGTCTACATGAAGTCTGTGCACCCATGTCATGCAATGCCACGGGGGTCAGAAGAGGGTGTTGAATTCCCCTGGAACTGGAGTTAAAGACAGTTCTCTTCCACCTTGTGGGTGCTGGGGATTGAACCCAGGTCCTCTGCAAGAGCAGTCGGCGCTCTTAACCACTAGGCCATCTATCCAGCCCCTGGTTTTAAATTTTATAGCCAGGCATGGTGGTGCACACCTTTAATCCCAGCACTCAGAAGTAGGTGGATCTCTGTGAGTTCAAGGCCAGCCTGGTCTATAGCGCGAGCTCCAGGACAGTTAGTACTAAAAGGGAGACCCTGCCTCAAAAATACCAAAAAAAGGAAAAAAAATTAAATAAACTTTATACTTCTATTTAAAAAAAAAACAACTCAGCCTGATCTAGGCTCCTGTTAGCATGAAGAAAACATTGGCCCAGCCAGCTTACAAGCTCTAAGCATCATAAGGTTAGAAAGGTCAGGAGTGAAGATTTGGCTCAGTTGATCAAGGGTTCGCCTAGCATGCACAACACCCACAAAACTGGGTGTGATGGCCAGACGGTGATGCTCCCCTTTTGTCCCAGCACTCAGGAGGATGAGACATACAGGGCTATCCTCCCTACACAACTAGTTTGAGGCCAGCAGTCTGGGTGACCTGAGACCCCATCTCAAAAAAAAAAAAAAAAAAAAACATAGAAAGGGCGGGAGACAGAGTGTAAGGGAAAGAATCAAAACAAAACAAAACAAAACAAAACAAAACAACAAAACGCCAGAGCTGGGAATCTGCTGGCCCCAAAGTTGGCCGTGGGGCAGGCCAACCGACACCAGAAAAGCCCACTGCTCAGCCCTGCTGCTTCAGAAACCTGTCCAGTATCCTGGTCCCTTTACTTGTCCTCCCCTACCCCTAACCCCACCCATCCTTCCTGCTCTATACTGGGCTTGTTCGAGACAGGTCGGCCTTCATACCTGCCCACGCAAGGCAAAGTGCTGACGCCACTCCAACAAGTGGCAGCTGACCCACAGCTGACATCGGATGCCCAGTAGCAGGTGGGGGTGTGGCTCCCTCACCCCCAAGAATCCTCTCTCTGAAGCAAAAGTAAAACCCAAAGAAGACAAGTCATCATCAAAACTCGACACCCAACCCCGGGCCTGCCCTAACCCCCACCCGGCCCCCCACCCCACCCGCACTTACAATAGGCGCTCGCATCTTCTCTCTCGTGATGTGGACCCTCAGCTAGGGCTCGACTTCAGTTTACCCACTGCGTGGATGCCTGAGGCACGGAGGGAGCAGAAAGTCAGCGGGAAGCACGGCTCCCAAGTCTCCAAGGCGCCGGTGGCCTCGGGCCCTGCCCTTGCGGTTAGTCTCTGCGCCCTCCAAGAACAGCCACCCACAGGGAGCCCCCACCAACTTTCTCGCTCCTCCCTCCTCGCCCTGCGCTTGCCCAGGAATGGGTAAAGCCCTTGCAGAGACCCTGGGGCACCTGCAGGCGCGTCCCAAGCTCCTCCAGAGCTGGCCTTACTTGTTTACACCCGCCCCAGACGTCCCCGGGGACTCTGAGAGGCACCCTAGCGTCTCACCTTCCTTTAGGTCCCAAAAAGAACCGCTCCACCCACCTCGCTCTGGGGAGGCCAGCCGCCTGCCACCGCAGTGGGGACCAGTTTAATGGCCGCAGAATCCTGGTCAGCGCCGGGTCACCCCGCCCCTCCTCGCGTGACTGGCTGGGGAGCATAGCAAAGAGCCTGCCTCGTCCTCTGGGGACAGATGCCTCTCCTCTCTCCCTGCCCCGCAGCTCAGCACTGCTTCACATACACCTAGGTTGGGGCCCAATATGTAAGAACAGGTCCTATTATGCTTGATGTTTGTTTTTGTGGGCTTGCTTGTTGTTTTGGGGTTTTTTTGTTGTTGTTGTTTTCTTGTTTGTTTTTTGGTTTTTGTTGTTGTTTTGGTTTTTTTGCTTTTGCTTTTTCTAACTTTATTTATTTATTTATTTTTACTTTTTATGTGTATGAGTGTACTGTCTGCATGTAGGTTGGTGCACCCGTATAGTGCAATGCCGCGGAGGTCAGAAGAAGACGGTTTTTAGCCGCCATGTGGGTGCTGGGAACCGAACCCGGGTCTTCTGAAAGAGCAGTTGGCGCTCTTAACCACTGAGCCATCTCTCCAGCCCCAACTTGCTTGTTTTTTGAGACTGCATCTCACTTTGTGTTTTGAAACAGGGTCTCCCACTACATAAGCCCTGGCTGGTCTGAAATGCACTGAGTTGTCCAGGCTGGCTATGAACTCAGAGAGATCCACCTGTCTCAGCCTCCTGTGCCGGGATTAAAGGCATTGGCTACATTTGATCTTTGATCTTATGGAAAGGTCATGATCAAGTCATTTATCTCCTCAGCTTGGGTGGTCCACTTGAGGGCTACCTGACTGTAATCCTAGCATTCAGGAGGCTGAAAAGGGCTGGCATGAGTCCGAGGTTAGCCTAGGCTACAGGTGAGACCTAGTTTCAAATCTTTTTTTCTTCTTAGTTGAAAACACCCCCCCCCGGTATTTTTATAACAAAGGCACTCGAAAATCATGACTTCTTTCTTTCTTTTTTATTATTTAGAGAATACTTTCTGTATTGGAGCCCACATAGATAAGACCTTACACATTTAATACATATTGTACATATAGTGAAAAAATTAAACATTTCTGGACCAATATGCCTGTTAATTTCTGTACAATGCAGAAAGTTTTTCTTTTCTTTTTTTTCTTTTGGGGTCTTTTTGAGTCAGGGTTTCCCTGTAGCCCCAGCTGGCCTGGAACTCACTATGTATGTAGATCAGGCTAGCCTGGAACTCACAAAGATCCACCTGCTTCTGCCTCCCAAGTGCTGGGATTAAAGGCCACCACACCTGACACTGTTTCTTTTTTTTTTTTTTTTTTTTTTTTTTTTAAGGTCTTTTTGAAGACAAGGACAATGTCTCCCTGTAGCCCCAGGAGTCCTGGACACTCACTATGTATACTAGGCTGTCCTGGAACTCACAGATTTTTGCCTTCCTCTGCCTCCCTAGGGCTAGATTAATGCATGTGCCACCATACCCCGCCACTCTTCTGTTTCTTAAAAGTAGAGATGAGGGCCTGAGAGATGGCCTATCGGTTAATAGCACCTACTGCTCTTGCAGAGGACCGGGGTTTCGACCCCAGCACCCACATGTGGCGGCTGAAAACTGTCTTTAACTCCAGGTTCCAGGGAATTCTGAACATCCTCTTCTACCATAATGCTTGCAGTTGGGGCACAACACGGTGCACCTACCGACATGTAGGCAGTACACTCATAAACACATAAAAAATTAAATTAAGCCAGGCCGTGGGTGCCCGCCTTTAATCCGAGCACTTGGAGGCAGAGGCAGGCGGATCTTTGTGAGTTTCAAGGCCAGCCTGGTCTAAAACAGAGCGAGTTCCAGACAGCTGGGGCTACATGGAGACCCCTGTCCCCTCGAAAAGACAAAAAAAAAAAAAAAAATTAAATTAAAAAAAAAAAAGATGAGATTCCTGTATGAAATACTTCTCTTTACTGGAAGAAAAACAGTGCCCAGAGGCCCCAGATTCCTTTCTCAGTAGCACCAAGAAGATGGTTACCCATCTTTTCAGTCCCTCCACAGAACTTAAACACCGCTGCACAGGTTAGCTATATAAGTAACCAACGCTCTCCCAGCTGCGTCTGGGGCCCGTCCTCTTCGTCCTCCTTCATCATTTCATTCCTCACTTATCCTGGGAGTGACACTCGGGCCCTCAAGGATACCAGGGATTGCAGCTGAGCTATACGCCCATCAGTCTTCGCTTCTTCATGAAGACCCTTGTGATACATGAATCTTGCATTAGAGAAATTCGTATGCTTTTCTCCTGTTAACTACTTAAGGTCAATTTCATTCTTAAGGCTAACCAGGCCCCTAAGAGGATAGAGGTAGACTGCTTCTCCCTACAAAACCAGGTGAAACGTAAAGCCACCCAAAGGGAAGGAACAAGCTGGGCTTGGTAGTGTTCACCTGTGGTACCAGCTTCTTTTCAAACTGAGAAAAATCACTTGAGCCCAGGAGTTCCAGGCTTATCTGGCCAACACAGAGACCCCAGTCCAAAGCAGGAGGGAGGTGCAGCAAGGGCCTAGTGGAGAGGATTTCTTAAGGACTGGGTCTTAAGTCATAGTATATCCCCAACGCCTTCTACAAAGCCTGGCCAGGAGGCATTCCATGAGTGAATGCATGATCAAACACTGGCCCTTGCTCTGCACAGGGCCCTGACACCACAAGAGTAAAAGAACTGCTTACCCCTATCTATAGTCTTCTACTCCATGCCAAAACTGAGCCGCAGGGTAAGGATGCCTAGAGCAAACCCTCAGCCCTTGCTACTTGAAGAGTCTGTGCTGTGCCTCCCTCTGAGCTTGACTCACTGTTCACCTGTAAAATGGATCGATGACATTAGACCAGGCATAAAAATACATTCCAGGGCCGGGCAAGCTAGTGCAAACTTTTAATCTCAACACCGGAGAAGCAGAGAGAGAGACAGGTGGATTTCTGTGCGACTGAGGCTAGCCTGGTCTACATAGCAAGTTCCAGGCCCAGCTGGAGCTACAGGGATCTCAAAACAAAACAAAAAAGTGCTGAGCCCTATGTTTTCCACATTGTAAATCCTCAATCAGGATGTAGCATTAGCCGTTAGTAACATGAGAGGCAGGCAATTATCCATATCACGTGATACTCACCTGCTTCCCGGTAAGGAGAGTCAGTAGCAGTATTATAAATACCACAGTTTTATATGCATTATCACGCAACCAACCAGCCAGTGACTATAAGATCATCTAAATCCAGGATGCAGGCACTGACATGGTTCATCAGGTAAAGGCATATGCCACCAAGCCCGATGACTTGTTAGGTCCCCAGGACCCACATGGTGGGAGGAAACTGTCTACCGAAGGTTGTCCTCTCATCTGTACATGGGTGGTGGAGGAACCCAGAGCTGTATGCTGAGCAAGCGCTCTATCAGTGAGCTACATCCCCCACCCAAGAGGTTCCATTTCCAGTCCTCACCCTTCCAGATGGGTCCAGCTGTAACCTCCTTCACCTGTCTTTGCAATGGTGTTAGACACCATCAAAAAGCATATGGGGGGGGGTGTCTTTGTATTTTTACTCTTCACACAGATCTCTAAGAAAGATCATAGGACTTAGCATAGCAAAAAACTGCCATCTGACGCCAATACTGTCACTGGACCGTACTTGACCTGTCGAAGACTGGGAAATTTATACAGGAAAGATCTATTGGGACCACAGTTCTGGAGGGTGGGATGTCCAAGAGCATTGCATGCTCAAAGCCTGGCAGTAGCACTGATGCAAGACAGAGGCAGGATACTAGACAGAGCTCTCGTAAGAGCCTCTCCTTCCATTACCTACCACAGTTATGAAGGGATTGGTCTATTAGTGAAGGTTCTGTTCAATCACATCCCAAAGCTCCCATCTTTCAAATGCCATCAACATCTGGCCTTGGAGATTCAGGTTCCATAGCATCTGACACCTAGGAAGGTAGACAAGAGTCAACTGTAGACTCCAGAGTTTCCATTCTGATTCTGAAGAGCGGGGGAGGGGAAACAAGTTTTAAATATGGGCTGTCTCTCTACTCTGCCTTCTGAGGAAGAAGTAACAGAAACTGAGCAAGTGGATCTGAGCAGGTCAGGGAGAAGGCCAAGAGAGAATAAAGGACAGAGCAGACGCCACGGTGACAGGAGGGACTGTTGAAAATGGTAATTTTGAAGCCGGGCATGGTGGCGCACGCCTTTAATCCTAGCACTTGGGAGGCAGAGGCAGGCGGATCTTTGTGGGCCAGCCTGGTCTACAGAGTGAGTTCCAGGACAGCTGGAGCTACAGGGAGACCCTGTCTCAAAAAGACCCCCCCCCCAAAAAATAATGGTAATTTTGTTTGCAGTTTTCCTTCAAATCCCCTTTGAAATCCCTGGAGTAGAAACACCTGCCCATATGAAAGGCCCTGAAGCACTCCAGCTGCACAAAGGAACCACCTCTCGTCCCTTAAAAGAGCATTCCAGAGCCTTTAACCTCGACAGGCCTAAGTGCCAGTCTAGGGAACTAGTAACTCGAGTGGGTTGTTTTGGACTGGTCAGAAGTCTTTCCTTTGGTGACTCTGCTGAGGCATCCTGCCCCCTTCATCATCTGTGACCTGGATCTGACTCCCAGGTCTTAGCCCCCAGGCTAGTGCTGACTCCAGAGCATATGACTCAAGCCAACCAATCAGAAGCCTTTTCTGTAATAAAACTCTTACACACATATACATAAAAATAGATATTTTTAAAAAGCCTCCTCCCCCTGGAGACATGTAAGTGTGATGACATAAGGTTAGAGCCATTTATGGCCACCTCCCCAAGGGCACGTGGGCAATCCATCTGCAGCAGCAGATAACTTGCTACACATTGATAACAGCCCAGTTGCCATTTCAGTCCTCCAGCCCCTGGTGTCAGCTTCTGCACTCAGTCACCCAGTTACCAAAAATTTTCCTCCCCTTGCAATTTCCTTGTTGGATTAAGCTAATTAGCAAACACTTGTCTTAGAAATCTGGGCCCAGGTAAGCAAGCATCAGCACCCCAGGTAAACCACTGGATCTACTTCATACCCACTTGGCCCACCCCACACTTCTCACCCTTGGTCCTATGCTGACAAGGGTAAAACCCATAGACCCCAAGTGCTGGATCCTTGCTCCCACCCCACTCCCACATTTCAGCCTTGGAGATTGCCCTCCCCTGCTAACCTGTAAGGACTCCCCACGCTCCCATAGTAACACAGGACCTGATGCACACCCAGGGAGAGAAGGCAGGATAAAGGCTCTGACCCCGCCCAGTGAGTTCCGAACCACAGAAGCAATCTCTCCAGGTTACAAACAGCTCCGTCGGTAAAATGCTTCCCCAACATGCATGAGGCTCTGGTTCCGCCTCCAGCACTGCATACTGGGCATACATAACACACGCCTGTGACCCAGGACATGGGAGGTGGAGGTCAGAGGATCAAGGTCATCTTCAGATACACAGCAAGTTCCAGGAAACTCTGGGCAATGTAAGACTTTGTCTCCCCCAAAATTGTTTTCTCTTGTAACACCATACAGAATTTGTCTGTTTGTCACAATTTGGTAAATTCAATGCTGCTTCCCCATCGCCTCCAAGGTCACCTGAGAAAGGAAGTCAGCACCGCTTCACTCTTTCTATCGCAACCTGGAGATACTAACTACAGTTGGATGCAGGTGAAGTAGCAAATAGAAGTGCTACAAAGCCAAGACTATACCACTTATAAACAGGCTGTTGACTTTTTTTTGGGGGGGGAGTCTTTTTGAGACAGGGTCTCCCTGTAGCTCTGGCTGTCCTGGAACTCACTCTGTACACCAGGCTGGTCTCGAACTCACAGAGATCCGCGTGCCTCTGCCTCCCAAGTGCTAGGATTAAAGGCGTGCACTACGCCCGGCATTTATTTATTTCTGTATGTGTATGACTGTGCTGTCTGCATACAAGTTTGTGCACCCATGTCGTGCAATGCCACGGAGGTCAGAAGAGGGTGTAGGATTCCCCTAGAACTGGAGTTCTCCTGGAATTGGAGTTTCAGACGGTTCTCGGCCGCCATGTGGGTGCTGGGGATTGAACCCAGGTCCTCTGTAAGAGCAGTCAACGCTCTTAACCGCTAGGCCATCTCTCCAGCCCCCAGGCTGTTGACTTTTAAGGAACTCAGCCAACAGCACACACAGCATTTCTAGCACCCTGTTAACGACAGGGCAAAGCCAGCTAACTTGAGCCACACTGCCCATCCCTGCTGCCAAGCCCCACTCTGTTCCACAGGTCCTTCCACAAGAAAAACAACAAACACAAAGGTGACATGGTGGTATGATCTTTATTCCATTAAATGACCAAACAGCTAAGAATGAAACAGGAACTGCTTTTAATGTGACAGCACAATTGCATCCCACCATACTTTTTAAAAGCTGATACTGTTTTAAAGCCATTCAAAAGCAACAGTCTAGCAGAAAGTACTTTTTACAAGCCATTTTTAAAATGAAAGAAAATTGAGGAAAAAAAATTTTTCGAGATTTACCTCCTTTAATTTAAGGCTTACATTCATTAACAATCTTTATTTATCTGAACTAAAAAGATTTAGGCATCAATGTGACCTTGTAGCAACACTGAATTTCACCTCTGGCACATGAAATCCTTTCCCAAAGGAAAACCCTTTCCGTCACTATGGCAATCTTGAGATGCTCCTATCACTGGTGCTTAGGTCACGACTTTAAGTTATAATCCTGTTCTACCTTTTTATTCATTATTGGTATTTTAAAAAGGTCTTCTGTGTGTAAAAGATTTAGGGATTCAAGTCACAATGCCTAATCTGGCTTTTCCAGGGGTGAGGGGGGAGGGGATACACAATCAAAGTTGCTTTTTAAAAAAATCTTAGCTGTGTATGTGTAAGAGAAGGCACTACAGCAGCTTCCAGAAGCCTAGACAGCCCTCTGGAGTAAAGGCACCTGATGACTCTGAACACAGTAAACCAGGGGAGGAGAGCTGGCAGACCACCTGTTCTTACACAGCTGGAGAGATCCACCTGCTCCCCATGGTGCTCAAGTGCACCTGCTCCCCGTGAGCACCTGCTCCCTGGCACTTCCTACCTCATGGAGTCTCATTCTCTCCTTTCTCTCCACTCTCTCTCTCTCTTTTAAACATACCCACAGATTAATCTAATGCATTCATGGGTAAATGAGAACCAACACCCAAAGTACAGCTATGCTAAGACTCAGGAGGAAAACAAATGCAAAAGCTTCTTACAACAGGCTTCCTGGTGTCATTTTTCAAACATAACAAATACTCTGCACTTCCTTAACTGACGCTTGCTTATGCCCTCATCCCTTGATCAAACTTCTGCTGGGTCCAAATGCTCACTAGAACAATGCAGCCCATGCTGGCATCTTTGATGGAAAAAACAAATCATACTAAATTACATTCCAAAAAATACTCAGGAACAAAACAGTTCTTTCAATACTTCCACATAAGTTACATTGGTTTGAAAATCCTACAGAAAAAAAAAATAAAACTATTTTATTGTGTTTGCCTGGGCTGAAATTAACCTACTAAGTTTCTCTGTACTCATACATATACCAAGACACACTTCAGGTGACCTGATAACAAAACTGACTGCAGGGAAAAGTAGTGTTCTTGCTTGTGTGTCTGTTTGCCCCAAGTAAGAGAAAAAAACAAAAGTAAATAAAGCACAGCCATTGCTAGAGAGTATTACAGAGTAGAAGTGGGTATTCATCGTATCACATAGGCTGGGGATGTAGTTCAGTGGTAGAACACTTGCTTAGGATTCCCAAGGCTCTGACTTCGATCCCCAGCACCACGAAAGAAAAAAAGAAATCACAAACCTCCATGGGACAGAATATTTTTTTTGGTACAATTGCTTTTAAAAAAGGATAACTGTAAAATATTTTATTAACGTGAAAAAACCAAGCTATAGACTTCTCAGTGAAAGAATCAAAACTGATTCTCATTCTGACAGTAAGTACTGAGCTTGGTGTACAGGGCACATCCCCCGAAAGCACATGGCCCTGGGGTTCCAATGCCAGAACCCTAATCTTGGCAACATTTAGCTTCTCCTGAATTAAGCTATTGTAACAGAATGTTGTGGAGATCTCAGTTACGTTCATAGCCATGTGCTCCACATACTGACAGAAATGTGCAAATTAACAGTACCTGCACAGAAAGCCTGCCAGGAAGGGAAGGGCCAAGCAGCCACCACAGAAGACCACTGAAGTCCTACTCCTACACCCTGCCCCTGACCCCCCCCCCAAAAAGGGCTGGCAATGGTAACAGATGCTTATCAATTAGTCACACATCTCCCCAAGACTATTTATAGCCAGTCATCAGAAGGCATCTCACATCAGAAAAGCTGATATAAAATCATCTGTCTAAAATTAGAAAAGGGCCAAGCATGGTGGTCCTCTTAGTCCCAGCACTCTGGAGGCAGAGGCAAGCAAACCTCTGTGAGTTCGAGGCCGGCCTGGTCTACACAGCAAGTTCCAAGCCAGCTGGGGCTATAGGGAGATCCTGTCTCTTAAAAAAAAGAGCAAAGTTAGAAAACAGGCCAAAGAAAACTCAAGAACCCCTCAAAGAAGATTTTTTTTTTTTAAATTTTTTTTTTTTTATTAATTTTATTTATTTCTGTATGTGTATGAATGTACTGTCTGCATGCAAGTTTGTGCACCCGTGTCGTGCAACGCTGAGGAGGTCAGAAGAGGGTATCGGATTCCCCTGGAACTGGAGTTCTCCTGGAATTGGAGTTTCAGACGGTTCTTAGCCGCCATGTGGGTGCTGGGGATCGAACCGGCGTCCTCTGTAAGAGCGGTCGGCGCTCTTAACCGCTAGGCTGTCTCTCCAGCCCAAAGAAGATTTTATAAACATGTTCCAGAGGCAGAATAAGTTAACTAATGGGACACTCACTTAAAGCACACCCAAAGACATAGCACTTCAGTATCATCACTGTTTCTTGCATCACCCCTTTCTCACCATTAAAAATATAGCCAGAGACGGGCATGGTGCCATACACCTACAATCTCAGCACTGAGGCTGAGGCTGAGGCTAAGGCAGGAGAACCTCAAGCTTAAGGTCAGTCTAGGCCACAAGGCAAGTTTTAGGCCACCCTGAACAAGATCGTGTCTCCCAAAACTTCTCTGAACCTATATAGAATGCATTAACTCTGAACCTATACAGAATGCATTAACTCTTAAGTATCGTAGTGTAAGTGGGGCCCATTACTAAGCATGAACCTTTAGACATGCGATGCCACCTGAAAAATGCACCAAAATTTCATCAGTAAGCTTGTAATTCCCTAGTCATTGTTTGGTATCACTTATGAGCAGGTGAGCAATTTCAGAACAAGCTGGAAGACAATGTAACAGAATGAATAAAATGGTAAGAACTTCAGGACAAGATCGAATAGAAATATGCAAAATGATTAGGATAAATTTGGGGCATATAAAAATACTTGATTGCAAAAGTGTTAGTAAGAAGAAAATTCTGTCATAAGGAAATTAAATGTGAGACTTCTTTTTCTATCTTCCATTCATACTTCATATACATAAAATTTACACTCCATTTTGTCTAAACTCTCCTTTTTCCTTCCCAACACAAAAATCAGATTATCTAAAAAGTTAAGGCATAATCCTGTTCATACTTTCAGGCACATTAAGGTTTTTTGTTTGTTTATTTTTTGGTATTTTTGAGGCAAGGTCTCCCTGTAGTCCCAGCTGGCCTGGAACTCGCTCTGTGGACCAGGCTGGCCTCAAACTCAGAGATCCACCTGCCTCTGCCTCCCAAGTGGTGGGATTAAAAACCTGTGCCACCACGCCCGGCCACAGTTTTTTTGTTTGTTTTGTCTTTTTGAGACAGGGTCTCCCTGTAGCCCCAACTGTCCTGGAACTTGCTCTGTAGACCAGGCTGGCCTTGAACTCACAAAGATCTGCCTGCCTCTGCCTCTCCCAAGTGCTAAGATTAAAAGTGTGCCACCACGCCCAGCCACACTAAGTTTTTAACCCACAATAATTCACCATTATAAAAATCAAAGGAAAAAGCTACTAATAGATACTTTTTTTTTTTTTTTTTTTTTTGGTCTTTCGAGACAGGGTCTCCCTGAAGCCCCAGCTGTCCTGGAACTCACTCTGTAGACCAGGCTGGCCTTGAACTCACAAAGATCCGCCTGCCTCTGCCTCCTAAGTGCTAGGATTAAAGGCATGTCCTACCATGCCCGGCATAGATACATTTTTTATCATATAATCAAAGTAAATATATAAAAAAAATTTTAGACTCTGAGAAATGCTCCTTCCTAAACCAGTTATTTTAAAGCTACCAGTCTAGCCAAAAGGAAAATTAAGAAGGAATGTTTGCTGGGGAGGCCCACTTTAATCTCAACAATCAGGAAGCAGAAGCAGGTAGATCTCTGTGAGTCTGAGGCTAGCCTGGTCTACATAAGGCCCCATCTCAGGGGGAAAAAAAAAAAAAAGAAAAAGAAAAAAGGAAGGCTAATTCAACTGGACTGAATACCCTTCCTTCTTGTAAGGAAAAGAAACTAAAATTAACAATTTTAGCTTTAATATTATGAACATTAGTGCATAGAATAAAGATACACAGTTTGGGTAAAGGCCCTCAATCAGACTATTTGCTATTACTGCTAAACCACATAAGCAAGATATTAATGAAAGGTAATATTTGATAATGTCTTTTCTCTAATCCTTTATGATGCTACAAATGACAATTTATGATAATGAAAGTCACATGTGCCTTATATGTATGTATACATAAACTTACACTGGATCTGACCAAGACACGAGTTAAAGTGACTCAGCAGGGGTCACATGGTTCACCTAAACTGCAGTTTCTCCATAAAGTATCCAGCTCATTCCTTCTGTTATGAGCCACTCTGGCTTGTTAAGGCATGTTTTCCTCTTTTTCTAGAAAAAGGCTGTAGCAACTTTTCAAAAAGCAATTTCAACAAAATTGCCAGCTTATTAGGTAGAAGACTTTACACTCCATAATATAAATGATCTAATTTTTTCCATGTTTCATAGCAACAGAATTCTAATATCATAAGATGTGAAGCAAGGAGTGGTAGTGCAGACCTTAACCCCAGCCATTCCACAGAATGAGGCAGGGGAATTCGGAAGTCTGTGGCCAACCTTGGCCATCGAGTAAGTTAAAGACCTGAGAGACCATGTCTCAAAAGGCAAGCAAAGGGCTGGGGATATAGCTCAGTGGTAGAGTGCTTACCCAGTATGTATCAAGGACTAGGTTCAGCCACAAATGGGGGGGGGTATTTTTTACATGTAATAGTATCATATCAGTAACTCTTTAGTTCTGAACCTTTTCCAAGTTTTGTAAACTTTTTTTTGTTTGTTTGTTTTGAGATAGGGTCTCCCTGTAGCCCCAGCTGTCCTGGAACTCACTCTGTAGACCAGGCTGGCCTTGAACTCACAAAGATCCGCCTGCCTCTGCCTCCCAAGTGCTAGGATTAAAGGCATGCGCCACCATGCCCGGCAATTTTATTTATTTTTTATATGTATGAATGTACTGTCTGCATGTAGGTCTGTGCACCCATGTCGTGCAATGCCGCGGAGGTCAGAAGAGGGTGTCAGATTCCCCTAGAACTGGAGTTAAGACGGTTCTCAGCCGCCATGTGGTGCTGGGGATCGAACCCGGGTCCTCTGTAAGAGTGGTCGGCGCTCTTAACCGCTAGGCCATCTCTCCAGCCCCGTTTTGTAAACTTTTTAAAAACAATTCCTCAAAAGGAACAAAGCTGACACTTCATTCCGAAGTAGCGCATTCCATGAGGCGGGTCTTCACTCCTCACCCTTCCCGTCTGCAAAAGTGCCATGGCACGAAAAGAGCTCAAAGCTGCACGTCCATGTTTCCCATAATAAGTGCACAAAGCAGAGGAAGGAGAAAGCAGATGGAGCCCTGCAGATACCTGTAGCAGCAAGAAAAAGAACTTTCAAGAGAAATGGAATTTGAAAGCACAGGAGAGGTCAGTTCATTTATTACAGTGCCCGGTTCAGGTCTTCCCAGATGGTCTCAGATCTGCATTCCTCTGGAACTAGACCCATGGTGGCAGAAGCAAAAATCCAGAGGCCAGCTGGGCTCTTGTTGGATCTTCCCATTAAGACACTATTGAGCTTTTTTATCCGCAGGTGATCTAGCAGCAGCTGCATCCCTCACAGTGGTCTGAGTGGAGTTACCAATCTGAGAATAAGCCTGCAAAAGTCCATGTATTCAATGTATCAGTTAATAAAACACAACGCAGCATGAGAAATAATTAAGTCCTTGGAGATAAACTTTCAAATACTGTTCCTCTATCATCAACAGAGAGCACACTAGTGAGAGGAAGCCCGGGCCACAAGAGACTCCCAGAGTCAGTGGAACATTGATCCATGGCTGAGGAGGTGGGGGCCCCTGGTTTCACAAAATACTGACCTAATTGATCTGTTCATGTTACTTAGGGAGGAAAAAAAAAATCTCAAAAATATACAAAACTGGCCGGTTGTGGTGGCACGTACCTACAATCCAAGCACTTAGGAGGCTGAGGCAGAATTATGAATTTGAAGCCATCGTATATTACACACTGAGTCTCAGGCCAGCTTAGGCTACAGAAAGACCCTGGGGAAAAATACACATGAGTAGCATGTAGTACATGCCTGTACCAAGCACTTGTAGCGCTTAGGAGGCAGAGCCAAGCAGAATAAGGAGTTCAAGTTCACCCTTGCCAACATATAGAGTTTGAGACCAGCCTGGGCGACATGAGGCAATGTCTCAAAAAAACTACAACAAAAATAGCTAGATGAGCCAGCAAAATGGCTCAGATAAATACTTGCTTCCCAAGCCCTGATGACGTGAGCTCAATCCCCAGAACACACAAATGTAAATGAAGAAAAATGACCCTACCAAGTTGTCCTCTGACTTAATGCATGCCATTGTTTACGAGATGTACATACCACATTTATACAACACACAATAATAACTTGTCAGGTGTGGTGGCACAAGCCTTTAATCCCAGCAGTTGGCAGAGGCTGATGGATCTCTGTGAGATCAAGGCTAACCTGATCTACATATCAAGTTCCAGGCCAGCTTGGAGCTACAGGGAATCCCGGTCTAAAACAAACAAACAAACAAACAAACAAATACCTAAAAATAAAAACCCAGTGGGTATGATAGTCCACACCCTTAATCCCAGCACTCAGGAGGCTAAGGCAGGCCAGCCGGGGCTACACACATAGTGAAACTCTGCTTTAAAAAACAAAAACAAACTGGGCATGGGTGCACACCTTTAATCCCAGCACTCAGGAGGCAGAAGCAGGCAGATCTCTGTGAGTTCAAGGCCAGCCTGGTCTACATAGTGAGTTGAGTTCCAGTTCAAGGGACAGCCTGTCTCAAAAAGACCAAAATAAAAACAAAGGCCAGGCTTGGTGCCACAACACATGCCTTTAATCCCAGCACTTGGGAGGCAGAGGCTGGTGGATCTCAGGAGACCTTGTCTCCAAACCCCCCCCCCCAAAAAAAAGCCACTGGAAAGATAGTTCAATGGTTAAGACCACTGGCTATTCTTGCAGTGGACTTGTATTTGGTCCCAGCACCCACATGACAGCTAACAACCATTCATAACTCCAGTTTCAGGGATCTGATGCCCTCTTCTGGCCTCCACATGCACTGCACACACAAGTGCAACTACATTTATACAGATAAAACACAGACATACACATAAAATAAAAACAAAAAATGCTAAAGATCATATCAATGTTAAAATCATTTATGTTCTGGAAGCTATAAATGAAGGCAGGTATAAAGACAGCATAATGAAACCCAATTATTATATATTCTAACCTAAAAACCTAAATTTAAAATTTAATGAATAAATGAAGCAATGCCATACATTTACTAATACAAAAGGATTCAAAATATAACATATTTTTATGTTCATATTTTTCCAAAGCTCTTGGTTTTCAGTGAAGCAAACTGATCAGGGAGGGGGATGGGGAGAATCACACTGGAATCACGTCTTTAGAAAATATAATTAGGGGTGCTGGAGAGATTGCTCAGTGGTTAAGAGTGCCAACTGCTTTTACAGAGGACCCGGGTTCAGTTCCCAGTACCCACATGCTGGCTGACGGCTATTCATAACTCCAGTTCCAGGGGATGTGATGCTCTCTTCTGATCTCCACATGCATTGCACCAACCTACATCCAAGTAATACTAAAGTATTTTTTAAAAATAAAATATAATTATAGAGCCGGGAGTGGTGGCGCATGCCTTTAAGGGGCTGGAGGGATGGCCTAGCAGTTAAGAGCACCGACCGCTCTTGCAGAGGACCCGGGTTCGATCCCCAGCACCCACATGGCGGCTGAGAACCGTCTGTAACTCCAATTCCAGGAGAACTCCAGTTCCAGGGGAATCCGAGACCCTCTTCTGACCTCCGCAGCATTGCACGACACGAGTGCACAGACCTACATGCAGACAGTACATTCATACAAATAAATAAATAAATAAATAAATAAATAAATAAATAAATAAAAATTAAAAAATAATAAAAAATAAAACAAAATATAATTATAGAGCCGGGCATGGTGGTGCATGCCTTTAATCCTAGCACTCGGGAGGCAGAGGCAAGCAGATCTTTGTGAGTTCAAGGCCAGCCTGGTCTACAGAATGAGTTCCAGGACAGCTGGGGCTATAGGGAGACCCTGTCTCAAAAAGACAAAAAAAGGGGCTGGAGAGATGGCCTAGCAGTTAAGAGTACCAACTGCTCTTGCAGAGGACCCGGGTTCGATCCCCAGCACCCACATGGCAGCTGAAAACCATCTTTAACTCCAGTTCCAGGGGAATCCGACACCCTCTTCTGACCTCCAGAGCACTGCACGACATGGGTGCACAAACCGACATGCAGACAGTACATTCATACACATAAAATATAAATAAAAAAATTTTTTAAAGACAAATATATATAGAATTATAGAAAGAAAGAAAATTTTCCAACTCAGGTGATATGTGTATGTATATATTTATATATGTATATATATATATATATATATATATATGCAATACAAGTTGGAGAAAAAAATGGAATTTCCATGTTAAAGTATCACTGTATTTTGATGCTTTTTTGGTAACACAAGTTCAACTTGTTATTTTGATGCTATGTGTATTATAAAGTTTAACTTAAAATAAATCTAAAAAATAAAAAAGATTGAAAACATAAAAAAAAGGTAATTAAGTTAGGATGAAGTCATTAAAGTCTGCTCAATCAAAAAAAAAATATATATATAATTAGAACTTTCCTGTTAGGAACAAAGTATGACTAAGAACTTTCGTTTTTGCAGTAAAAGGCCATTTTTAGGTACTGAAACAAAATAGCAGGAATAAATATTGATATACTAAAGAATAAAATGCAAAGCCCATGAAAAAATGGCCTTCCTTCACTATGAAATTCTTCCAAACTGAGAAGGTTTACCACAGAACCACAATATCAACCCTCATCAGCCAACACAACTTACCTGCTCTAATACGTATGCTGCACCAACATCAATAGCTCCACCTAGCTCTCGATACTGACCAGAATACCTGATGTACCCCCAGGTAAGGAGCGCTATTAACAGCAGTCCAACTATACAGTTGAACAGCTTAGCCACAACCTCCAGACCAATGAAGCCAGTAAGGCCGGAGGCTATGTACAAAGCTGCTATGCCTGTGAACAGAACTGCAGGGGTTCGGAAGGTGCTGAAGACATTCTTGCTGCAGTTGTGCTTGCAGAAGTTCTCATACAGTTCCGTGATTTCCTCTTCTAGCTCCTGCTGGTAACGCAAGCTGAAATTCTTTCCGCCCATCTTCTTGATCTTCTGAAACTGGTCCAGAGCGAGTTTTCTGAATTCATAGTGCTTCTCCTCTAAAACGTCTGGAGACAAATAAGGTCTGTCTCCCCCACAAAGCTAAAAACAACAAAAATACATGTTGAAAATCTCTTTATAACCCAGATAAAACAAAAAAGACACAGTCAAGTTCAGAATGTTTTAAGATACTAGAAAAAGAAATATTAAAAGTTAACTTTAGGGGGCTATAGAGGTGGATCGGTGCTCTTGCAGAGGACCCAGGTTCTGTTCCTAGCACCCACAAGGAGGTTAACAACTGTCCCCAACTCCAGTTCCAGGGGATCTGCGCCCTCTTCTGGCCTCTGCAAGCATTGCGTTTACACATTCATGCAAAAATGCATACATATAAAATAAAATAGATCAAAAAAAATTTTTTAAGAAAGATAGAACAGCCGGGCGTGGTGGCGCACGCCTTTAATCCTAGCACTCGGGAGACAGAGGCAGGTGGATCTTTGTGAGTTCAAGGCCAGCCTGGTCTACAGAGTGAGTTCCAGGACAGCTGGGGCTACAGGGAGACCCTGTCTCGAAAAGACCAAAAAAAAAAAAAAAGAACAAATGGCCAAGTACAAAACCAGGCATGTTAGTACACGCCTATAAATCCCAGCACTCAAAAAGCAAAGGCAAGAGGTCTGCCACAAGTCTGAGGCAGAGCTACTACTCTACATAGAAAACACTTGTCAAAAGAAACAACAAAAACCCCTTTAAAATCACCAGAGTAACACAGGTCAGGAGCAGAGGCTTTCTCAAAAAGGCTTGGTGAGAGATGGTAATGACTCGGCTCAGTGGCTGCTGCTCTTTCAGGGCCAAAATTCAGTCCCCAGCACTCATGTCCGGCAGCTCATACTCCCCTGCAGCTCCAACTCCAGGGGATTCGACACTCTCTTCTGGGCTCTGCAGGCACCCACACACACATGGAGAGGCACACACAAAAACACTAAATAGACAACAAAATAAACCTTAACACTGGGCATGGGGGCACATGCCTTTAATCCCAGCACCCAGGAGGCATAGATAAATGGTCCTCTATGAAATCAAGGTCAACTTGGTCTACACAGTGAGTTCTGGGTTAGCTGGAGCTACAGGGAAATACTGTCTCAAAAAGACCAAAAATAAATAAATAAATAAATGAATAAATCTATCTATCTATCTTTAAAAGGCAACTATCGGGGCTGGAGAGATGGCCTAGCAGTTAAGAGCACCAACTGCTCTTACAGAGGACCCAGGTTCGATCCCCAGCACCCACATGGCGGCTGAGAACCGTCTTTGACTCCAGTTCCAGGGGAATCCAATGCCCTCTTCTGACCTCCGCAGCATTACATGACACGGGTGCACAAACCTACCCACAGACAGTACATTCATACACATACAAAAATAAATAAAATTTAAAAAAAATAAAATAAAAAATAAAAAGCATCTAGCTAGCTATCTAGCTAGCTATCTTTAAAAAGCATTAACACCCAGACATGAAGGATTCCATCTGTAATCCCAGCACTCAGAAGACTGAGACAGGAGGACTTCTATGAGTTCAAGACCAGCCTGGGCTACATATAAAGACCCTATTTCAGAAAAAGAAAAATAATAATAATTAGAAAATCCCCCCCCAAAAAATAAAAAATAAATAAAGAAAATCCCAATTGCATAAAGAGACCTATTTCAAAAACACACAAACAGTAATAATTAGAATACCCTAATTACCGAGATGACCTGAAAAAAATAGCTTTGTGCCTCATCATCTTAAGATACATTAAGTAGGGTCTGGAGAGAAGCTCAGCAGCCAAGAGTGCTCTGTGCTTTTCCACAGAGCTGAGTTCAGTTTCCAGCACCTACAATGGGCAGCTCCCAGTCCAGTTTCAGGGGATCCTCTGGCCTCTGAGGCAGCTGTATGTATATATGTATACATACCACACGTATGTGGTATGTATACATATAGAAACACACAGAGGCATATAAAAATAAATACTTAAAAAAAAAGATTAAGTAGCACCTGGACCTGGTGACAAGATCAGGAGGTCAAGGCCAGCTTCTACTATGTAAAACCCTGTCTCAAAGGGGTGTTAGGGAATACATTAATTAGGGTCAAGTTTGGGTCTTGGAAGTCACTAATCGAGTTCAGGGTCTCCTCACATACCTCTTCCATGCTGTTGTAATAAACGTCCTTGGCAGAGGCTGCAGCTGCCAAATTATTAGCTTCAGCAGTGGCCTTGTAAGAAAGGAAAGTGTTAATTCTTCTAACATTGCTACAGAAACAACCAAGCCCTATTCTCCTTCCTTTTTTATTAGCCTTCTCTTTTTATTAATTTTTTTTACATTTCCATATAATTCAACTGATAAAAATAAACATTTTTGCCAAATTTTGTACCAAAAAAAAAGTTTTGACACCTAAGAATCTTTAGCATAAATTAAAACCTCCTATAGCCGGGCGTGGTGGCGCACGCCTTTAATCCTAGCACTTGGGAGGCAGAGGCAGGCGGATCTTTGTGAATTCAAGGCCAGCCTGGTCTACAGAGTGAGTTCCAGGACAGCTGGGACTACAGGGAGACCCTGTCTTGAAAAGACAAAAAATAAATAAAAATAAAAAATAAATAAAATAAAATAAAACCTCCAAAATTCACTGCAAGAGCAGTTGGTACTCTTAACTGCTAGGCCATCTCTCCAGCCCCTTTTTTTGTCTTTTTGAGACAGGGTCTCCCTATAGCCCCAGCTGTCCTGGAACTCACTCTGTAGACTAGGCTGGCCTTGAACTCACAGGGATCTGCCTGCCTCTGCCTCCTGAGTGCTGGGATTAAAGGCCTGCACCACTGCCTAGTCCAATTTCAAACTTAAAGTACAAATTTGGGGGCTGGAAATGAAGCTCACTGGTAGAGCACTTGCCTAGAAAGTGCAAGGTCCTGGGTTCAATCCCAGTGGCTCAAAAACAGAAGGGAAAAAATGGAAAAATTATCAATATGTTAGCAATCACGGGCTCTAGCTACTTTTGTGAAAATGTTTTACCTACTGTGAATTCAGACAAACCAGAGGGCACTGCTGCAGACTGTGAATGCAGACAAACCAGAGCACTGCTGCAGAGTGTGAATGCAGACAAACCAGAGGGCACTGCTGCAGTGTGTGAATGCAGACAAACCAGAGCACCGTTGCAGAGTGTGAATGCAGACAAACCAGAGCACCGCTGCAGAGTGTGAATGCAGACAAACCAGAGCACCGTTGCAGAGTGTGAATGCAGACAAACCAGAGCACCGCTGCAGAGTGTGAATGCAGACAAAGCAGAGTACCACTGCAGAGTGTGAATGCAGACAAACCAGAGCACCGCTGCAGAGTGTGAATACAGACAAACCAGAGCACCGTTGCAGAGTGTGAATGCAGACAAAGCAGAGCACCGCTGCAGAGTGTGAATGCAGACAAAGCAGAGTACCGCTGCAGAGTGTGAATGAGACAAACCAGAGCACCACTGCAAAGTGTGCTCAAAGTCAAGATCCGTACAGAACAGAAAAGTACAGTGCCCACCCTCTTTTCTTCCAGATTCAGTTGTACAACTGGGTCAATTCCAGGAATAAAAAAGATGACATAAGCCGAGTGTGGTGGTGCATGCCTTTAATCCTAGCACTTGGGAGGTAGAGGCAGGCGGATCTTTGTGAGTTCAAGGCCAGCCTGGTCTACAGAATGAGTTCCAGGACAGCCAGGGCTACAGAGAGACCCTGTCTCAAAAAGACCAAAAAATAATAAAAAATAAATAAAATAAAATAAAATAATAAAATAAAATAAGACATTTGGGATACCCAAGACTTCATTACCTGAAGCATAGATTTGGGGTGAGGCAGATCTTCTCCTTGGTAAATTTTAATATATGCCTTAAAATATAAACATAAAAACAATTTCAAAAAAGTCATTCTAAAACATTTTGCTCATACTTTAATTTTTTTAAAAACAGTGAGACCACACAAACTGCATTTTCACAAAGACCTAGATCAGCAACCAAGTATTAGCAAAAACACAACACAACTTTGATGCATATTAGCATTTTTAATTATCTAAAAATATTTTTAAGTAGCACAAGCCAACCCAGCCTAGGATTTTATCAGACTCCCATGCACAGTGACCTCACCAAGACCTGTAGGCAGGGACCATCACCTGGAGGGGGCCGTGTCACATTTATATGTGGCTTCCCACTCATAGCAACTTCCTAACCACCTCCTGTCCACACCATCTTCCTTGAAGAACAGTGATCACCAGTCTAAGAGAGTTCCGGGGGGGAAAACATCTATTTGGTTCTTAGGCCCATACTGCCACCCAGTGGCCCACTCCTAGAAGGACACTAAGGTCTCAAAATGTCTCTCACCAAAGTTTAAAACTGAAACTCATATTTACCTTAAAATATTCCAGTAGTCCCCGGCAGGTGACTTTTGAGCCATTGATCTCCTTTTCCATTAGTTTTGATGGGTTTAACATGTAAGGGATGAGTACTTTCAACTGCTCTTTGAATTCACCAGCAATATCTAGTTAAAGGATCATAAAGAAAACAAGACGACAAAATGAGCATAGCAAATCTCTACAGCGTACAGCTCTTTGCTGGCGTTTGCTAGCTGGAGTGGGAGAAGACACAGACTGATACTTGACTCTTTGGCTACGACCAGTTGCTGACAGGGGCTGTCCCGTGTACTTACCTGTGCGTCTCCTTCCCTCCTGCCACCTTAAAGACCTCTCTAGTTCAGATCAGAATATACAGAATGTCCTTATCCTGATTTCAAGTTTGATGTACTCCCCAGCTTTTAAAGAAATTCCATGGTAGCCGGGTGTCATGGCGCACACCTTTAATCCTAGCACTTGGAGGCAGAGGGAGGCGGATCTTTGTGATTCAAGGCCAGCCTGGTCCACAGAATGAGTTCCAGAACAGCTGGGACTACAGGGAGACCCTGTCTCGAAAAGACAAAAAAAAAAAGAAAGAAATTCTATGGCTTTAGTTTTGTTTTGTTTAAGGAGAAGGTTCTTGCTATATACCCCAGGCTGGTTTCAAACTGCAATCCTCTAGCTCTTGCCTCCCAAGGACATTTCACTTTTCAAAGAATGTCATTAACAAGATACTAAAAACCCAACAAATCAACCTCTTGAACTGCCTCAGGCCTTTGCTACATTACTCATTCATTTACTTTATTTTTGTTTTCTGGTGGTTTTGCTTTATTTTAATTTTATGTGTATGGGTATACTACCTGCGTGTACGTGTATGTAAGTATGTATGTACACCTGTATCATGCAATGCCCCAAGAGGACAGAAGAGGCATCAGATCCCCTGGAACTGGAGTTACAGATGGTTGTTAGCCACCATGTGGGTGCTAGGATTCAAACCTGGGTCCTCTGCAAGAACAGCCAGGGCTCTTAACTGCTGACCCATCTCTCCAGCCCCCTAACTTTATTTGTATTAACATTTTATGATAAAAGAGGAAGCACTTGAGCTGGCGCAGTGATGCACACCTGCAATCCTAGCAGGAAGAGGCAGCAGATCCAGAGTTCAAGGCCACCGTGGGTTACATGATGGATCTGAGACCAACCTGGGCCACATGAAACCTCTTCCTTCTTTTTTGTTTTTTTTTTTTTTTTGAGACAGGGTCTCTCTTTAGTCCTAACTGGCCTAGAGCTTGCTCTATAGTCCAGGCTGGCCTCGAACTCACAGAGATCCACCTGCCTCTGTCTCCCAAGTGCTGAGATTAAAGGCGTGAGCCACCACACCCAGCATAAAACCTTTTCAAAACAAATCACACATATAGGCCAGGCCTGGTGGCACAAGCCTTTAATCCCAGCACTCCTTGGGCAGAAGAACGCCCATGTCTATGAGTTCCAGGCCAGCTGGGACTACAGGGAGACCCTGTCTCAAAAACAGCCAAATAAATAAATAAATAAATAAATAAATAAATAAATAAATAAATAGACCAATCTCACAGTAAGCTCAGTTATCAGTCTGTCTGTCTATTCAGTTAACCAAGCACTTAAGTAGTTATTGTATTGGTCTCCTGGTACAGTAAAAATAGTGTCCTTTATGCTTGATGACATGGTCATCCTGTGTTTAATAAATTACAGTTTCAAATAGCAGTCAATCCTCTGGATAAAAGAAACCATAGCTCAGATTGTATGAAACCAAAACCAAGATCTGTTTGGAAGGTATCAACCTCTGAGTAAATGGTCAATCTTTAAAACTAAAGTGGTGCACCGGGTGTGGTGGTGTACACCTTTAATCCTAGCACTTGGGAGACAGAGGGAGGCAGATCTCTGTGAGTTCAAGGCCAGCCTGGTCTACATAGTGAGTTCCAGGACAGCGGGAGCTACAGGAAAACCCTGTCTCAAAAATACCAAAAAAAATAAATAAATTAATTAAAAAAAAAAAACTAAAGTGGCACACGCCTCTAATCCTAGCACTTGGGAGGCAGAGGCAGGCAGATCTCTGTGAGTTCGAGTTCAAGGCCAGCCTGGTCTACAGTGTTAGTTCCAGGCCAGCTGGGGACTACAGGGAGACCCTGTCTCAAAAATACAAAAACAAACAAAAACAAAAACAAAAACACTCAAGTGAGGGGCTGGAGAGTTGGCCTAGTGTTTAAGAGCGCCGACTGCTCTTGCAGAGGACCCGGGTTCAATCCCCAGCACCCACACGTCTTTAACTCCAGTTCCAGGGGAATCTGACACCCTCTTCTGACCTCCGCAGCATTGCACGACACGGGTGCACAAACCTACATGCAGACAGTACATTCATACACATAAAAATAAACAAAATTTTTAAAAAAGCATCAAAAAAAATTTTTTTTAATTAAAGTGAAACAGAAGCCAGACATGGTAGTACACACCTGTAATCCCAGCACTCAGCAGGCAGAACCAAAAGGATCAAACCAAACTTGAGACCAGGCCAGTCTACCTGGCAAGTTTCAGACCAGCCAGAGCTATAGAGTAAGATCTTATCTCAAAAAAACCAAGAAAGTAGGCAGGAAAGTAAAACCACTAAAACAATTAAAGTATTTGGGGGAGCATTTCAGAGATAGTTTAGCAATATGGCTTTTTTCCTTTTTTTTTTTTCTTTTTGAAACAGGGTCTCCCTATAGCCCCAACTGGCCTGAAACTAGCTATATATAGACCAGGTTGGCCTTTATCTCACAGAGATCTGCCTGCCTCTACCTTCTAAGTACTGGGATTAAGTATATACCACCACCACACCAAGAATATAGTTCTTATTAAATGTAAATGTTCTGGCTGGTCAGAAGGTAGTGAGTTAGCTCAATAAAAAATAAATAAAAATAAAATAAATGTAAATGTTCTGCAGAAACTATATTAAAAGTCTCTATCCATTCTCAAGCTGAAGTTGTCTTCTCCAAGCTCTATGGGACAGGACAGCAGAATATCACCAGCCATCTAAGTACATACTTGATAAACTACAACACTTAGGTGTTTGGGTGGTTTTATTACATTTATTTATTTTATGTGTGTCTATGCATGTGTATCCATGCATAGATGGTCAGAGGACAATGTTCAGCAGCTGAGTCTCTACTGCCACATGTGGGTTCCGGAGACAGAACACAAGTGTCAAGCTTGGCAGCAGGCACCTTTACAAGCTGAGCCATCTCACTTGTCCTTTCCCTGCATCAGACTTAGACATCAGTTTTATTTAGAAATCAATCACAATAAATATATGTGGTGCCAGATATAGTAGCACATACCTAACAGCTTGGGCAATATGTACCAAGACCCTGTCTTAGATCAAAGAATGGACTGATATAGTTAAATTCTGCCCAAATAATAAACCTTTGCAGAGAAAAACCTTAAAAAGACAAGAGAGAAAGATGCAGGACATGTATGGCAGAATGCATGAACTGGGGTGGGGTGAGAGGAAGGGAAAGGGGATATCTAAGCGGAACTGAAAAGTGAGGTCTGACATACACAAGCATCAATAAAAGTATTATATTAAAATTTATTTTTTTTTAATTCTGTGGCTCTGAAGCCAGCACTTTCTAAAAATTCAAAAATCACCTATTCTTTTTTGAGACAAGGTCTCCTACATAGCCCCAGCTGGTCTAGAATTTGCTATGGAGATCAAGATGGTCATGAACTCACAGAGATCTGCCTATCTCTGCCTCCCAAGTACTGGGATTAAAGACACATACCACACCAGCCTATCTAATTTTTAATAAATGCCCCTTTTTTGAAACAATGTCTCTCTATGTAGAGCAAGCTAGCCTTATATTAGATACTTCTACCCCAGTCTTCCTAGTACTAGAACTGTAGCGGTGTGTATCACATCTGCCTAATGACTGCACTTTAATCCTGTGTGCAGACATACCATACCATAATTTAGCCTTTTTTTTGGGGGGGGGGTCTTTTCCAGACAGGGTCTCCCTGTAGCCCCAGCTGGCCTGGAACTCACTATGTAGACCAGGCTGGCCTTGAACTCACAGAGATCTGCCTGCCTCTGCCTCCTGAGTGCTGGGATTAGAGATTTGTGCCACCATGGCTAATTTAACCAATTCTTCATAAACACACACTTGGGTTGTTCCTATAACCCCTATGATTATAATACCTTCACCAAAATAAATATCCTTCAACATAATTTTATCCACTTATTTGGGAAGTTCCTTAGGATAAACTCCTAAAAGCAGAATGCTATAACCAAGAATGTAAACATTTATTTTTTTCCTTTTTTTTTTTTTTTTTTTTTTTTTTTTTTTTTTTTTTTTNGAGCCACCACACCCAGCTAACCTTTTCAAACAAATACCATATAAGCCACCTGGTGCACAACCATTTAATCCAGCACTCCTGGGCGAGAACGCCCATTGTCATGAGTTCCAGGACAGCTGGGCCTAACAGGGAGACCCTGTCTCAAAACAGCCAAATAATATAAATAATAAAAATATAATAAATTAAAATAGCCAATCTCACAGTAAGCTCAGTTATCAGTCTGTCTGTCTATTCAGTTAACCAAGCACTTAAGTAGTTATTGTATTGGTCTCCTGGTACAGTAAAAATAGTGTCCTTTATGCTTGATGACATGGTCATCCTGTGTTTAATAAATTACAGTTTCAAATAGCAGTCAATCCTCTGGATAAAAGAAACCATAGCTCAGATTGTATGAAACCAAAACCAAGATCTGTTTGGAAGGTATCAACCTCTGAGTAAATGGTCAATCTTTAAAACTAAAGTGGTGCACCGGGTGTGGTGAACTTTAAATCCTACACTATGGGAAGAAGAGGGCATCTCGTGAGTTAAGGCAGCCTGGTCTAAGTGATATTATCCAGGACAGCGGGAGCTACAGGAACCCTGTCCAAAATACCAAAAACAAAAAAAAAAAAAAATTAATGAAAAAAAAAAAACAACTAAAGCTGGCACCGCTTATCTAGCACTGGGAGGGCAGACCAGGCATCTTGTATCGATCAGGCCACTGGTCTACGGTTAGTCCAGGCCACTGACAGAGAGACTGTCCTCAAATACAAAACAAACAAAACCAACAAACACTAGGGGCTGGGAGTTGCTAGTGTTAAGACGCCGACTCCTGCAGGACCGGTTCATCCCCCAGCCCCCACGCCTTAACTCCAGTCAGGAATCGAAACCCTCTTCTGACTCCGCAGCATTGCACAACAAAAGTACACTTAATACACCTGCAGGCAATACACCCATACAAATAAAATAAAAAAAACAATTTTTAAAAAGCATTTCTTTTTTAAAAAAATTTTTAATTAAAGTGTGAAAAAGAAGGCCAGACATGTAGTACACACCTGTAATCCAAGCACTCAGCAGGCAGTAAAACCAAAGATCAAACCCAACTCAGACCAGGCAGCTACCCTTGGCAGGTTCAGGACCGCCAGAGCTATAGAATCTTATCTCAAAAAAACCAAAAAACTAAGAGAAGTAAACACAAAACATAAATATTGGGAGGCATTTCAGGATAGTTTACAATTGCCTTCCTTTTTTTTTCTTTTTGAAAACAGGTTCCCCTTCCCCACTGGCCTGACTAAGTATATATTAGACAGGTTCTTATCTCACAGAGAATTGCTGCCTCTACCTTCTAATAGAGATTAAGTATTACCCCCCAACAGAATTTAGTCAAAATGTAATGTTCTGGCTGGTCAGAATAGAAGGTAGTGAGTGCTCAATAAAAAATAAATATAAATAAATGTAAATTGTTTCTGCAGAAACTATAAGCTCTATCCATTTCTCAAGCTAAGTGTCTTCTCCAGCAGCTCTATGGGCAGACAGCCAGATATCACAGCCTTAAAGACATACTTGATACACAACTTAATTTTGCGTGTTTTCATTTATTATTTATGTGTGTTATTGTGTGTATCCTGCATGATGGTCGAGGACAGTTCAGCAGCGGCTCTACTGCCACTGTGGTTCCGGGACAGAACCAGGTCAGCTGCAGCAGGCACCTTACAAGTGGCATCTCACTTTGTCCTTCCCTGCATAGACTTAGACATCGTTTTATTAGAATCAATCACAATAAATTTGTGGTGCCGATATATAGCACAATAACGTTGGGCTAATCCAGACCCTGTCTTAGATAGAAGGACTGATATAGTTAAATCTGCCCAAAACAACAAACCCTTGCAGAGAAAACCTTTAAGACAAGAGAGAGAAAGTGCAGGAATGTTGCAAAAGAAGATCGTGAATGGGGTGGGTGAGAGAAGGAAAGGGGATATACGGACCTTTGAAAAGTGAGGTCGGACATTACACAAGAATCAATAAAAGTATTATATTAAAATTTAATTTTTTTTATCTGTGTCTGAGCCAGCATTGTTAAAATTCAAAAATCACCTATTCTTTTTTTAGACAAGGTCCTACATAGCCCAGCTGGTCTAGATTTGCTATGGAGATCAAATGTCATGAACTACAGAATCTGCCTATTCGCTCTCCCAGTATGGATTAAAAACATACCACACTATCTAATTTTTTAATAATGCCCTTTTTGAACAATGCTCTCATGTAGAGCAAGCAACTTATATAGTACTTTCCCCAGTCTTAGACTAGAACGTATGCGTTGTGTTACATTGACAGATCACTTTATCCTGTGGCACAAGAACCATACCAATAATTTTAGCCTTTTTTTGGTCTAACAGGTCTCCGTACCCAGTGCCTGGAACTCACTATTAGACCAGGCTGCCTTGATTACTCACAGGATCTGCCTGCCTCTGCCCTGATGTGGATTAGAGATTTGGCCACCCGCTAATTAACCATTCTTCATAAACAACACTTGGTTGTTCCTAACCCTTGATTTAATACTTCACCAAATAAATATTTACATTATTTAAAATCCATTATTTGGGGAAGTTCCTTAGGGATAAACCCAAAAGCAGATGCCTTAACCAAGATAACATTGGTATTTTTTTCTTTTTTTTTTTTTTTTTTTTTTATTCTGTATGGTATCAATGTACTGTCTGCCTGCATGCAAGTCTGTACACACGTGTCATGCAATGCGCGGAAGTCAGACGAGAGTGTCGATTCCCCTTGGGAGCTGGGAGTTCTCTGGATTGAGTTTCAGACATTCACCGCCATTGGTGCTGGGATCGAACCCGGCTCTGTAAGAACGGTCGGCGCCTAAACCGCTAGCATCTCCCAGCCCACATTTAAAATTTGGAAGGTTGTTGTGTTTAGAATGATTCCCTCTGTAGCCCATGATTGATCTCAGGTTGTAGACCAGGCTGGCCTCAATCTCATAATATCTGCCTGCCTCTCTCCCTACTAAGATTAAAAGCATTGCACTACACAAGCACACTTAAATTTAATGCTATCAAATCATTAAAAATGTAATTCCGGGAGTTGTGGCCAACCTTAATCTTAGTTCTTGGGAGGCAGAGGCCGGGAGATCTCTGTGAGTTCGGAGGCCAGCCTGGTCTAAAAAAAAAAAAAAAAAAAAAAAAAAAAAACCTTGTCTCAAAAGATCAAAAAAAATTTAAGTAAACTTAGGGTCTGGGGCGTGTGCATGCCTTATCCCAGCACTAGGAGGCAGGCAGATCTCCTGTGGTCAAAAGGCAAGCCGTCTACAGAAATGAGTTCCAGGCTGTTTGGGCTACAGGGAGACCTGTCCAAAAAGACCAAAAAAAAAAAAAAAAAAAGTAACTTATACCAACATTTGGGATCATTTCTCTACCAAACCCAAGCCTGGATCTTGTATTTCTCAATCATTGTGCAACAAGCTCTGAGAGTATCCTCTCTTCAGGAAGGCCACCAACCACTTAAACCCTCAAAGTGGCAAATAGAAGGTAAAGATTAAGATTCTCAACTCAGTTTGTTTTGCAATACTGAGACCAGCTAGTCTGTAAATCTTTTTTAAAAATTTTTAAAATTTGAGCCAGGCATGGTGGCACATGCCTTTAATCCCAGCACTTGAGACACAGAGACAGGTGTATCTCTCTGAGTTCAAGGCCACCCTAGTCTACATAGCAAGTTCCAGGCCAGCTACCTGCAGTTGTGTTTTGCCTGCATGTATGTCCCCTAGAACCAGAGTTACAAGTGTCTGTGCATCACCCAATGTGGGTGCTAGGAGCTGAATCCAGGTGCTCTTAACCACTGAGCCAACTCTCCAGCCACAATAACCACTGAGCCAACTCTCCAGCCACAAGTCTGTAAATTCCGAGTTAAGACAAATACGTTACTTTTCTTGTGTCAACTAAATCAAATAAATGAAAATGATGTATGTGATATTTACTGAGGCTATTTTTGAAAGGCAGTTGCCCTGGCAACTCAACAGTTCATATCGTCTAAAGACTTTCTCCAAATGACAAGGAACTTCTATTTCAGCATACTGTGGGCTTTGTGGCACCAGAGCCTGGATGTAACTCTTTGCCCCACTGCTTTTAGCTAAACTGTCTGAGTGAGTTACTTAACTTGCCTCATTTTTGCCATTTTTCCTCAAGTGCAACATAAAGGAAATGACACCAACTTCAAGGAATTACTAGGAGCTAAGTACGAAAGCACTTTTTACAATGCTGGAAACTCCACTGGAACCTCCAAAACGGCCACTGTCACCACTGTGCCAAGGAAAACTGAGCAGCTCAGATCAGCTTGTAAACAAAGTGCTCAGCCTAACATACATATAAACTGAGGACCAGCCATTATGTGACTCAAAGCCTCTATTAATAAGGAACAAAATAAGCTAATGGTACCCAAGAGTCCCGACTCTGACTCTAAAACACCCTTTCTCAGGTGACATTTAAAAAGACCCAGCATCAGGTTTTGCTATAATCACAGAAGATTAAAACAATCCTTTGACTATACATTATGGTACCTTTCCTGAGGAATATCATTTTACTTGATAAATATCAAGTATCTTAGACTTTAGTCTTTCTTTATTTCACACTTTTTTTTTTGTTTTTTGGTCTTTTTGAGACAAGGTCTCCCTTTTGTCCCAGCTGGCCTGGAGCTTGTTATGTAGACCAGGCTGCCCTTGAACTCACAGAGATCCCCCTGCCTCTGCCTCCTGAGTGCTAAGATTAAAGGCGTGAGCCACCATGCCTGGCCACATCACACTTTTAAGCAGTAACTGTAACATGTCTCTTAGAAAGACTGCTGAAGAACAACACCTACCACATTTTCAGATGGTGAAACAAAGGCAAACTAACCTTGATGGTCACAGTAAGCCAGCAGCAAAATCTGAACTAGACTAGTACTATTTTTTTCTTTTATTTATTTATTTATTTATTTATTTTTGTATGTGTATGAGTGTACTGTCTGCATGTAAGTTTGTGCACCTGTGTCATGCAATGCTGCAGAGGTCAGAAGAGGGTCTTGGATTCCCCTGGAACTGGAGTTCTCCTGGAATTGAAGTTACAGATGGTTCTTAGCCACCATGTGGGTGCTGGGGATCGAACCCGGGTCCTCTACAAGAGCAGTCGGTGCTCGTAACCGCTAGGCTATTTCTCCAGCCCCAACTAATACTATTTTTTCTATGAGACCATATTAACTCCCTTAACAATCATTTGATTCATAATTGATGTTTACTATTTATTATCAAATTCCAAAAATTAAGTCATATGTACAGTAGCAATGTCTGTAACACACCTTTTAATTTGCCATCAAAGTCAGGACTTGTTGCCACCTGGAGTCCTGGATGTGGTAAGAGAAAACAGGTGACATCGGAGAAACAGGAGTGAATATGATTTCGAACATTCTGAATTTCCTCATGTTGATGTTTCTTTACCTGTCGATGAGGATGAACAATTTACCAGTCAAAGACTATTTGGATTTCTTCATGTGGAACCACTGACATGAGGACAAAGGAAAGAAGACTCTCAAGGCTGACTGATCAGAGTGAAAACCCAGAGCTCCATGAAGCAGTAAATGCATGATGTGATTAGCCATGCTTGGCTCCTATAGCCAGCAAAGAACAGGTATTAAAGACTTATTTAAGCCAGGTCTGGTGGTACACACCTTTAATCCCAGCACTGGGGAGGCAGAGGCAGGCAGAGCTCTGGGAGTTCAAGGCCAGCATGGTCTACAGAGTGAGTTCTAGGACAGCAGGGAATACAAGGAGACCCTGTCTCAAAAAGACAAAAAAA
>VZQC01007462.1:95837-127345 GCA_009823505.1 Rhizomys pruinosus
AGGGTCTCCCTGTAGCCCCAGCTGGCCTGGAACTCGCTCTGTAGACCAGGCTGGCCTTGAACTCTCAAAGATCCGCCTGCCTCTGCCTCCCAAGTGCTAGGATTAAAGGCGTGCACCATCACGCCCGGCTATGTCATCAGACTTCCATGCAAGCACCTCCACCCACTGAGCCAGCTCACTTGCCCATCCTCAGCCCCTTTGAGTTGAGACCAGCTATTGCTGAATTGTCTAGGGTGGTCTCAAACGTGCAGTCCCCATCTCAGTGGCTAGCTCAGACCACTGGAGCATTGCAAGATGGGGATGGGGGTGTGAGAATGCAGGTGTCCTCGGAGGCCAGAGATGTCAGGTCCCCCTAGAACTGGAGTTACAGGTGGCTTGTGGAAATGTGCTCCCTAATATAAAGGAACAGTTAAAGACAATACAAATGGATAAAAGCACCATCTCCTTGCTATCATTCAAGCTATAACAAAATTCTTGGAAGAATGAAAAATAAATGTCCTCATCTTACAAAATGAGTCTTAGAGTGCAAGCAGTTATATTAAAAGCCAAGGTTTAATGATGACTCACTTTTTTTAAGAAACAGAAAATATTTCTATATTCAAAATAATCTCCATAATGATATACCCAACTCTAGCTCAATGTAGTAGTGCACATCTATAAGCAAGCACTTAGGAGGTAGAGGCAAGAACATCAAGCCAGCCTGAGTTATAAGAGACCCAGCCTCAAGCCAGGCCTGGTGGCGCACGCCTTTAATCCTAGCACTTGGGAGGCAAAGACAGGTAGATCTTTGTGAGTTCAAGGCCAGCCTGGTCTGCAGAGTGAGTTCAAGGACAGCTGGGGCTATAGGGAGACCCTGTCTCGAAAACACCAAAAAAAAGAGAGACACAGCCTCAAAAAAACAAAAATAAAATGACACATTCACTCAAATATATGCTCATACCTTCATGTTTTCTAGAGAAGAAGTCAAGAACTGCACCCAACCCTGCAATACCAGCACAAAGCAGTTTACGCGAACAGCAGGTAAGATCTGCTCCAAGGGAGAGGAGAGCAGAAGCGCAGAGCAGTAGAGCAGCCACGACAGCAACGGTGCTGGGCATTGCTGAGCACATTCTACTTTCCAGGCACACAGTTCCAGGCACTCACCAAATACTTTGTTAACCTAAATTACTGCAAAACTCACTGAACACAACCTAACTCCCCTAAAAATCTACTCTGAACATGGCAGCCAGTGATTCTTTTGCAACATGTCAGAAAGCATCACTCCTCCGCTCCGCCCTCCACGGCTCCCACTGCCTAAGGAACCTGGACCTCACTGCCTTTCGCACCGCGTCACTCTGACCCTCTCATCTCCCTCCAAACTCCCTTGTTGCTCCTTCATCCTGCCAAGCCCTCTCTGCACTTCCCGAGGCTCTCTCTTACAACCCGGTCCTCTCTAACTTCCTGGTGCTCCCTCTCTTATGACACAGTCCTCTCTAACTTCCTGGTGCTCCCTCTCTTACGACACAGTCCTCTCTAACTTCCTGGTGCTCCCTCTCTTACAACACAGTCCTCTCAAACTTCCTGGTGCTCCTTCTCTTACGACACAGTCCTCTCTAACTTCCTGGTGCTCCCTCTCTTACGACACAGTTCTCTCTAACTTCCTAATGCTCCCTCTCTTATGACACGGTCCTCTCTAACTTCCTGGTGCTCCCTCTCTTACAACACAGTCCTCTCCCTGATGCTCCCTCTCTTACGACACGGTCCTCTCAAACTTCCCTCTCCCTTCAGCTCTCTTCTCACATCACTAAAGCCTTCCCTAAGAACCAAGAATGAGAACTATCTCCCAAAGACTCAGATATTTAACTACCCAGTCCCCAGTGGATGCTGCTGTTGGGGGGGGGGGGGCTCACGAATCCTTACTTAGGAGGGGCAGCCTTACTAGAAGTATGTCACTGGAGAGAGCTTTGAGAAGTCACACCCTCCCCCACTTCCAGTTCAACATCTCTGGCTCATGTTTGTGGTTAGAGGTGAACTCTCAGCTCCTGCTGTGGCAGCCAAGTTTGTGGCACACCACCATGCCTCCAGCCATGATGGCCTCTCCCTCTGAAACCTCAGGCCGGAATTTACTTCCTCGCTTACGTCACTTTTGGTCATGGTGTTTTATCACAGCAACAGAAAGCAGTTACCACACCTGCCAAACTACCCCATTCCACCTCAACAAGATACGCACAGCCAGACCCGGCAGAGCATGCCATAATCCCAGCACTTGACAGGAGGATCAGAAGTTCAGGACCAGCCTGTCTCCAAAAAGAGAAGAGGAAGAGGAAGGAAGGAGAGGGCAGGGAGAGGAAATCACAGAGAGACAGAGAGACTGACATGCACAGTAAAGGGTGACTGTGATCCAACTCTCCCTCCACTCTTCACTCTTGGGTCTAAATTTTTTTCTTTCTTTTTGATATTTTCTCTCTTTAGTGCCAGCTGGCCTGGGACTCTATGTAGATCAGGCTGGCCTCAATCTCAGAGATCCATCTGCCTCTGCTCTGCTCAGCCTCCCGGGTGCTGGACTAAAGGTGTGTCCCACCACATCCACTCCTTTTATTTATATTTTTTTTATTTTTGGTCTTTTCGAGACAGGGTCTCCCTGTAGCCCCAACTGACCTGGAACTCGCTCTGTAGACCAGGCTGGCCTTGAACTCACAGAGATCCACCTGCCTCTGCCTCCCAAGTGCTAGGATTAAAGGCATGCACCACCATGCCCAGCATTATTTTTTTACTATCTGTTTTATTCATTTTCTTCCAGGACTTTCATCTATTGCTTTAACTTTTTAAAATTTTGCGTGTGTGTGCAAGTATACCCACCACACTACACATGTAGAAGTCAGAGGACTTTCAGGAGTGGGTTCCTTCCTTCCACCATGTGGGTTCTAGGGATGAAACTCAGATCACAAGGCTTAGAAGAAAGCATCTTTACCCACCAAGTCATCTCAGGGGTAAAATATTTGGGGTTTCTTTTTTTTATTTATTTATTTTTTAATTTATTTTTTAATTTTATTTATTTTTGTATGTGTATGAGTGTACTGTCTGCATGTAGGTTTGTGCACCCGCATCGTGCAATGCCGCGGAGGTCAGAAGAGGGTGTCGGATTCCCCTGGAACTGGAGTTCTCCTGGAATTGGAGTTTCAGACGGTTCTCAGCAGCCATGTGGGTACTGGGGATCGAACCCGGGTCCTCTGTAAGAGCGGTCGGCACTCAACCGCTAGGCCATCTCTCCAGCCCTTTTTTTATTTATTTTTTACATGCACGAATGTACTGTCTGCATGTAGGTTTGTGTACCCGTGTCGTGCAAGCCTCAGAGGTCAGAAGAAGGTGTCGGATTCCCCTGGAACTGGAGTTAAAAGATGGTTCTCAGCCACCATGTGGGTGCTGGGGATCGAACCAGAGTCCTCTGTAAGAGCAGTCAGCGCTCTTAACCACTAGGCCATCTCTCCAGCTCCTTGGAGTTTCATTTTTGTGATGCAGGAGATTGAACCCAGGGGCTTGCACATGCCAAGCAAGCACTCGACCACTGTGCTATATTCCCAGGGGCTTGCACATGCTAAGCAAGCACTCGACCACTGTGCTATATTCCCAGATCTTTAATTTTTTTTAAGATTTATTTTCAGTTTATGTTGCCTTCATGTGTGAATGTGTACCACCTCAGAGGCCAGAAGAGGGCAAATGAACCCCTGGAACTGGAGCTACAGATGGTTGTGAGCTGCCGGGTGCTGGGAATTAAACCAGTCTTCTACAGGAATAGCAAGTGCTCTTGACAGCTGAGCCATCTCTCCAGCCCTAGCTCCTAAATCTTGATTTTTTTTTTTTTTTTCGGGGGGGGAGGGGGGATTCTTTTTGAGATAGGATCTCTCTGTAGCCCCAGCTGGCCTGGAACTCTCTTTGTACATGAGGCTGGCCTCAAACTCACAGAGATCTGCCCGCCTCTGCCTCAAGTGCTGGGATTAAAGGCATGTGCCACCACACCAGCTAATCTTGAAACTTTTTTTTTTCTATGTGTATGAATGTACTGTCTGCATGTAGGTCTGTGCACCCACGTCCTGCAATGCCTCGGTCAGAAGAGGGTGTCGGATTCCCCTGGAACTGGAGTTAAAGATAGTTCTCAGCTGCCATGTGGGTGCTGGGGATTGAACCCGGGTTCTCTGCAAGAGCAGTCAGCGCTTTTAACCACTAGGTCATCTCTCCAGCCCCATAATCTTGAAACTTTTTTTTTTTTGGTCTTTTCGAGACAGGATCTCCCTGTAGCCCCAGCTGTCCTGGAACTCACTCGGTAGACCAGGCTGGCTTTGAACTCACAAAGATCCGCCTGCCTCTGCCTCCCGAGTGCTGGGATTAAAGGCGAGCGCCACCAAGCCCGGCTTGAAACTTTTTAATGATGTGCTATGTTAAAATGTTCATGAAGGGGCTGGGCGTGGTGGCGCACGCCTTTAATCCTAGCACTCGAGAGGCAGAGGCAGGCGGATCTTTGTGAGTTCAAAGCCAGCCTGGTCTACCGAGTGAGTTGCAGGACAGCTGGGGCTACAGGGAGACCCTGTCTCGAAAAAGACCAAAAATAGGGCTGGAGAGATGGCCTAGCAGTTAAGAGCGCCGACTACTCTTACAGAGGACCTGGGTTCAATCCCCCAGCACCCACATGGTGGCTGAGAACCGTCTTTAACTCCAGTTCCAGGGGCATCCGACACCCTCTTCTGACCTCCGAGGCATTGCACGACACAGATGCACAAACCTACATGCAGACAGTACATTCATACACATAAATAAATAAAATTTTAAAAAAAAGACAAAAAATAAATAAAATAAAATGTTCATGAATACACATCTACAACTGATTTATTTCTGTTTGTGTGTGTCTGTGCCTATGTGTATGTGTGTATGTATGTGTGTGTACATGAAGTATGTCAACATGCATACACGTGAGGCCAAAAGTTCACAATTGGTTTCTTCTTCTAGCCCTTTCTACCTTATCTGGCAGGATGGGGGTCTCCATCTATCTGGTCAAGGACTCCATGGATCCCGCTGTCTCTTCTTCCCCAGTCCTGGGTTACAGACATGGACCGCACACTCAGCTTTCTACATGCGTGCTGAGGATCCAGGCTCGGGTCCTCATGCCTGAACAGCAAATGCTTCAAGGAGTGGGCCATCTCCCCAGCCCATTTCCCATCCCACGCCACCCCTGCCATCCAGAAGCCCCAGCCTGTCGGGTTCCCGTCCTGTCCACACACAGTCCCCCTTGTTTCCATATCTAGATTCCAGATATGAGAGAAAATATGCACTATTTCTCCCACTACTCCCATTACCCTTTCTTGTTACCTGTAGCTGCTGAAGATCATCTTCCTGAATATTCTGAGACAAATTGTAAATCTAGAAAACAAAATTCAGATTGATATGGCTTACTTTTGGCTTACAAATCCCAAATAAACCCAAAGCAGTGGACAGAGCTTTGTGTGACTGGCTTGCATATGCACATACAAGGGATGCTTACACAGTAATAGTACCTGTCCTCAGGAAAATAACAAGTCTAAAATCACAAAGTTCCTTCTTAAGAATTAAAAACAGTTGAAGATATTGGGGGTTTTGTTGGAATGATTTGTATATAATCATGTAATTGGGAAAATTAACTCTTTAGCTTCTAAGAATTTAAGTTACACAGGGCATAGTAGTGCATGCCTTTAATCCCAGCACTCAGAAGGCAGAGGCAGGCAGATTTCTGTTGAGTCCAAGGCCAGCCTGGTCTACATAGTGAGTTCTAGACCAGCTGGGGCTACAGGGAGACCCTGTCTCAAAAAGACCATGGGCTGGAGAGATGGCCTAGCGGTTAAGAGTGCCAACTGCTCTTGCAGAGGACCCGGGTTTGATTCCCAGCACCCACATGGCGGCTGAGAACCATCTTTAACTCCGGTTCTAGGGGAATCTGATGCCCTCTTCTGACCTCTGCGGCACTGCACAACATGGGTGCACAGACCTACATGCAGACAGTACATTCATACACATAAAAATAAGTAAATAGCCAGGTGTGGTGGGGCACGCCTTTAATCTTAGCACTCAGGAGGCAGAGGCAGGTGGATCTTTCTGAGTTTAAGGCCAGCCTGGTCTACAGAGTGAGTAAAAAATAATAAAGAAAGAAAATTTTTTAAAAAAAGACCAAAAAAAATTAAGTCCATATATAGTCTGTGCTAGTTATATTTTATTGGTCCTCAGTCAGACCATCCTGTGGCCGTAGCCACTGTGGATGGCAACATCCCTAAACAGGTGGGCCTGGGCTATATAAAAAGACCAAGCATAAGTCTGGGAGCAAGCCAGTGAGCCGTGTTCTTCCATGGCTCCTGCCCTGGCTTGTCTCAATGATAGATCTGACCCGGGTGTGTAAGACAAAACAGACCCTTTTCTTCCCAAGTTGGTTTTGGTCAAAGTTGTTCATCACAGCAACAGAAAAGCAAACTAAACCGTACTGTAGAAAGAACACTTGCATCTAAACCATACTGTAGCTGGGCGTGGTGGAGCACGCCTTTAATCCTAGCACTTGGGAGGCAGAGGCAAGCGTATGTTTGTGAGTTCAAGGCCAGTCTGGTCTACAGAGTGAGTTCCAGGACAGCTGGGGCTACAGGGAGACCCTGATTTGAAAAGACCAAAAAATAAAAAGATAAAGAAAAATAAAGGGTACTGTAGAAAGAACACTTACATCTAAACCATACTGTGGAAAGAACACTTACATCTCACCTCAAGATTATATTAACAGAAAACTAACTGATGGGGTAGAGAAACAGTGGCCGAGTATTATTAAGGTCCCTGGTCCAATCCCCAGGAGGAAAAAGGCAGAAGGGAGAGAGCCACAGAAGGAGGAGGGAGTCTTACCTGGACAGAACTAGTCATGGTGCTTAGAGCAAAGATGGTAGCACAGTCTTTCACAGTTGACTGGCTGTCAAATGCCCCCTGGGTGTCCATCAGAACAACTGCAACCTAAAGAAAGAAAGAAAGAAAGGGAAAATAAACAGGTTAAGGTGAAGGGAGGGAAATCCAAAAGCTGGGCCCAGTAGCTCACACCTATAATCCCAGCGTTTGGGAAGCTGAGGCAGGAGGATGGCCCCATGTTCAAGACCAGCCAGGGCTACATAGGGAGCTCCAAGCCAACATGGGCTACAGAATGAAACCCTGTTCCAAAAACCGAAAAGGAAATGAAAAAACTGAGAAGTACAGGTAACACTGACATAAGCCACCATCTCTGCTTGTGGGTCTTATCAGGAAAATGAAATGATGTGTTCTGCTTTGACTCTAGCTCTTTGCTAGAAATAATTTGCTCCTACACAGTGAAAAGATACAAAACACAGGCAAACAGAACAGGAGGATGTAGAGAAGCAACTGAAGTCTGTGGAGGAATGTAGCTTACTCCTCTGGCCTATGCTCAGGCTTTTTCTATACAACCTAGGACCACCTGCCCAAGGGTGGCACTGGCCACAATGGGTTGGGCCCTCCCATATCAACCAGCAATTAAGAAAATAACTCACCAGGTGTGGTAGTACACACCTTTAATCCCAGCACTCCAGAGGCACAGGCAGGCAGGGATCTCTAGGAGTTCAAGGCCAGCCTGGTCTACATAGCAAGCTCCAGGCCAGCTGGGACTAAAGAGACACCCTGTCTCAAAAAGACCAAAAAAAAAAAAAAAAAAAAAAAAAAAAAATTAAAAAAAAAATTAAAAAAAAAAAAAAACAGTTGAAGATATTGGGGGTTTTGTTGGAATGATTTGTATATAATCATGTAATTGGGAAAATTAACTCTTTAGCTTCTAAGAATTTAAGTTACACAGGGCATAGTAGTGCATGCCTTTAATCCCAGCACTCAGAAGGCAGAGGCAGGCAGATTTCTGTTGAGTCCAAGGCCAGCCTGGTCTACATAGTGAGTTCTAGACCAGCTGGGGCTACAGGGAGACCCTGTCTCAAAAAGACCATGGGCTGGAGAGATGGCCTAGCGGTTAAGAGTGCCAACTGCTCTTGCAGAGGACCCGGGTTTGATTCCCAGCACCCACATGGCGGCTGAGAACCATCTTTAACTCCGGTTCTAGGGGAATCTGATGCCCTCTTNGGAAGGAAGGGAAGAGAAGGAAGGAAGGAAGGAAGGAAGGAAGGAAGGAAGGAAGGAAGGAAGGAAGGAAGGAAGGAAGGAAGGAAGGAAAAGGGAAAGGAAAAGAAAGAAAGGGAAAGAAAGAAAGGGAAAGAAAGGAAAAGCAGCCACAGGGACCTGCCCATACCCATCGGATGAGGTAATGCCTCAATCAGTCCCTTCTTCCCAGGTGTATCCAGTTGACAGCTGATGCTGCCCAGCACACCCAGGCTCAGAAAGACAAACATCACATGGTGTCTCTCATATACAGATCCCAGTTTCTTTTTATTTATCTATTTATATTTTATTTGTATGTTTTACTTGTATGTGTGTAAGTGCACCCGTGTCATGCAGTAGTACCTACAGAAAGAGAAGAGGGAGTCAGATCCCTTCGAACTGGAGTTATGAATGGTTGTTAGCTGCCCTGTGAGTGCTGGGATTCAAACCCAAGTCTTTTCCAAGACAACCAGTGCTTGTAACCCTGAGCCATCTGGTCCCAGTTTCCAGTCGTTGTATATTTGTTATTTATGTGGGTATGAGTACATGTAGAGGCCAAGAAGCTAGAAAGGGGCTCATGAGAAGAGAAAAAAGAGGCTCTGAGGGAGGGGGTGGTAGAAGACATGATTTGAAAGTGAAGGAGGATACTAAGGATGAAAAGATTTAGTTTGTGCTGGGGGGCAAGAAGATGAGGGAAATGGGGGTCAACCAAAACTAAGGATAGTGGCTAACAACCATCCATGACTCCAGTGCCAGGAAAACCTGACGCCTCCTTCTGACTCACTCAGGGAATTGCACAACACAGGTAACACACACATGCAGGCAATATGAAGACCAGGCTGGCTTTGAACTCACAGAGATCCACCTACTTCTGCCCCACCCCCACCCCCCAGTCCTGGTACTAAAGGTGTGAGCCATCACCAATGGGCTTGAATACTTGGGCATTTATATACAAAGCTGCACTCATCTCCCATGTGTCTAGAATTGTCTGGGCAACTAATTTAAAAAATTAACATTTCAGGGCTAGAGAGATGGCTCAGCGGTTAAGAGCAGCGACTGCTCTTGCATAGGACCAGGGTTTGATCCCCAGCACCCACATGGCGCTGAGAACCATCTTTAACTCCAGTTCCAGGGGAATCCGATGCCCTCTTCTGACCTCCACGGCATTGCACGACACAGGTGCACAAACCTACATGCAGACAGTACATTCACACACATAAAAAAATAAGAATAAAAAAATTTCTTTAATTAATATTTCAACTTTTACAAAACATAGAACACATGCACTCAGGAACCAGAGGCAGGTGGATCTCTGTGAGTTCAAGGCCAGCCTGGTCTACAGAGTGAGTTCCAGGACAGCTGGGGCTACAGAGAGATCCTACCTCAAAAAGACCAAAAATAAGGAGAGAAAAAAAAAGTAGAACATAATAAACATGCCATCAGGGAAAAAAATTTTTTTAAAAAGGAAGGAGATGTTGAGGAATCGTGGTAAATATAATCAAAATACACTATATACATGTATGAAAGAATAAACCTAAAAAAAAATGTTAAGGACTAGATGGCTCAGCAGTTAAGAGCACTGACTGCTCTTACAGAACCTAGGTTTCGTTCCCAGCACACACAGTGACAAACAATTGTCAATAACTCCGACACCCTCTGCTGGCCTCCACAAGCACTGTACAGCACAGGTGCACTTACACACATGCAGATATAACATACATATAAAAAATAAATTACACCAGGCATGGTGGCACACGCCTTTAATCCCAGCACTCAGGAGGCAGAGGCAAGCAGATATCTGTGAGATCAAGGCTAGCCTTGTCTACATAGTGAGTTCCAGGACAGCTGGGGCTACAGGAAGACCCTGCCTCAAAAAAAGGGGGTGCGGGGAGCATCTATTCAGAAGTATATACAGTCCATCAAATGAGTTAATACATATAAAAAGATATATAAGCAGGAATATTGGTGTCCAGCTGATTGATTCAAGAGGCTGGAGATATGCCTAGGCTATACAGTAAGACCTGATCTCAAAAAGAAAGAGGAAAAAAAAAAAGACACAGTATCAGGTGCTGGAGGAACATGGAAACTAGAGCTTCTCCCATGCCTAGGCTGGCATGGCCATCTTAGAAGCTCTTTGGCAGTTTGGAAGGTTTAGAGTTTTATGTGATTACTGTATTACCTGCATGATTGTACATACAGCACCATGTCATAGATACCCAAGGAGGCCAGCAAAGGGTGTCAGACCCACTGGAATGGGTGTTACGGATAGTTGTTATGCCATGTGAGTCAAAAGCACTTTTTGGGTTCTCATTTTGTGATTCTGTTAGAATTTCTACACACGGGCTGGAGAGATAGCCTAGCGGTTAAGAGCACTGACGCTCTTGCAGAGGACCCGGGTTCGATCCCCAGCACCCACATGGCGGCTAAGAACCGTCTATAACTCCAATTCCAGGAGAACTCCAGTTCCAGGGGAATCCGAGACCCTCTTCTGACCTCCGCGGCATTGCACGACATGGGTGCACAGACCTGCATGCAGACAGTACATTCATACACATACAAAAAAAAAAAAAAATTAAAAAAAAAAAAAAGAATTTCTACACACACACACACACACCCTTATCCTTACCTTATTCCCGCCTGGCTTCTGCACAGTGAAAACTTCACTCCAGATCTGAATCCCAGTGGTTTCTGGGTCAGAGCCTCCTCGCCATGAAAATCCTGTCAGTGGTTGTTCTGGGTCACCCAACCAATTTGAATGACCACCTTTTTTCTACAGAAGAAATAAGATGTTTCCATTAAATCTTTGGATTTTTCTTTTTTTTTTTTTTACGTGTATGAATGTACCGTCTGCATGTAGGTCTGTGCACCTGTGTCACGCAATGCCGCAGAGGTCAGAAGAGGGCATCGGATTCCCCTGGAACTGGAGCCAAAGACGGTTCTCAGCCACCATGTGGGTGTTGGGGATCAAACCTGGGTTCTCTGCAAGAGCAGTCGGTACTCTTAACCACTAGGCCATCTCTCCAGTCCCATGGATTTATTTTCTGAAGTGCTAAGAATAAAATACAGGGCCTTGCACAACCTAGGCAAGCACTGTGCTCCATACCCAGACCCCTCCACTAAATCTTAAGTAGTTTTACACATCACAGATAATTCATGAGCTTATTTTGCTCTTTTTCTACTATTTCCTTGGGGGGGGTTGTTTGTTTTGTCTTTGTTGTTGTTGTTGTGGGTTGTGGTGGTGGTCTTATATAGGTCTCCCCATATCCCCAGCTAGTCTGGAACTCACTAGGTAGACCAGACAGGCCCTGAAACTCACAGAGATCCATCTCCCTCTGCCTCCCTAGTGCTGGGATTAAAGGCATGCACCACCACACCCAGCCCAGTTTGTTTGTCTTTTTGAGGCAGGGTCTTCTTGAATCCCCTTCCCAGCCAGAACTCACTACAAAGACAAGGTTGTCACCCCCCCCCCAAGTGCTGGGATTAAAGGCCACCACCCCCAGCATGCTCACTTTCCACTCTGAAGTGAATACTCTCCATTACCTGCGAGTACAAGTACCGCAGCATGAAGTCCAAGATGAACGACTTGCCCTTTCGGAAGGCGCCAGCCACAGACACCACCACAACATCCAGATCTCGGATGTGGTCCTGAAGGAGGATGTTGGCCAAGGCTTTCTCATCTAGCTCAAAGGAATGCTGATCTTTGTGAACCATAACAATCTGCACTGGACCAGGTCTACTCTCCATGGCACCACCTATGTTCATGTACAGAAAGTTTCATTTCAAACATTTACATATAGACATATAATTTATTTGCACACACATCATGAACAGAGCAAGTTTTCTTAACAAGGCACAAAAATGCTACCCATAAAACAAAAAATGACAAACAGGATGTGGGAAGATCCAGTTTGAATTGCAGGCTAGTTCTCAGCTAGCACACCTCAGGCCACACGGTGCCCTGAGGCATGATAGCTGACCCCGCCCCAAGGAGGAGCAAACAACATGGCCTAGGTGTGTGACGCTGGGAACTGACATCATTTGGTTTATAAAAACAGGCTGTAGGGTGTGGTGGCGCATGCCTTTAATCGTAGCACTTGGAAAGCAGGGCAGAGGCAGATAGATCTCTGTGAGTTCAAGGCCAGCCTGGTCTAGAGTAAAAACAGGCTGTAGCAAGGAGTAAATTTGAATTTTTAAGTAACATCATCATGGAATTCCCGGCAGTCATTTTTACTAATTATTGCGCACATATAGGCCAAGGTAGGCCTACATTTCGTTCAGGTGGCCAGTGGGTTAGAAAGAGGTCCCTGTGCAGACCACCAATCTGGGTAGCTGGTGTTGTGAGTGGATATAGGCTAAAGATAGGCCAACAGCCATCAGCTTGGAAATTTCTGTCCAGGTTTCAGCAGTCTCTGGGCAGGTGGGAAGTCACGGCCAAGAGTGGAACACGTGTCTCATGGGTTCAGGCTAAGAGCCTGAGGTGGAAGTACCACGCAGGCGGAGCTACAGGAAGTAGCAAGCTGGTCTCTGCGCCAAGAGGCCCGCTCCCTACAGCAGCTGCTGGCAGGTGGTGTGTCCCCCTCCCCCTAGCAGGGCTGCGTGGTCCCTGTTCCGCACAAAAGGAAAGCTTCCTACAATAGGATTTCAATAAAACTAAGAATACTTGTTAATTAAAAGATCCCAGTAATAGTGGTAACTACAGAGACTCCTAACTGGTCAAAGTGCTAGAATACAGGACTGATGGATGTTCAAATAATAAAGGAGACATCCCTATGAGCCCCATCCCCTCCAAGGCTCAGGAAACATGGAAGCCAGGGCAAAGAGAATGTTATGAGCCAGAAGCAGCAGACTGAAGTGGGTCACCATCTTCTCAGAACATTACATCACCCTTGCTCACTTGCTCTCACAGCAGTTATAAGTGACACAAGACCTGAACTAGACTGGGCCTGCCAACATCCTGGCATGGGGGTGGTGCACGAGAGGCTGCCCCAAGGACCTATAGGCAGATAATGGTAGCTAGAGGGAGCAGCTCATAAGGACCCACCCCTCCCTAAGTATCTATAGACACTTAATGCCCTGAGTATCTATGGCCAGTTATGGTCACTGAAGGAGGAAGGGAGATTTTCTTCAGTGGTAATGATCCCAAGTTCCTATAAACAATGCACCACCCAAGACTCTGTAGACAACCCTAATGAGACTCACTGAGTCATCAAAAATTAGTGAATAAAGACAGGGAAGTCAAAAAATAATAAAATAAATAATAAAATTTTTAAAAAGACAGGGAAGTCAAAGAGGGAGTTTGTGGGAAGAGGAAGGGAATCCACAGTAGCAAGGGGAGAACGGGAAAGGCTAACGAGGAAGAATATGATAAAAATGAACTATATATGGGGCCAGCGAGACAGCTCAGCAGGAAAGGACTTCCCCTCACAAGCCCGATGACCTGTGTTCAATCTCTGGAGCCCATGTAAGAAGGCCAGATGGAGGGGTGTCACCTATAATCCCAGCACTCCTACAACAGGATGGGAGGCAGAGACACCGAGAATTGCCAGAAGCTTATAGGCCAGCTACCCTAGAGTACTCAGTGCAGCAGCAGAACCCAGACGCCCTGCTCCACAGGAAGTGAGGACTGACTCCCAAAGTTGTCCTCTGACCTCTAACTACATCAGCATTTATTCACTCTCATATACACACGTACAGATGATAATAAATGAACTTAAAATCTCAAATACATTATACATGCATGAAAATGCCAAAATTAACCCAAATATTATGTATAATTAACATATGCTAATAAAACATCTTTTAATTTTTTTAGAATTTTTTGTGTATGTGAGTACAGGCCTACACACACCATGGCACACACACAGAGATCAAAAGACAACTTTCCAGGGCTGGAGAGATGGTTCAGCAGTTAAGAGCACTGACTGCTCCTACAGGGGACCTGGGTTAAATTCCCAGAACCCACAGGGCAGCTAAAAACCATCTTAGGCCAGGCGTGGTGGCGCACGCCTTTAATCCTAGCACTTGGGAGGCAGAGGCAGGTGGATCTTTGTGAGTTCAAGGCCAGCCTGGTCTACAGATTGAGTTCCAGGACAGCTGGGACTACAGGGAGACCCTGTCTCAAAAAGACCAAAAACAAAAAAGATATTGAGAGTAAAAAGGCAGAGCTCAGTGTAGCAACTCACATCTGTAATCTCCATCCACCCCAGGGCTGAGGCAAGGATACCAAGAGCCTGGGCTACAGACTGAGACCCTGTCTCAAAAAACAAAACACAGGCCGGAGAGATGGCCCAGTGGTTTAAAGCACTTAAGGACCAACGTTCAGATCCCAGAACACACACAAATGCCAGATGGGCACAGTGGCCAGTCTCTAATTCCAGCATCAGAGGACAGAGACAGAGATGCCCAGAGCGAGCTGGCAATCAGAACCAGTGACAGCCCTGAGAGCTCTGGGTTTGAGTGAGACCCTGCCTCGATGAAGAAGCCAGGGAGAAAACTTGGGGCTGAGCATGTAGCTCAGGAGTAGGGCATTTGCCCAGCATGTGCAAGTCCCTGGGTTCCACCCCTAGCACTTAAAGAACCACCCCCAGCCAGGCATGGTGGCACACACCTTTTAATCTCAGCACTCAGGAGGTAAGGCAGAATTCAAAGAACTTTACAAAACAAAGTCCTAACTGTGGCAGAGATGGCTGGTCATCCCCCCAGTACTGATGTCTCCCTCCTCTTATATAACAGGGTTCATTTTCTATTATGTTGGCATACAAAATAATGGGTTTCATCAAGGCATTTGCACATACATGTGCCATTACACTTCGTTCTAATTCATCCTCTTCCCCTTATGTAATAGGTTTTAGAAGGGCACGTAACTGCCCCAAAGAAACACGCTTCCAGACCAACCTTATGACCATGTGACTAGGTTGTAACCAATGGAAAGTGACTGGAAAAGACGCAACTTCCAAGTAAGTGAAACATTTTCTCCTTTCCTGCTGAATGGATACAGAAGTGGAAGTGAGTCACAGAGGCCCAGAAACACAAGGACAACGCCCTAAAAAGCTGGCGCAACACGGGTGGCAGGGCTTCGGACCTGAGGCCCAAGTGCTATACTGGTTCCCTTGTCTGTGAAAAAAAGATGTCCATCTTGCTTAAATCACTAACACAGAGGCTTTCAGATACAGCCAAACCTAGAAATCAATTCAAGAGTCTCCTACGATTTTACTATTAAGTTCATACACTGGAGCTTTCAATTCCATGTTTCTATTCAGCTTAAATGAACACTGAAAAAGTAATGATACACAGTGAAGATAGTGACAAACGGGCACACGGTCCCTGTCAGATGGACGGAAGACAGTCGAGCAAAGGTGAACACTGTGATCGTAAGGATGCTGGCGGCACCATCAGCCAAAAGCATGAAAGACATTACAACAGCTATAGGAAGAGGACATAATCCAATAATAAAGATCTATGTGGTTCTGCACAGTGAACTGCGCCTCAAGAAAAGCTGATGACTGCTGAGAACAAAGGAGAAACACAAGTTTTTTGTTTTGTTTTGTTTTGTTTTAATTTTTTTTAATTTTTTGGTCTTTTTTTAAATTTTATTTTGTATCTGTATGAATGTACTGTCTGCATGTAGGTCTGTGCACCCGTGTCATGCAATGCCTCAGAGCTCAGAAGAGAGTGCCGGATTCCCCTGGAACTGGAGTTCTCCTGGAATTGGAGTTACAGACGTTCTCAGCCGCCATGTGGGTGCTGGGGATCGAACCCAGGTCCTCTGCAAGAGCAGTCAGCGCTCTTAACCGGTAGGCCAACTCTCCAGCTCAGGAGAAACACAAGTTTTTACTCATCTCTTCCTCTCCTGCTTCCAGTTAACAAGATACCCAAGAATAAAGACCAGGCTATATTTAGTGGAAAGAACTGGGGTGAGCCTGCATTTCTCCATCAGGAATAAAAGCAGTCATCAACATGCACTGGACAAAACGGACCATGTTCACTAATAGTATTCCTTTGCTTTGGGCCATCTAAAAGGAACAACCATTTTGAACTATATCACCACCAATGACTCAACACACAAATGGAATGTCCAGTTTTCCTATACCATCCATCATCCTGCTTCCTAAAGACCACAGGGTTTTATTACTGATTTTCCAAGTAAAAACTTGATTTCACTCACCTCTTTCCATATGTCAGATAAAAGGCCTTAGCTGATTTATCCTCTCCTCTCATATGGACTCAATAATCATTGAGATTCCTTAATCAAATCCTTAAGGCCTGGGAGCGTAGAGCAGCAGTGGACTGCTCGATTAGTGAATAGGAAGCCGTAGAACTTAGGATGTATAACACTCAGCAAAAGAGAGAAAAATCTTGCCCTCACAGCAGACATTGGGGGGAAGGGGAAACACTAAACCTCAGGGTTCTTTTTTTTGAGACTAGGTCTCCCTGTAGCTCCAGCTAGCCTGAAACTCACTCTGTAGACCAAGCTGGCCTTGAACTCAGAGAGATTCACCTGCCTCTGCCTCTGCCTCTGCTTTCCAAGTGTGAGGATGAAAGGTATGCGCCACCACTCCTGGCTTAAAGATGGTTCTTAGCCATCATGTGTGCTGGGAATCAAACCCAGATCCTCTGCAAGAGCAGCTGGTGCTCTTAACCAATGCTCTTCCTTTTCCAACTTTGCCTAGTAGTTGAGCTGATTATTCAAATCACCATCCCTGATTATGTTACCTCCTCCCTTAGGGCTGAACTCTTTTATTTCTTTGCAATAAAAGCATATCATTTAATCCCAGCACTGGGGAGGAGGCAGAGGCAGAGGCAGAGGCAGGTGGATCTCTGAGATAGAGGCCAGCCTAGCAGCCTGCTCTACATAGCAAGTTCCAGGCCAGCTGAGGCCACAGGGAGAGCCTGTCTTTAAAAATGAAAAAAAAAAAAAAAAAAGAAACAGCCAGAATTAACCAGAGTCCAAGACAACAGCTCCAGAGAGAGTGGACTGTTTTGCTTCTCATCCACCTGTGCCCCTTTCCTAAGCCTAGGGAACAATCTGCGGAAGAGGGGGCGTGGTAGAATGTAAGGGCTGCGATTGGGGTGAATGGTGAAACTACAGCAATGTAGTCTGGACACTCATTTGATCAACTTGATTGAACATACAACCCCTCACCCCCTGCTGGATGGTGGGGCTGTGGGGGTTTGGGCACAACAGCCTGCAAATTGGTTTCATATGAAGGATGCTTGTACTCATGGATCATCACTTATAGCTAAAAAATGAAAAAAAAAAAAAAACTGAAAGATGCAGGACAGTTATGGCAAAATGCATGATCTGGGATGGGGTAGGGGTAGGGGGAAGGGAAAGGGAAATATGCCTGATCTGAATTGGAAAATGATGTATGAAATGTACAAAGCACCAATAAAAAAAAAATTTCAAATGCTAGATCTAATTATTATTGAGGGTAAATTTATAAATGAAGAAACAAATTATTTTGAAAATTCTCTTAAAAATCACTCCATTGATGCAAATTCTGGCAATTTTCAAGGATTGTGCACTTGTGATTTAATAAAACTATTATTTTCTATTAAAAAAAATGAAAAAAAAATTGATAGCAGCTACACTGAAAGTTATCAGAATTATAGGACAGAGGGATAACTGTAGCTCAGTGGTGGAGACGTGCCAAGTACGCACAGGCCTTGTGTTCTACCCCTAGACACAAAAATAAAAAATAACGCATTCTATAGATTGTTGGCTCAAAGCTGAAATTTCCATCCTGTAAGTCAAAATCTTTCAGCACCCTCTTCACTGACTCCTGTTCTCCTCCTCCCAGGAAAGCTTGCTCACACTGGTATTCCTACTGGGAGAAAGTTGGCACTCAAGTCCTATCATGTCCTCTCTTATTTCCAGAGTTTCAAGTGTATGACCTATGCAGCCCCTCATTCCCATGGCCTGAAATGTGTCTTACCTCATGACTCCAGGCAAATACTTCCATTTCAATACTTAACTCCCCTGTCCTCATCACCCACCCACCTGCTCCCAAATCTATTATTTTAATTTATTGGATTTATTAATTTATGGGATATACAGTCATGCTACCTTGTGTGCGTGGAGGTCAAAGGACAACTCACAGGGGTTGGCTCTCTCCTTCCACATGTGGGTCCCAGGACTGCACTTGGTTGTCAGGCTTGGTGGCAAGCACCTTTACTTACTGAGCCATCTCACTTGTCCTTCTGTGCTTAATATAGTATGCTAAAAACAATTAAAATGGGCTCTAGAATCAAGACAGGGAAAGGACTGAATCTTAGCTTTATCTGCTCCAAAATATAATCTCTATGAGAGCAGGAATTCTGGTCTTTTGTTCAATGCTATGCCCTCCAATTTCCCAGAGCACCCACAAATGGTAAACAAAAATGTGAAGAACAAACTAAGGGTCCATCGTTTTCACTCGATGAGACTTTAGAGACAGAGTCAGGATTGCAAATTCAAACCCAGACTGGTCCCAGCACTGAGGAGGCAGAGGCAGGTGGATCTCAGCATGGTCTATACAGGGAGTTCCAGGCTAGCTGGGGCTACAAGGAGACCCTTGTCTCAACCCCCCCCCCATGCAAATGTAACATCTAAAGAATAGCATGAGACACATTAGCTCAACCACCAGTTTTTCCTTCCCACATTTATGTTTCCATTGAAACATGTAGATGAACTGCAGAGATACATGCACATCTCTGTTTATTGCAGCTCTTTTCACAATAGCGAAGAGTTGGAACCAACCCAAATGCCCCTCAACTGATGACTGGATAACAAAAATGTGGTACATCTACACAATGGAGTTCTATGCAGCAGTAAGAAAGACATCATCAGATTTGCAGGAAAATGGATGGAACGCGAACCCATTATGCTAAGTGAAATAACACAGTCCCCCCAAAACAAACGGGAATGGTTTCCCTCATTTGTGGATGCTAGTACCAAATCCCCCAATTGAAAGAAAAGCTGAGCAATGTTACCGTTATATTTCTATCTGAAAGCAACTGTGATGTTATAATGTGAATATTTTTTTTTTTTTGGTCTTTTCAAGACAGGGTCTCCCTGTAGCCCCAGCTGGCCTGGAACTCACTCAGTAGACCAGGCTGGCCCTGAACTCACAGAGATCCACCTGCCTCTCCCTCCCAAATGCTGTGATTAAGGGCATGCACCACTGCACCCAGCCAAAAAAGCAAAATTTTAAAAGACTAGGAAAATAGTTTAGTGGTAGAGTGTCTGGGATTAAAGGGGTGCACCACCACACCCAGCATTTTTATTTCAACTCTATGCTTTTTTCTACCCTGTATTTTGATGACATAACTCTAACCAACACTGAGTTCTAATGTACAAAGGGAGAAGGGACAGAATCACCCAGCTGTTCCACTCAGCACACTAGCAGGAGTGTATGGGGCTAGATGGATTTAAAGAGTCAAGAGACAAGTTCTTGTTCCAGTTCTACCACTAATAGCCTGGGTGAGCCTTCAGTCTCATCAGTCAGATGAGTCAACTTCAAAACCTTCCCAGTCGACCTCTTACAAGTCAACATTAATATTTCAAAATAGCTCACTCAGTTATTCACTTCTCTCAAGGCCCTCGACTCTCCCCCTTCCTTCTCCCTACACGCAGGATCTCACCAAGGCGCATCATTTCTTCCTTCTCCCTACACGCAGGATCTCGCCAAGGCGCATCATTTCTTCCTTCTCCCTACATGCAGGATCTTACCAAGGTCCATCATTTCTTCCTTCTAGGATCTAAGTTTCTTCTTTGGAAAACTATTTCAGGGTGGTTTTGAGATTTTTATTTTTGACACAGGGTCTCACTCGCTACAAAATCCAGGCTCACCTCAAAGGCACAATCTGTCTGCCTCAGCCTCCACAGTACTAGAATTACAGTGCTGGGATTAAAGGCAAAGGTTGTTATTCCGGTGAGGCAGTTTACATAGGAGAAAGGCTGCCCTGCCCTAACAATAAGGAAACACCAGCTTTCCAGCCAGGTCCACACCAAGTAAATCATCTCACTCCTGTATCTGCACAAAACCAGGCACAAGTTCTTTACTTAACTCTAAAACCCAATGATTGTTTTAGGTTTGGTCTTGAATTTGGTTGGGGGGGTAATATAGAACAGTTGCTGTGTTTTTCAGACAGGGTCTCACACTGTAGTTCAGGCTGGCTCAGAACCCACCACCCTCCTGCCTCAGCTTGCCAGGTGCTAGGATTACGAGCACGAGCCACCACGCCTCGCTCACATCTCAGCAATCTTCAAGTAATCTCGCAGTGATTTTACAATATCTACAGGTATACTGTCTTTTTGAGACAGGGTCTCCCTGTAGCTTCAGCTGTCCTGGAACTCACAGAGATCCACCTGCCTCTGCCTCTGCCTCTGCCTCCCAATTGCTGGGATTACAGGCATGCACCCATAATATCTTTTTTTTTTTTTTTGTCTTTTTAAGGCAGGGTCTCCCTGTAGCCCCAGCTGTCCTGGAACTCACTCTGTAGACCAGGCTGGCCTTGAACTCACAAAGATCCGCCTGCCTCTGCCTCCCAAGTACTAGGATTAAAGGCGTGTGCCACCATGCCTAGCTTCAGCATATCTTTTTTTTTTTTTTTTAGCATAATATCTTTAAGAGTCAACTTCACACGCCTTCTCCCCTTACAGAAGCAGTATTTTTCAAAGTCCTCATCTGCATACCGAGGCAACAGACAATGCTATATATTGCAAGCATTTAAATAAATATGGATAACAGATGTGACATTTTTGAAAATATGCAAAGATTTGGCCTATCTATAGTTACATCCGTGTCCATATAAGTAAACTTAAAGCCCATGGGTCAAGAAAGTAAAGCACTTGGGAGGCAGAGGCAGAGGCAGGCGGATCTCTGTGCGTTCAAGGCCAGCCTGGCCTACAGAGCAAGTTCCAGGACAGCTGGGGCTACAGGGAGACCCTGTCTCGAAAAGACAAAAAGAGAAAAAGAAAAAGAAACAGTGGTGGCACACGCCTTTAATTTCAGCACTTACTAAGCAGATGCAGGTGGATCCTTGTGAATTCAAGGCCAGCCTGGTCTACATAGTAAATTCCGGGCCAGCTGGGGTTACAGGAGACCCTGTCTCAAAAAAACCAAAAACATAAAAAATAAAGAGAAGAGAAAGAGAAGAAAGGAAGGAAAAAGAAAGAAAAGTAGAAATATTTTATCAGTGTCAAGTCTGATTATTATGGAGTCATAGGAGTATAGCTCAGTAGTAGAACCCAGAGCAACAAGAAACCTTATGCAATAGGTTAACTTAAAACTGTTAATAGTTTAGAGTAATGGCTCAGCAGTTCATCAGTTCAGAACGCTGGCTATCCTTGCAGAAGACCTGAATTCAGTTCCCAGTACCCGTATCAACAGCTCACAACTGCAATCACTTCAGTTCCAGTGAATCCAACACCCTCTTCTGGCCTCCACAGGCACTGGCACACACAAGAGATATACTATACTCAGGTGCTCATACATACTAATAAAATACATCGTTTTCCTTTTTTTGGTTTTCTAAGAGAGGTCTCCCTGTAGATCCAGCTGGCCTAGAACTCACTATGTAGACTAAGAAGACTAAATTGGCCTCAATCTCAGAGATCCGCCTGCCTCTGCTTCCAGAGCACCAGGATTAACGGTATGTACTACCACACCTAATAAATCTTTGTTTTTATTTTTTTAATTTTATGTGTATGAGTGTATTGCCTGCACGTGTCTAAGTGCTCCTGAGTCATGCAGTGCCCAAGAACGCCAGAAGAATGTGTTGGATCCCATCCCCTAGAACTGGAGTTACAGATAGTTGTTAGCCCCCATGTGGGTGCTGGGAACTGAGTCCTCTGCAAGCAGCTGGTGCTCTTAACCACTAAGCCTTAAAATAAATCTTAAAAAAAAAAAAAATACAACATAGGTTGACCACAAATCATAGTTGGCCTTTTCAATCCTAAAGACATAAAACCTAAGTTCTACTAGAACATTATCGGGAAGGACTAGAGGTGTAGCTCAGGGGTACGACACTTGCCAACCAAGCACAAGGCTCTGAATCCAATCCCAAATAGCATAAAATGCACACAGACCACAAACCAGGTATGGTTTTCTTTGCATAAGATAGAATCTCATGTAGCCCAGGCTGGCCTTGAACTTGCTGTGGAACCTAGGGTGATCTTGAGTTTCTAATCCACATGCATGTACTTCCTATAAACTCAAACTGCAAGCCTAGTTTTTTGTGGTGCTGGGGCTCAAACCCAGGACTTCATACATGCTAGCCAAGCATGCTACCAACTCAGCTACGTCCCCAGTCCCACAATGGGAAAGTTTAAATCTCTCAAATTCTTAAAAAAAACAAACAAAAAAAAAAAATCTGGAGCCTGTAGTGCTGACTCAAAGGTTAAGAGATTTGCTGCTCTTGCAGAGGACCTGGGTTCGATCCCCAGCACCCACATGGCAGCTGAGAACCATCTTTAACTCCAGTTCCAGGGGAATCTGACACCCTCTTCTGACTTCCACAGCATTGCACGACACAGGTGCACAAACCTGCATGCAGATAGCACATTCATACACATAAAAAATTAATTAATTAAAAAAATTAATTAAGGGCTGGAGGGATGGCCTAGTGGTTAAGAGCACCGACCGCTTTTGCAAAGGACCCGGGCTCGATCCCCAGCACCCACATGGCGGCTGAGAACCGTCTGTAACTCTAATTCCAGGAAAACTCCAGCTCCAGGGGAATCCAACACCCTCTTCTGACCTCTGTGGCATTGCACCGCATGGGTGCACAAACCTACATGCAAACAGTACATTCATACACATACAAAAATAAATAAATTAAAAAAAAATAAAAGTAAAAAAATAAATTAGAAAAATAAAATTAAAAATCTTTTTTAAAAATCTATTTTAAAGGAGCTGGAGGATAGCCTAGCAGTTAAGAGCGCCAACTGCTCTTGCAGAGGACCCGGGTTCAATCCCCAGCACCCACATGGTGGCTGAGAACCATCTTTAACTACAGTTCCAGGGGAATCCGACACCCTCTTCTGACCTCCACAGCATTGCACGACATGGGTGCACAAACCTACTTGCAGACAGTACATTCATACACATATAAAAATAAATAAAAATTTTTAAATATTTTTAAAATCTATTTTAAAAATCAGAAGTTATGAATTCAATACAACTGGCTAACTGAAAGCAGTTGCCACTGCTAAGTCAAAAAATTTCAGGTCTGGCGATGTAGCTCAGCACCACAAACAGAAAGAAACTGCATGCAGATTTAACTGTGAAGTCAACAGATCAGGGTTTAGCAAACTTGCACTACCTCCATGAGCGGCTAGACAACGCTTTGTGGGGGAGGGGGACTGTGGACTATAGGATCTACTGAGCAGCATCCCTTCCCTGTACCCACCAGATACCAGCAGTCCTCCAGGTTGTGACATCCAACAATGTCTCTAGCTGTTTCTAAAAGTCCTACAGTAGCATAAAACAGCTGTTAAAGATCCACTAGGACAGGACAGAACCGTCCTCAGTACTCATCCTTATTGTCCAGGGAATTCTCAAAAGCAAAGTAACCAAAGTTCCAGAAACACTTTACTGAACAAACTGTGACTCACTGCAGAGTTATGACCTGAATTTTCCAGTCCCTTTTTGAAATAATCATATTCTCTAAAGGGTAAGAGCAACACACCCAGAAAAAGGCGTACCATCCTCCTGCCTTGTCTTTGCTGGCAGTCCTTAGAGTTCCTGTTACACAAAGCCAGATATATGAGAGGACACCAAGCCTCACACAACTCCAGAACTATGGGACGTGGTTCTTTTTGGCACTTAAACCTTTCATTTTGGCTTAAGGCAATAAATGTGCCAGTAGATGCACATACAAGGTCATCTCCATGAGACTACTCAAACCCATCTAACCACAACATTGGGCAAAATTTATTTTCTAATTAATGGGCTTAGGAGGAAATTTTTTTTCAGTTCATCTGTCATAGAAAATCTTTGTGCTTTACAACAGGATGCTAAACAAAAACATTTTCCTTGTTGACTGAGAAATTTCTAGTATCTCATGAGTTTATAAAGATCAAATATTACTAAAGAGTATTTAAGACTCAGGAACCGGGCCATGGAGATGGCTCAGGAGGTAAAGCACCTGCTCCTCCAGCCCGATGACCTGAGCTCAACCCCTGGAGCCATGTAAAGGTAGAAGCAAAGAACCAGAACGCTGTTCTCTGACCTCTGCATTGCACACCATGGCATGAGCGCCCAGGCTCACAATAGCAAAACAAAAATTCAAGTAAGAAAAAACTTAGGGGGCTGGAGAGATGGTTCAGCGGTCAAGAACACTGCCTGATCTTGCAGAGGACCCGGGTTTGAATCCCAGGAGCCACCTGGTTGCTAAAAACCATCTATCCGTAACAGCAGGTCTAGGGGATCCCCAACACCCTCCTCGGTTCTCTGGGGGCAATGAGCAACATGGGTACATTTACACATATGCAGGCATTGCATTCACACACACACAAAAAAAAAATAAAAATAAAATCAACCTGGGTGTGATGGTGCACACCTTTAATCCCAGCTCTCAGGAGGCAGAGGCAGGCGGATCCCCATGAGTTAAAGGCCAACCTGGTCTACATAGTAAGTTCCAGGCCAGCTGGGGCTATAAGGAGACCATGTCTCAAGAATGAAAAAAAAAAAAAAAAGGTAGGAAACCTAATTAATCTAAAGGTTTTTAATTACCTAGATTCCAGTTAAATAAGGCTTTCTTGTTTTATTTTGGTCTGGTCTGGATTTTCAGAGAGGGTATCACTCTAAAGTTCAAACTGGCCTAGGATTCAGTAATGTACCCCAGGCTAGCCTCGAATCCATGGCAATCTTTCTTCCTTAATCTCCCAAGTACTGGGATTCCAGGAATGAGCCATCATATCTTCATATCTGTCTCAAAATAAAGCTTTCTTGGTGGAGTATGCTAAAAATAAGGCTTTCTTTTTTCTTTTTTTTTTTTTTTTTGGTCTTTTTGAACCAGGGTCTCCCTTTTAGTCCGTGCTGGCCTGGAGCTTGCTATGTAGACCAGGCTGGCCTTGAACTCACAGAGGTCTACCTGCCTCTGCCTCCCGAGTGCTGGGATTAAAGGTGTGCACCACGACTAAGGCTTTCTTAACAGGCAATATCTGCCGGGCGTGGTGGCTCATGCCTTTAATCCTAGCCCTCGGGAGACAGAGGCAAGTGGATCTTTGTGAGTTCAAGGCCAGCCTGGTCTAAAGAGTGAGTTCCAGGACAGCTGGGGCTACAGAGAAACCCTGTCTCGAAAAGAAAAAAAAAAAAGAAAAATACGGCAATTATTCTATTGTTTCAATCCCTTGATTATTGCACGCTTAAGTGCCCTCACTCCAGTCCGTTCCTTACTTGCTTACTGTATGATTACAGGTTATCTCCTAATTAATTTATAACTTACTTTTAGCTGTTAAAACATCTAGATATTTTTACAAAAAGAAATTCAATTAAAAACTTTTTTTTTATGAATATTTGCAACGTGCAACAATTTTCAACCCAAAATTTGCTGGTAGCAGCAAATTATTTCATTCAAATACCTTGTGATTTCAAGCCATGGCCTTAGTGGTCACCACTCCTGATAATCCAGCACCTGGGGTGTCAGAGCAAGCAGATCGCTCGGTTAGAGGCCCTAGCCTGCGGACACAGGGGTTCCCGGACAGCCTGGCATCCAGGGGGACCTCCTTGACCCGCCCTCACTCTCAAAAAAGGAACGCTAAAAGGTTAAAAAACAAAAAAATTGCACTTCAGGTGCATATAAACTAACAAGGGACTTTATTATTGCATAGTATCAATATATCCCCAACATTCTATTGAGGAAATTTTTTTCCACGTTTCCTAGGTCTCTTGCGTCGAAATTAAGTTCTACTCTTCTGAATAGGGAATCAAAGCAAACCAGAGGGGTTAATAAAAGTTCCTGAGTTGGGGCCTGGGAGAGATGGCCTAGGGTTAAGAGCGTCGACTGCTATTACAGAGGGACTCACCGGGTGCGATCCAGCACCAACATGGCGGCCGAGAGAGTCTGAATTGAAACTCCCAATCAGGAGAACTCCAGTCCAGGGGAAGTCCGAGACCCTCTTCTGACCTGCCGCAAGCGTTTACGCGGCGTTTGCCACGGGACATGGGTGCACAGACTTGCTTGCAGGCCTTAGTACATTCTCCACACATACAGCAGCTAAATACCCACTAATAAAAAAAATAGTTCTTTTTACTTTACTAAACAAAAACAAGCTCCCCTGACGTTAACAAACAAAAAAAAAGCAGCCACGGGGTTGTGGTGGCGCACGCTTTAATCCTAGCACTCGGGCAGGCAAATCTTTTTGAGCTCAAGGCCAACCTGAACTACACAGTGAGTTCAAAGCAAGCCTGGTTACAGAGTGAGTTCCAGGACAGCCTGCAGCTCCAGGGTAGGGACATGTCTCATAAAAGACAAAATAAAACAACAAAAAAAAAGTTCCTGAGTAATACTGGGTCATAGCTCTAAAGCAACTGATTTTTTTTCTTAAATATTTTATTTTTAAAAAAATATTTTTTATTTTGTGTGTATGAGTGTATTGCCTACATCTGTGTAAGTGCACCCATGTCATGCAATACCCTCAAGAGGTCAGGAAAAGGCTCAGATCCCCTAGAATTTACAAATGGCTGATAGCTTCCATGTGGGTGCTGGAACTTTAACCCAAGTCCTCTGCAAGAGCAATCAGTGCTCTTAACTGCTGAACTGTATCTCCAGCCCCAATTTTTTTTGTTTGAGATAAGGTGTCCCTGAAGTCCCAACTGGCCTGGAACTCTCTTATGTAGACCAGAATGGCTTTGACGTCACAGAAATCCACCTGCCTCTGCCTTCCGAGTGCTGGGATTAAACGAGTGCACCACCGTGCCTGGCCTGATTTTTTTTTTTTATTAAAATTTTCCACCTGGCCAGGCATGGGGGCGCACACCTTTAATCCTAGTACTTGGGGGGCAGAGGCAGGCGGAACTTTGTGAGTTCAAGGCCAGCCTGGTCTACAGAGTGAGCTCCAGGACAACTGGGACTACAAGAGACCCTGTCTCGAAAAAACAGAAAAAAATATCTATTTTCCACCTGACTTTTTTCCCATTGGTATTAAACATGCTCCTAGAATTTGAAAGACAGACCAGGAAAATGTTTTAAGATTCACTAGTTAAAGGGCTGGAGATATGGCTCAGTGGCTTCAAGAGCACTCGCTGCAGTGGGCCTGGGTTTGGTTCTCAACACCCACAAAGCAGCTAACAACTGTCCTTAACTCTGATTGCGGGGGATCTGATGCCCTCTTCTGGCCTCTGTGGGCACTTCGCAACAAACGGTGAACTTACATACATCCAGACAAAACACTGTATACACATGGGGCTGGAGAAATGTCTCAGCAGTTATGAGCACTGGCTGTTCTTGCAGAAGACCTGGGCCAGCACCCATACGGCAGCTAACATCCATCCAGAACTCCAGTTCCAGGAGATGCAACACCCTCTTCTAGCCATTGATGGCACTGCATGACCTAACTGTACTCACGCATATGCAGTCAATACATAAAATAAAAACAAATCAAATTAAAAAAAAACATACACAGGAGAGATGGCTCAGAGGTTAAGAGTGCTGACTGCTCTTGCAGAGGACCTGGGTTCAATTCCCAGCACCCACATGGTGGCTAAGATCCATCTTTAAGCCGGGCATGGTGGCACATGCCTTTAATCCTAACACTCGGGAGGCAGAGGCAGGGGAGTCTCTGTGAGTTCAAGGCCAGCCTGGTCTACAGAGTGAGTTCCAGGGCTATAGGAAGACCCTGTCTCAAAAAATAATAATAATAATTTTTTGGTCTTTTTGAGACATGGTCTCCCTTAGACAGGCTAAAACATTTTTTTCTTATTTATTTTATAAGGCCAGGCATGGTGGCACACACCTTTAATCCCAGCACTTGGGAGACAGAGGCAGGTGGATCTCTGTGAGTTCAAGGCCAGCCTGGTCTACAGAGTGAGTTCCAGGACAGCTGGGGCTGCAGGGAGACACTGTCTCAAAAAGAAAAAAAAAATTATTTTATAGCCAGGCATGGTGGTGCTTGCCTTTAATCCCAGCACCGGGAGGCAGAGGCAAGAGGATCCCTGTGAGTTCAAGGCCAGCCTGGACTATAAAAGTGAGTTCCAGGACAGCTGGGACTAAAGGAAAAAAAAAAAAAAAAAAAAAAGTGGAAAGGAAAAAAAAAAAAAGAAAAAAAAAATAGATTTGTAAGGCTGAAGAATGGCGGTCAGCATGTTAAGACACTGGCTCTTCCTGCAGAGAACCAGAGTCAATGTGGTCCCAGAGTACCCATGTGGTGCTAACAACCATCCATATCTCAGTTCTCGGAGAAAAATATGACACCCTTTCTGACCTCAGCAGAGCACTGCACAAGACCCTGAGGATGCACATTCGTGTGCGTATTTCCTATTCTACGCCACATGCAAAAAACAATACACTTCATACATCATAAACATAAATTTGGGGGGGGGGATCTCTTTGAGACAGCATCTCCCGTTAGTGGCGAGCGGTCCTAGAGTGACTCAATATGATTAGACTAGGCTGGCTTGAATCACAGCGAATTGGAATTTCCTCTGCCTGGGATGATTGAAAGACATTTGCCAACCACGCCCAGCTAAAAATATAGTGCAGTCGCTTTAACGGGCCTGAAGGGCTGAGAACCGGCAAAAAAAAAAAAATTTAACATGTATTGTGCCAGGCGCATAGTAGCACCACCTTTTAATACCTAGCACCTTGGCGATTGCGCAGAAGCGAGGAGGCTCTTTGTGCGGTTTCACAGGGCCTATCCTGTGGTCTATAGACGTTCCAGGGACGGGACTGGGGCTACAGGGAGACACGGTGTGCTTCAAAAACGCCAAGAAAAAAAAAGCTAATAATATAAATATAACATAGATCAAATAATAAAAAATTTTACAAAACACTATAGTTGTGTTATTTCATTGGTTTTTCCTCAAATGATAATACAAAACCCATAAGAAACTTTAACGAGAATTTGAGGTTGGACTGGTCGCCCCATTACGTTTTTAATATCACTGCCACTTCAAAGTTAAGAGGGAGGGTCAAGGCCATACCTCCTCCTACCTTCAGGAAGGCCTGAGGTCAAGGGGCCTTGGTGTGGTGGCACATCCTTTAATCCTAGCACTAAGGATCTGGCAGAGGCAGGCGTGCTGTCTTTGTGAGTTTTACCAGGACAGTGGGGGCTACCGGGAGCCCCTGTGCTCAGACAGAAAAAAAACATAGTTCAAGGTTAGCCTGAGCTCTGAGATCCTGTCTCAAAAAAAGAAAATAAAATTTAACATGGCACACTTATTCTATATATTAGCGAAAAATTTTGCTCATTTAGAATATTTCGAGCCGTGCATCTGGTGGCAAGCAACTAACTTTAACCCGCCAGCAGCTTGGGAGCTAGATACAGGGAGATTTCTCCGTGATAGATCGGAGGGTACGCCTGTTCTACATAGCAAGTTGCCAAACAGCTAGGACTAGGTCCATAACCCGTAGACAGGGGTCTAGGTGGGCCTGATTGACTCCTTATCTAGAAAGACCAAATGTACTATCTGTTATTCATTTTATCTAGTATATATATATCTAGATATAGTATATATATAGTATAATATTATATATATAATATAGATAGATAGATAGATAGATAGATAGATATAGATATATATAAAATGTGGTAGGGGGCACAGCACATGTAGAGGTCAGCAAAGTGTTCTCTCCTTCCAACATGTTGATCTAAGAAATCAAACTCTGGTCACTGAGCATGAAAGCAATTCCATTCACCCGTTCAGCAATCTGCTGACCCAGTGTGGGTAAATTCTAAATTCACAAATATATTGACATCATCTAGATTTCACCAAAGTATGCTACAAGAATCTTAAAAAGAATACTAACCAAGGAGAGTCACTCATGACTATCTTGGGGAGGGGGACTTTCACCCTCCCACAATGCCCTGTTATTTCATTGGAGGGTTTTTGGTCAGTTGGTTGGGTCAAAGACTCCAACTCCCAACTGCAGATATGTGTCATCAGGTACAACTCTAATGTTCTAATTAGCAAGCATAACCTTCCTGATTGCTAATCTCCTCTCAAAAAAATATGCACGTATTAAACTATAGAAAACGATTTTTTCTCTTTCTAGGGGAGGGGTGGCAGTTTGAGACAAGGTCTCATGTAGCCCAGGTTGGCCTTCAACATACTTTGTAGCCAAGGTTAATCTTGAACTCTTGATCCTCCTGCCTCTACCTCTCAAGGGCTCTAGGATCACAGGCATAAATCATCATGTCTACTGAGAAAACCAGTTTTGTTTCTTTTTTGTTTTTTGGTGTTTTCGAGACAGGGTCTCCCTGTAGCCCCAGCTGTCCTGGAACTCGCTCTGTAGACCAGGTTGCCCTTGAACTCACAAATATCTACCTGCCTCTGCCTCCCAAGTGCTAGGACTAAAGGCGTGTGCCACCACGCCCGGCTGAAAACCAGTTTTTAAAAGCCTACAGTAAATTAGCGTTGGCACTAAGGGTATACCTCAGTAAGAGTGTGGGTTCAATCCCTAGCAACACATTATGAAAAGAAATAGGCCTTGTTCACTAAAAACTATTTATGCTAGAAATCTTTTTAAACCATATGCTGAACAAGAATTTTCAGAGTACAGGCTAGTTTCCCTGAGAAATTTTTAAAAAGCACTCATTTGAATTTCCAGTTTGCCTCTTGCAACACCGAATACCTGACACAAATTAGAATTCCATAGGTTTAAGTTCTGCTTCTCAACAGCAGAAATGTGAATCATGGCGTGTTAGTCCGTTAGACTGTCCTCCCCGTTCACAAAGCGTCCCATCACTTCGTTCTCAAATTGGAGAACTGGGGACTTACTAAAAGTTTCTGCAAATACTGTGGTTGCCCTTTTTGCCTTTAGATTTAGCAACTGAAACGTCCAATCCTCGAAGGGACCAGCACATCAAACAAGCAAGCACAGGGCCAGGTGACATGACAGGCGAAACTGTAGCCTGGAATTTAAGGTGGGTGACTACTGAGCTTTCATCGAATACTTTTACCAACCAGGTTTCACGTCTTCCTGGAGAGCAAAAGAACTTGCTAATAAGCCAATTTAGCCCGGTTCTTTTATCTCCCAGCAAGGATGAAAGCCGGGGAAGAGGGGGGTAAGGGGGGGGGACCAACTTTCCCAGTAGTTGTCAGTGCCTCCAGGTCCTGACGATTAAAAGAAAACTTTCACCTCGCAGCCCTGCCACGTTAAGGCTGAACAGCAAATACAACCTCTACCTTCCCGCCGATCAGCCCGCAGCGCGGCCAGCGTCCACGGGGGGGGGGGGGGGG
>VZQC01007462.1:127532-139787 GCA_009823505.1 Rhizomys pruinosus
AAGGGGGGCACGCAGCCTGGCCGCGGGAACCCGGACGCCTCACCTGCTCCTCTCGACGCCGCCACTGCAGTTCTCTGAGCGGACAACATGGAGCCTCCGCCTTCAGCAGAAGCAGCAGTGGCGCTGGCGAGAGGGGCGGGCGGGGGCGGTCCTACAGGAGGGGAACGGGCGGGGCCTGGGCTGGGGAAGAAACTGAGGAAGAGGAGGAGCAGGCCGAGCGGGAGCCCACGCGAGAGCTGACAGACTGTGGGTTAGGCCGGCGGATCGGCCCAGGGCGTAGCAAGGCCGGGAAAGCGCACGCGGCAGAGTCCCGCCACAGCTCGCTGCGCGTGCGCGTGCGCGGAGGCGCCGATCGCGCAGATCGCAGCTACCTGCGACAGCATCCTGGAATCTCAGGTCTACTGGGAATTGTAGTCCGGCTCTTTCTGGACCCAGTCCCGCTGTCCCTGTTCACACTCATCTGGGGCGGACGGTAGCTCGACACAGGGCGGGTCCGAGCTGGCCTTCCGATGACTGAACTACAACTCCCAGCAGGATGTGCCGGAACGGGAGAGCAGGGCCTCCCGGCCCCTAGTTTGGAGACCCAGGCCAGGCCCAAGCCAAAGAGTTCCCTCTGGGAGCCCCCACCGGCTTCATCGGGTGGTGCGGCTCGGTGTTCATCGCTGCCTCGGACTACAGGTGGTGGGCTGGAGGAAGACCACAGGCCTGGGTGACGTGAACGTCTTGATGATTTTGACTTCACAAGGACAGCCCCTCGTGACCACCAGTATTATCATCATCGTTCCCAATTCCTGCTCTTGTCCAAGTCTTAAGTGCACCGTTACCGCCCTAAAAGCCAAAGGAAGTACGGCCTAAATCGGCGCGTGTGGCACACGCTGGTAATCCCAGATCTCAGGAGGCCAAGGCAGGAAGATCAGGAGTTTGAGGCCAGCCTGGGCTACATAATAAATTCCTGTCTCAGGTTAAAAAAAGAAAAATTAAGAGTGAGCTTTGCCAATCTGTCCTGTCATTCCTCTAAACCTTTTGTAAACTCGAGGCTTTTTATAGGACCTTGTTTCAAAGCTGCTATACAAGTTGTTGGAAAATACACTGTGGAGATATTGTGGAAATAGAGAAATGTCATGATTTTCCTCCAACAAATAGTTTTGTTTACACTTGATATTTGATTGTGAAAATACAAGTTATTACAACTGAAGACTACAGTGTTTTAAGTTCTAACAGACAGGTAGCTGTCAGGCTTAAATAGTGGGAAGCAGGGGTGGAGAGATGGCTCAGCGGTTAAGAGCCCCGACTGTTCTTGCGGAGGACCCGGGTTCGATTCCCAGCACCCACATGGCGGCTAAGAACCGTCTTTAACTCCAGTTCCAGGGCAGTCCGACGCTCTCTTCTGACCTCCGCAGCATTGCACGACACGGGTGCACCAACTTACATACAGACAGTACACTCATACCTCATAAAAAAATGAGGCAGGCGTATCTTTGTGAGTTCAAGGCCAGCCTGGTCTACAGAGTGAGTTCCAGGACAGCTGGGGCTACAGGGAGACCCTGTCTCGAAAAGACCAAAAATAAAATAATAATAATAGGGGCTGGAGAGATGGCCTAGCGGTTAAGAGCACCTATCCCTCTTGCAGAGGACCCGGGTTCGATCCCCAGCACCCATATGATGTCTATAACTCTAATTCCAGGAGAACTCCAGTTCCAGGGGAATCCGACACCCTCTTCTGACCTCCGCAGCCTTGCACGACACAGGTGCACAAACCTACATGCACACAGTACATTCATACACATAAAAAATTAAAATAATAATAATAAATAATTAATTTTTTAAAATTAGTGGGAAGCAGGGGCTGAAGAGATGGCTCAGCGGCTAAGAGGGTTCAACTCCCAGCACCCACATGGGGCTAGCAACCATCTGTAACTCCAATTCCAGGGGATCCAATGCCCTCTTTTTATTTTTTTATGTGTTCCAGTGTTATGCCTGCATGTGTGTAAGTGCACCCGGGTTGTGCAGTGCCCTTGGAGGTCAGAAGAGGGTGTTGGATCCCTGGAGTTACAAAGTGTTATCAGCAGCCATGTGGGTGCTGGGATTCAAGCCCCATCCTCTGCCAGAACAGCCAGAGCTCTTAACTGCTGAGCCATCTCTCCAGCCCACCCATCCATATGGGTGGCCCTCCATAAGCATTGCATGATCTGAGTGCACATACCTACAGGCAGGCAATACCCTCATACACATAAAATTTTAAAAATAATAAAGTGTGCTCGCTTCGGCAGCACATATACCAAAATTGGAACGATACAGAGAAGATTAGCATGGCCCCTGCGCAAGGATGACACACAAATTTGTGAAGCATTCCATTAAAAATAATAATAATAATAGGGCTGGAGAGATGGCCTAGTGGTTAAGAGTGCCGACTGCTCTTGCAGAGGACCCGGGTTCGATCCCCAGCACCCACATGGCGGCTGAGAACCATCTTTACTCCAGTTCCAGGGGAATCCAACACCCTCTTCTGATGTCTGCGGCATTGCACGACACGGGTGCACAGACCTACATGCAGACAGTACATTCATACACAAATAAATTTTAAAAAATACTTTAAAAAAATAATAATAAAGTATTTTTATGGGAAGCTAAGGCACCCGTCATCCCACATTCACCACCACTTCTACCATTGTCATTTAGATAACAAGTTGTCTCTCTTCTGCCCCTGCAGCCTACCCACCTTCTTTCCACTTCCTCTCTGTCCCTGCCAAGCCTTTCAGCTATCTTTTACTTATTAAGGCAGAGGTGAAGCAGTAAAGAGAATTCTACCTTATCGCACCTAAACAAGTCCCATTTTTACTTCCTTAGCCCTGCCCCTTTCTGAACTCCCTAAACTCTCAAGACTGGATATTGCTTCCAGGTTTTGACTTTTTGAGGCAGGGTCTACCTGTAGCTCCAAGGGCCTGGAACTCACTATGTAGACCAGGCTGGCCTCGAACACACAGGTCCTGCCTCTGCCTCCCCAGTGCTGGGACTAAAGGCTTGGCTACCACGCCCTATCTTCTAGGTTTTAGATTTAAGCCTAGATTCAATCTTCTAGGCTGTGTGTAGTTTTTGTTCTTCTGGGTTGGTCCTGATCTTGCCTGTCCTGAATCAGCAGCTGTGATCACCGTTAGAGACTAGACCTTATTCCCTCTGGGAGGGGCGGAGCATATTCAGGAGCCTTGAGGAGATCCTGAGACTCCACCCCTCCCAAGGTTATATAAGAGGTGGAAGGTTGACTAGAAGAGGGCCTCATCCATTCCTGCAGCTGCCCCAGGAAACTCTCAGTGACTCATCCAGGCTTCAGGTGAAATTCTGCATATGGATAGCATAATTTGCCCAAGGGACTTCCAGTGATGTAACTGCCTTTGAGTCACCCTTGTACCCACAGGAGTCCCATAAACTCACTGCTTCACCAAGCTGGACTTGGCGCTCATTCCCACCCCCACCCTCAGCTCTGATGAATAGGCCTTTCTTTCCATCTCCCAAAGAACAGTCCCGAAACATAGGCCAACAAGAAGCTAGAGGTGAACATTAGGACAAGATATTAATTCAGAAGAAAGTGCCTTCAGGGTGTGACACAATTCCATCATGTGGCCTGCCTGGAAAGAAAGGAAGGGTGAGAAGCCAAAGACTTGCCACAGTTGCAAACAAATTGTGTAAATATTTAAAATCTCCCATATATCCTAGCTTTCTCCACTCTCCTTTCCTGAAATTTCTTTTTATTTTATTTTATTTTATTATTTTATTTTATTACTTTATTTTATTTATTTTATTTTATTTTTGTCTTTTTTGAGACAGGGTCTCCCTGTAGTCCCAGCTGTCCTGGACCTTAGTATGTAAACCAGGCTGGCCTTGAACTTACAGATATCCACCTGGCTCTGCCTCCTGAGTGCTGGGATTAAAGACGTGCACCACCACTTTTTTATTTTTTAAGATTAATTTTGGGGCTGGAGAGATGGCTCAGCAGTCAAGAGCACTGGCTGCTCTTGGGTTCCTAAGACCTACATGGAGGCTGTAGCTCCAGTTCCAGAGAATATAGCGCCCCCTTGTGGCCTCTGTAGTCATTGCAGACACCTGGTGCAATTGCATACATACAGGCAAAACACAGGTAAAAAAAATTAAAAATTTTTTTTCAGCCTGGTGTGGTGCCGCATGCCTTTAATCCCGGCACTGGGGAGCCTAGAGGCAGGTGGATCTCTGTGAGTTCAAGGCCAGCCTGGTCTACAGAGTTCCAGGACAGCTGGGGACTAAAGGGAGATCCTGTCTCAAAAAGACAAAAAAATAAACAAACAAATAAATAATTTTCTCAAAAAGATTGATTTATGTCAGGTGTGGTGGCATATATATACCTTTAATCCCACGACTTAGAAGTCAGAGGCAGGCAGATCTCCAGGAGACTGAAGCCAACCTGGTCTGCAAATCCAGTTCTAGGCCAGATGGAGCTACAGGGAGACCAGGTCTCAAAAAAAAAAAAAATCATCATCAAATATATATGTGAGAGAGAGTGTGTGTGTGTGTGTGTGTGTGTGTGAGAGAGAGAGAGAGAGAGAGAGAGAGAGAGAGAGGGCTGCATATGGAAGTCAGAAGACAGCTTTTCAGAAGTCAGTTCTCTCCTTCCACCTAGGTTTTTGGTTTTGTTTTTGAGACAGTATCTCCCTGCAGGTCCAGCAGGCCTGAATCTCAAAATACAGACCACATTGGCCTTAATCTCCCAGAAATCTGCCTGTCAAAAGAGTGCTGTGGTTAAAGGAATGAATGCACCACCACGCCCAGCTCCTTACTTTGTAAGAGTTACTTTTTTTTCATTTCCAGGCTGGAAAGATGGCTCAGTGGTTAAGAACATTGAGTGCTCTTCCAGAGGACCCAGGTTCTGCTCCCAACACCCACCTATGGCTAACAGGCTTCTGTAACTCCAGTTCCAGTTCCAGGGATCAGATACCTTCCGGCCTCCGCGGGCATTGCACAACACAGGTGCAGGCAAAACATGAAGGCTAAAACTGATACACATGAACTAAAAATAAACAAAAATTGTGGTCCCCAGGCATGGTGGCACATGCCTTTAATCCCAGCACTCGGGAGACAGAGGCAGGCGGATCTCTGTGAGTTCAAGGCAAGCCTGGTCTACAGAGCCGAGCTCCAGGTCAGCTGGAACTAAAGGGAGACCCTGTCTCAAAAATACAAAAAAAAAAAAAAAAAGGTTTAAAGTTACATAATTTCAGTTATGTGTCTGAGTCTGTGTCGTCTATGTCTGTGTCTGTGTCTGTGTCTGTGTCTGTGCACCTGAGTGCAGGTTCCCCATGGAGACTGCAGACATCAGATGCCCTGGAGCTGGAGTGCTGGGAACCAAACCTGGGTCTTCTGCAAAAGCATCAAGTGCTTTTAACGTCTGAGCCATCTTTCCAGCACCTCCGCCTCTTCTTGAAGCAGGATCTCTCATTTCTGGCCCTGCGCTACATACACAAACTTCCTGTAGATTGTCCCTCTCTGCCTCCCATCTTTACTATATGAGTGCTGGGGTTGCAGACTCCAGTCACTAGATCCAGCTTTTTTTTTTTTTGTATGTATATGAATGTACTGTCTGCATGTAGGTTTGTGCACCCCTGTCGTGCAATGCCTCGGAGGTCAGAAGAGGGTGTTGGATTCCCCTGGAACTGGAGTTAAAGACGGTTCTCAGCCACCATGTGGGAATCGAACCCGGGTCCTCTGCAAGAGCAGTCAGTGCTCTTAACCGCTAGGCCATCTCTCCAGCCCATCCAGCTTTTTTTTAATTTAAGGTGAGTTCTAGGGAATCAAACTCAGGTCACTAGTCTAGACAACAAACCCATTTAGATGCTGAGTTGTCTCTCCAACTTTGAACTACATATTTTCTTTTTTTTTTAAGACAGGGTCTCCCTTTAGTCCCAGCTGGCCTGGAGCTCAATATGTAGACCAGGCTGACCTTGAACTCACAGACATCAGCCTGCCTCTGCCTCCTGAATGCTAGGATTAAAGGTGTGCGCCACCACGCCCAGCCTAAGACGGTTCTCAGCTGCCATGTGGGTGCTGGGATTCGAACCCAGGTCCTCTGCAAGAGCAGTCAGTGCTCTTAAGGGCTGAGCTATCTCTCCAGCCTTACATATTTTCTATGAGCTGTCTTACAGCCAGATTCACTCAGGTCTTATATTTCATTTTATAAATTTCAAATGGAGAATTTTTGTCTACTTTGAAGAAAGTAGCTATAGCCTCCATGCCTCAAACATCACCACCATACTTGTGTGATAGACACTGAAATGGAGTATCAATAAACAACCATGTGTTACACCTAACTGCTCGCTCACTTTCCAGTTCCTTCCGTACTACACACCTAAATTTGCTATGGAACAAAATATGCTGTTCAATTTTACAGTCACTGAAATCCATCCTCTCAGGACGTGAGTAGAAGTGCTGGGGTTAAATCTGTCCCGTTCTCAAAGGCAATGTGTGCACACTGGCTTTCCTCACACTTTGAAGAAGTTTCTGGCATTTGACACAACATAGCACAAAGGACAGTTAGGTTTTAGGATTGCTCACAGCTTGGAAAGCATTCCCAGTGAGGAAAAACATGTCCTCAAACATCCAAGGTCATCAAAACAGCAGAAGTTCAAAATACTAAATATTGACATTCATTATAGCCTGCTTCTGCCTTCTCACATTGAGTTGAGTCACACGATATGACCAGAGCTTAAGCTTCGCTTGTGGTTTTCTAGAACGTGACAGACACTTTTGAGTGATTAAGGCCACTGGACTGGAGGCCAGGATGATTGGCCTTATATCTTGGCTCTGATACTCACTAGCTGTGCAAACTTGAGTGAATGAATTAACCTTGCTGAGCCTGTTTCAATAGCTACAAAATAATTATAATACCCATAGAGTTTTAGGTTAAATTAGATGCGTTTGTTGCTGATGACTGATATATGGTTAGTCCTCAAATACTGGAGACCATATTCATTCAGGAAAAGCAAAACAAAGTCGTAAATGCTCAAGATAATCATATATTTTATGAAGCATAAAAATAGCAAAATTGTTTTCTTTAAAGAGCACTGTGACTCAGGTTCCAAAGCTTTCCAAAAATAGGACATTCGTTATGTTTCAGCCACAGTGTTTGGCAGTAATGCTCCATAAAATGCATTCCTGTCTTCCTGAGACTTCCAGACTTGTGGGGTAAACAGCCAAGTAGCATTCCCTGTGATACAACTTGACGTCTTAGCATCCACTTACAGGATAAATTTGAACAGGACAGAATAGTCCATCCCTGGTAACCATTTAAATACCCACTGGAGGGGGTTGGGTAGAGCTCTGCAGAAAGCACTTGCCTGACATGCTTGAAGCTCTACGCATGCACACACACACACACACACACACACACACACGCACAGCCTATCTGGACTAGAGATTTGCTTAGTGGTAGAACACATGCTTAGCATGTGGGCAGACCTGGGCTTAATTCCTGAACACCATAAATAAATAAATAAATAAATAAATAAATAAATAAATAAATAAATAAATAAATAAATAAAGGGGCTGGAGAGATGGCTCAGCGGTTACAAGTGCTGACTGCTCTTGCAGAGGACCTGGGTTCAATTCCCACCCACAGGACGGCTAAGAACTGTCTTTAACTACAGTTCCAGGGGAATCTGACACCCTCTTCTGACTTCCGCAGCATTGCACACGACACGGGTGCACCAACTTACATGCAGAGAGTACACTCATACACATAAGAAAATAATAAATAAAAAAATTAAATAAATATTGGCACTTTAATTTGCTTGCCTATAAAATAGGATGATGAGTCGGTAAAAGTAGTCAACTTCGCTTCATACAGTGCTATAAAATTGAATTAGTCTTTTAATAAAAAGAAAGGGAGGGAGGGAGGAAAAGGAAAGAAAGAAAGAGAAAGAAAGAAAGAAAGAAAGAAAGAAAGAAAGAAAGAAAGAAAGAAGAAAGAAAGAAAGAGAAAGAAAGAAAGAAAGAAAGAAAGAAAGAAAGAAAGAAAGAAAGAAAGAAAGAAAGAAAGAAAGAAAGATGGTGGTGCTGGCCTTTAAACTCAGCACTCAGGAGGTAGAGACAGGCAGATCCCTGTAAGTTCCTATGTGCCTGGTCTACATAGTGAGTTCTAGATGAGCCAAACAAACAAACAAAGGTAGATGAGCCTATAGATTTGCTACACTGACCTTTGCTTACAGCAGATTTTAGCCATGGTTGCCAATCCGTGGCAACCTGGAGGAGGTCTATGGTAAAGGTGAGCTTCCTGCAGTCACATATTACACAGTGACTTTTCCTCAACAACAGACTGATACACAACAGTGATCCCAGAAGATTATAAGGGAGCTGAAAAATTCCTTTCACCTGGTGATGTGAGTGTCCTTCCCAACTATGGCGCACACCAAATAACTCCTGTTCGTGTGCTAACACTGCTGTGAACACACCTATGGGCTGCCAGGCCTGTAAAAGGACTGCACATGTATAGCTAATAAGACTCCATAATGATAAATGCAGTGTGGTGAGGGCATCTCTACTACACCATATTTCAGCATTCTTTCACAGTCTACTTAGAAGACAGAAGAGGTGCACAGGTTACACTGGAAGCCGCTTCTTACATCTTGTGTTTGCCAATTCTCCTGATTGCATCAGTAACCACATGGGCAATCCCACAGAGCTTTCTGAACCTCTGTGTTCCATGTTCCCACAAGAATGAAATTGCCCAATGATTCAGCTCTCTGAGCACATACATACCTGCCACCAAGCAACTCGTGGCATGTGTATACTTTTTTCTTCAGTGCAAGGATCAAATCCAGGACTTCCTGAACCACTGAGCCACATCTCAGCTCTGTATACACTTTCAGATATATATGTGCATGTATGTGTACATATGAATGACATATGAATATATTTTGTTTTATGTATTTTCAGACAATCTGTGTTGCCCAGGCTGGCCTTGAATTCAAAATCCTCCTGCCTCCTCCTACCAAGTTCCAGGGATATTGGTATATACTACCACACCTGGCCTTAAACTTCTTAAGTTTATTTTTGCTAAGCATGCACCCTACTACTGAGATACACCCCTAGTCATTTCAAACATTTTAAGTATTTTTCTTCTATAAAATTCAAGATGAAAAAATGGGAGAGGGTCAGACATACATGATAGGTCAATAACAGAGCTTACGTTCAGCCTGCCCAAGTCCCTAGGTTTAATCCCCAACAGAAGGGAGGGGAGGAAAACAGGATGAGAAATCATCTGTAAAATACCAGTCCTAAAAAAAAAAATACTAGTACTATGAAGTTGGGGTAATGGAAGAAGAGCCCTGGCACAATGCCTGAGCTGTAAGAGTGCTCAGCGAAGCTCTCAAGAGATGGCTATGCCGGGGTTCCACTACAGATGGCGGGATAGCTGGAAACGCAGATGCAGAAGGATGCTAGCTAGATCTTCCCTCAGCACACAGTGAACTCAAAGTGGCTCAGGACCTGGAGGCAACCCTGAAACTAGCATTACCACAAGAAGCTGGGTGTGGTGGCTCATGCCTGCAGTCCCAAAATTCAGGAGGTTCAGTCAAGAGACGGCCATGAGTTCAAAGCCAGCCTATATTATATGGCAAGTTCCATGGGGACGAAAATAAAAGTAAGCCACCTTGAATCTTAGCACTCAGAAGCAGAGACAGGTGGATCTTCGTGAGACTGAGGCTAACCTGGTCTATACACCAAGTTCCAAGCCGGATGGGGCTACAGGGAGACCCGACCCTGTCTCAAAAAGAAAAAAAGACACCAGGCATGGTAGTGCAGACCTTTAGTCCCAGCACTTACGAGGCAGAGGCAGGCAGATCTCTGTGAGATTGAGGCCTGCTTGGTGTACATAGTAAATTCTAGACCAGCTGGGGCTACAAGGAGACCTTGTCTCAGTAATAATAATAATAATAAGCCGGGCATGGTAGCCCACGCCTTTAATCCTAGCACTTGGGAGGCAGAGGCAGGAGGATCTTTGTGAGTTCAAGGCCAGCCTGGTCTACAGAGTGAGTTCCAGGACAGCTGGGGTTACAGGGAGACCCTGTCTCGAAAAGACCAAAAATAAAAATAATAATAATAATAAATATTATTTTAAAAAAGAAACAAAAGACTAACAAAAACATGCTAAGCATCAGAATAGGTGTTTCTCAGAAGACATACAAATGGCCAAGGAGAGGCCGGGTGTAGTGGCACACTCCTTTAATCCTAGCACTTGGGAGGCAGAGGCAGGTGAATCTTTGTGAGTTCAAGGCCAGCCTGGTCTACAGAGTGAGTTCCAGGAAGACAGCTGGGACTACAGGGAGACCCTGTCTCGAAAAAAAAAAAAAAAAAAAAATGGCCAAGAAATAAATGAAAAGATGTTCAATACTACCAGTCCTCAGGGAAATGCAAATCGAAACCACAATGATATGTCAGCTCACCTCAGAATAACTATATCAAAAAGACAAAAACAAGCTGGCCTAGTGAGGCAGCCTGAAACCCTGCAATTCAAGAGGCTGCAGCAGGAGGATTGAAAGTTCAAGGCCAGTCTGGGTAATACACTTAGACTCCATCTTAAAACAACAACAATAATGAAAAAAATAAAAACAAAAAACATTTCAGTCTTTTTGAGATAGGGTCTCCCTTTAGTCCCAGCTGGCCTGGAGCTCACTCTGTAGACCAGGCTGGCCTTGAACTCACAGAGATCTGCCTGCCTCTGCCTCCTGAGTGCTGGGATTAAAGGCATGTGCCACCTCACCCAACTAAAAAAGCAAAATTTTAAAAGACTAGGAAAATAGTTTAGTGGTAGAGTGTCTGCCTGGGTTCAACCCCGAGAACTGGAAAAAAGAAAAAGAAAAAGAAATGTGGAGATATGGAGAAAGGGGAATGTAGACACTATAGACACATGGGTTTGAAACGTGGCTTGGGGCCGGACGCAGTGCTTCGGCTGTGTTTCATCACTCCTGGTGCCCCACGTTTCTTTCTGTATTATGCACAGTAGCTAAGCTATGGATTCAGCCAACATATTTATCAGTGAATGAATATAGAAGGAAAATGTGGTATCTATACACAGCAAAATATTATTCAGTCATAAAAAGAATGAAATCTAGTCATTTGCAGCAACATCCATGCACTAGAGGTCATTTTGTGAGTAAAATAAATTAGACACAAGAAGATACATACCATGGGTCCTTAAAAAAAAAAGTGTTGGGGCTGTAGAGATGGCTCAGTGGTTAAGAGTGCTGACTCCTCTTGCAAAGGACCCGCTGACTGTTCTTGCAGAGGACCCAGGTTCAATTCCTTGCAGAGGATCTGGGTTCAATTCCCAGCACCCACATAGTGGCTAAGAACAGTCTTTAAGCCAGGCATGGTGGTGCGCACCTTTAGTCCCAGCACTCGGGAGGTAGAGGCAGATGGATCTCTGTGAGTTCCAGGCCAGCTGGGGCTATAGGGAGACCCTGTCTCAAAAAGAAAAAAAAAAAAAACCTTTGTTTTTTTCTCCTGGAGATAGAGAGATGGCTCAATGGTTAAGAGCACTTGCTTCTCTTGCAGAGGACCCGAGCTCAGTTTTCAGCATCCACATAGCAAATCGCATCCATCTGTAACTCTAGTTCCAGGAGACCAGACACCCTCTTCTGGCCAGATATGCGCATGGTGCACATACATACACATATATAAGAAAAATAACAACTTTTTTTGGTCATTTTTTTTTCTATGTGTATGAATGTACTGTCTGCATGTAGGTTTGTGCACCCGTGTTGTGTGATGCCACGGAGGTCAGAAGAGGGCGTTGGATTCCCCTGGAACTGGAGTTCTCCTGGAATTGGAGTTACAGACAGTTCTCAGCCTCCATGTGGGTGTTGGGGATCGAACCCGGGTCCTCTGTAAGAGCAGTCGGCGCTCTTAACCACTAGGCCAACTCTCTTTTTGGTCTTTTTGAGACAGGGTCTCTCTTTAGTCCCAGCTGGCCTGGAGCTCCCTATGTAGACCAGGCTGGCTTTGAACTCACAGAGATCTGCCTGCCTCTGCCTCCCAAGTGCTGGGATTAAAGGTGAGCACCACCATACCCGGCTTCTTTTTTTTTTTTTTTACAACTTTTTTTTAATTTTATTTATTTTTGTATGTGTATGAGTGTACTGTCTGCATGTAGGTTTGTGCACCCTTGTCGTGCAATGCCGCGGAGGTCAGAAGAGGGTCTCGGATTCCCCAGGAACTGGAGTTCTCCCGGAACCGGAG
>VZQC01007462.1:141060-162537 GCA_009823505.1 Rhizomys pruinosus
TCTCTCTCTCTCTCTCTCTCTCTCTCTCTCTCTCTCTCTCTTTCTCTCTCTCTCTCTCCCTCCCTCCCTCCCTTCCCATCTCTTATTCTCACCTATTTTAAACTTTAATTTTTTGTGTGTTTTGCCTGCATATATGTGTGCACCATGTGCATGCAGTACCCATGAAGACCAGAAGAGGGCACTGGATCTCCTGGAACTAGAGTTACAGCTGGGAAAGAAGCAGAGCTCAGTCAGTGCTCTTAACCACCTCTCCAGCCCTTAATCTCACTCTTTTTTTTTTTATTTCTTGCATCCCATTTATTTAAATTGTAAGGAAAACCGTTTTACAAAGTATTCTGAGATGTGTATTTGAAGTACATGAGTCTCGAGAGTCTAAGTAGACTCACTCTTTTTTTTTTTGGTGTTTTCGAGACAGGGTCTCCCTGTAGCCCCAGCTGTCCTGGAACTCACTCTGTAGACCAGGCTGGCCTTGAACTCACAAAGATCCGCCTGCCTCTGCCTCCCAAGTGCTATAAAGGCGTGCGCCACCACACCCAGCAACTCACTCTTTCTACACACAATAATAAACTAGTGGACTGTTCTCAAAAGAAAGTCAAGAAGAAAAAGGTAGACAGACAATCAGTTGATGAAGGAATTCTTGTAGGCAGCAGTGACCAATTCAAGAGCCATAATTGGCAACTCTTGAAGATGGCCCCTAACATTCCTGACCCAATGTTTCATAATCTCTCCCTATGTATAGACAAGGCTTGTAACTATGATGGGACGCTCCCTGCTTTTGTTAGGATGGGGCGTATAGCAAGTGTGGTGGAATCATCTCTGATCATTACAATGAGTAGAATACTCTGGCCACAACGATGGCCATTGTCAGCAGCAGCAGCAGCAGCAGCAGCAGCAGCAGCAGAACAGGGTGCAGCTCTCCTATTGGCTTCCGAGCAACCAGCTCCATATTCTCTGAGGGCCACGTGATGCAGAGCTGAGGTTGGTCTCTAGGAGCTTCGGGAAGATCTGGCCAATATTGGATCTGTGCTGCACATGAAGCCAAACTAGGGCAACTGGAGTCTTTGGGAATTCTTTTTTTTTTATTTTTTTATTTTGTATGTGTATGAATGTACTGTCTGCATGTAGGTCTGTGCACCCATGTTGTACAATGGCGCGGAGGTCAGAAGAGGGCATCAGATTCCCCTGGAAGTGGAGTTAAAGATGGCTCTCAGCCCTCATGTGGGTGCTGGGGATCAAACCCGGGTCCTCTGCAAGAGCAGTTGGCACTCTTAACCGCTAGGCCATCTCTCCAACCCCGAGTCTTTGGGAATTCTAAGTCTCGGATATTGCACACAGGGGTATGTAAGACTGAACTTGTGATTCCAACCAAGGATTGCTTGCTGAGCTACAGAGTGAGCCTGTGTCCAAACATCCAGCACAGCAGCTAGTACCACCCTTGGAACTGCCCACCTTAGCTCCCGCAGCGAAATGCGAATCCTTAATCTCACTCTTAATGAAGATCCTCTCCATGTTTTATTTATTTATTTATTTATTTATTTATTTATTTATTTATTTATTTATTGGTCTTTTCAAGACAGGGTCTCCTTGTAGCCCTTGCTGTCCTGGAACTTGCTGTGTAGACCAGGCTGGCCTTGAACTCACAAAGATCTGCTTGCTTCTGCCACCTGAGTGCTAGGATTAAATGTGTGAGCCACCACACTGCTCCTCTTCAGGTTTTAAAGGGAAGCCTCTCCTTCCCTTTAAGGCCCCATCCTGTTTGACTCTCATACATGTTGTACTACTCTTAGTCTAGTACTCTCTCTCTCTCACCTGATCATGGCCTTGAGGCCCTCCACTCCTAGTAAACTACATTCTGAAGGAATTATGTGTCAGTTTTCCTTTCCTAATGACCCCAGCTGTTTCATCATCTCTATTATTGTTATATTTAATAACAGCTGCTTTGGGGTCACCCACTCTCATGTAAACTCATGCTCTGTAAGCAAACCCAATTTACTGGTTCCCCAGGTTGGACTTTGGTGGAATTGTACTTTGGTTTGTCTTTTTTTTTTTTTTTTTTTGTCTTTTCGAGACAGGGTCTCCCTGTAGCCCCAGCTGTCCTGGAACTCACTCTGTAGACCAGGGTGGCCTTGAACTCACAAAGATCCACCTGCCTCTGCCTCCCAAGTGCTAGGATTAAAGGCGTGCACCACCACACCTGGCTTGGTTTGTCTTTAGAGCCCTACAAGGAAGGGGAGATATTTATGTCTTCCTGCAACACATAAGAAGCTCCAAAACGCAGCCAGAGGGAAGGAACTAGTTCTGGTTTTCTGTGCCACTGTCAAGTAACTATTGGTTAAAACAGCCTATGGTATATTCCAATAACTAGAAGAATACACAACCTCCAACATGTAGAGATGGTCGTGTTCACGGAGGTGGATGGACTTACTACTTTAATTTGGTCATAGCACGCTGCACATTGTATACATGTACATTGTATACATGTACTCTTATACTGTGTCCTAGAGAGATGTACAAATATTGTCTCAATTGAAACAAATGCAAAGAGAATGATCAGGACTGGGGATGTGGCTTAGTTGACAGAGGGCTTGGGTAGAAGGCTTGAAGCCTTGAGTTCCGTCCCCAACAGCACACAAACAGGATGTCTTAGCCTATGCCTGAAATCCCAGTACTAGGAGGTAGAAGCAGAAGGATCGGGAGTTCAGAGTTTGTCACTAACCTTGATATATCAGACTCTGTTTCAAAAGAGAAAGAATTATCAAAAATTTTCATGTGAACTGTGTATGATAGTGTGTACCTGTAATTCCAGCAACTGGGAGTCAGAGAGGATGGAGAGTCCAAGCCTGGGCTTCATAGCAAGACCTTATCTAAAAAATGAGTAAGGCTGGGAACATGGTTCAACAGAAGAAGACTTGCCTAACATGTGAAGCCCTAGATTTGATATCCACTATAGCAGTGATAAAATAATAATAATAATAATAATAATAATAGCCAGGCGTGGTGGCGCACGCCTTTAATCCTAGGACAGCTGGGGCTACAGGGAGACCCTGTCTCGAAAACACCAAATAATAATAATATCTTCTGACTCATTCTTTCCCTGGAAATGGAAACCAAATTCCCATTAGCCTTAAGATAAGGCCTCTAACTCTGTCCCTCACTCAAAGGTGCTTGGGATAAGGTCAAGGTTTTGGACATGTTAATCCAGCACTCTACCAGTGACCTCTATTCCTTTACCCTCAATATCTCAGATTCTTTTTGGTTTTGTTTTTGCTTTTGTGAGAGGATTAGACAAGACTGGCCTCAAACTCACAGAAATCCACCTGCCTCTGCCTCATGAGTGCTGAGATTAAAGGCAAGTGTCACCCTGCCCAGACTAACATTTCAATTTTTTGCTTTTATTTTTTTTTTGGCTTTTTTTGAGACAGGATCTCCCTGTAGCTCCAGCTAGCCTGGAACTCAATATGTAGACCAGGTTGTCCTTGAACTCACAGAGATCCACCTGCCTCTGCCTCCCAAGTCCTGGGATTAAAGGCATGTGCCACCACTCCTAGCCACATTTCAATTTTTTAGTACAGTTTTACCACTTCTGTAAACTCTAAAATATATTGCCCATTTTATATCCAGTCCCCATTTGTTTCTTGTTCCATTCAAGTCGTTGGCTCTACCAACCTGGTCTAACCAAACCTTAAACACCTGCTTACTGCACATGGCAACCTGTGGGGGAGGGAGCTCAGAGAGGAGGCCAAATCTCCATCACACCCTGCTGGACACATGAGCACACAGCTGCATCATGGGCCGGAATGGGAGAAAGTACTGCTTTTTGTGTGACTTGTCTGGCCCAAATGGGTGCCTTTTTTGTATACACAGACAAAAGCAATTCTAGTGTATGCTTCAAACAATCCTTCCCTATGTATAACGACCTCCTTACAACTCTACAGTAGCTTTGAACTTCTATCCAAAACCTCTCCAAACCAGCACTTCTTGTTGTTTGTTTGAAACAGGGTCTCCCTGTAGCCCCAGCTGGCTATATAGATCAGGCTGGTCTTGAACTCATAGAGATACACTACCTGCCTCTGTCTCCCAAGTGCTGGGATTAAAGGTGTATACCACTACACCTGGCTTCACGTGTGCTCAAGAGCAAGTTCACTGGGGAGGAAACTCAAGGCCTTGAACATTTTAGGGAAGCTTTTTACCACTGGGCTACATTATCTACATTATCTTATTATTATTTCTTATTTTGTTTGTTTGTCTTTTTGAGACAGGGTTTCCCTGTAGCCCCAGCTACCCTTGAACTCCCTGTGTAGACCAGGATGGCCTTGAACTGACAGAATCCTGCCTCTGCCTCCCAAGTGCTGAGCCACCAGGCCCAGCTCAATTTGCTTTTGAATCTGGATTCACTCAAATCTGTCTTCTTGATTGTCTACTAGGTAAGTGAAGAAATTGCTTCTTTTGGGCTGGAGAGATGGCCTAGCGGTTAAGAGGGCCGACCGCTCTTACAGAGGACCTGGGTTCGATCCCCAGCACCCACATGGCGGCCGAGAACCGTCTGAAACTCCAATTCCAGGAGAACTCCAGTTCCAGGGGAATCCAACACCCTCTTCTGACCTCCGCAGCATTGCACAACACGGGTGCACAAACTTGCATGCAGACAGTACATTCATACACATACAGAAATAAAGTTAATTAAAAAAATAACAAAAGATACAGTAACTAGGGACTGGAGAGATGGCCTAGCGGTTAAGAGCACCGACCGCTCTTACAGAGGACCAGGGTTCGATCCCCAGCACCCACATGGCGGCCGAGAACCGTCTGAAACTCCAATTCCAGGAGAACTCCAGTTCCAGGGGAATCCAACACCCTCTTCTGACCTCCGCAGCATTGCACAACACGGGTGCACAAACTTGCATGCAGACAGTACATTTATACATATACAAAAATAAATAAAATAAAAAATTTTTTTTTAAATTTGGGGCTGAAAAATGGCTCAGCAGTTAAGAGACACTAAGAGAGGACCCAGGTTCTGTTTCTTGTACCTATGTGGCACAGTTCTGGGGGATTTGACACCCACTTCTGGTCTCTGTGGGCATTGTATGACCCAGATGTTACATACAGGCAGACAGCACTCATATAAATAAATAAATAAATAAATAAATAAATAAATAAATAAACAAACAAACAAATAAATAAAGTTTGCTTACCATCTAATCAAATCAGTATGCTCACATGATGTCTGGGGTATAGTTTGAATTATTTTTTAATTTGCGTTGTTTAACTTGTGACTATATTCTATGCCCCCAGTTAGATTGTAAGTTCACCAAAAACAAGAACAACATGTTACATTTGGGGGTCCTTCCTAAGTTGCCAGAATTGTGGGGTGTAGTGGCACATGCCTTTAATCTTAGCACTTGGAAGGCAAAGGCAGGTGGATCTCTGTGAATTCAAGGCCAGCCTGGTCTACATAGTGAGTTCCAGGACAGCTGGGGCTGTAGGGAGACCCTGTCTCGAAAAGACCAAAGGGAAAAAAAACCCAAACAAACAACAAAACCAAGTTGCCAGAATGATATCATACACATAACAGGTGATCAGTAAATAGTCATTGAACAATCACATGTACAAACGCACAAACATCCCAAGGAAGAATCAGTCTCAGGGAAGTTGACTGCTATAACAAACAGGACAGGGCATAAAGGAAAAGCAGCCTTGGGAACTGGACCCAGTACAAAGGCTTCTTTCTTTTTTCTGTTTATTTTTGTTTGTGTATGTGTCTGTGTGTGTGGGTGTCTGTGGGTGTGTACGCACACACATAAGCATACCACAGGGCATGTGTAGACATCAAAGTACAACTTGCAGGGAGTTGGTTCTCTTTGTCTATCATATGGGTTGCAGGGATTGAATTCAGGTTGTCAAGCTTGGCAGCAAGTGTCTTTACCCAGAGTCATTTCACTGATTCACAAAGGGTTCACACGCACGCGCACACACACACACACACATCTAGGGAAATGGGCTGCTTTTCCAGCCAGGGCCTCTAGTTCCTAGCAGGTACTGTGAGGGTTATACACCAGTATTATTCATTTCCTAAGCCAGCCCTTAAAAACATTGTTTTTAATTGATTTGTTCTTTGTTTCTGAGACAGGGTGACAGTATGAGCAGGCTGGCCTAAAACTTACTTTGTAGTCAAACCTGACCTCAGACTCATGATCCTTCTGCTTCAACCTCCTAAATACTGCGATTACAAGCATATGCTTCCATATCCACCTATAACACAGACTTTAAGAAAAATCCCAGATCAGAGATCTCCCAAGACCACTTGAAGCACAGGAAAATGGCTGGAGCTAGAGGACATCATGCTGAGTGAAGTAACACAGTCCCAGAAAAACAAACAACGAATGGTATCCCTCATCTGTGGATGCTAGTGCCAATTACCTAGTTGTAAGTATTTCTTGTGCATGGCCCCTTGAGTTTTTGTCAAAGCAGTTGGGAGTGATGCATATTGGAAACAATAACAACAGAAAGGATTGCATCAAAGAACTGAAACAGTGAACTTCTGCTCAGAACAGTCAACTTCCACATGGAGAATATTGAGAAAGACTGAGAAAGAGATGAAAAGCATGTTTGGCAGAATGCATGAGCTCTGGTGGGGTGGGGGGATNCCTCTCATGTTTTATTTATTTATTTATTTATTTATTATTTATTTATTTATTTATTTTATTGGTCTTTTCAAGACGGTTCTTTGTAGCCCTCGCTGTCCTTGGAACTTGCTGTTTAGACCAGGCTGGCCTTGAATCACAAGAAGATCTGCTTGCTTCTGCACTTGGTGCTAGGATTCAATGTGTGAGCCACCACTTGCTCCTCTGGTTTTAAAGGGAAGCCTCTCCTTCCCTTTAAGGCCCCATCCTGTTTGACTCTCATACATGTTGTACTACTCTTAGTCTAGTACTCTCTCTCTCTCACCTGATCATGGCCTTGAGGCCCTCCACTCTAGTAAACACATTCTTGAAGGAATTATGGTCAGTTTTCCTTTCTAGACCCCAGCTGTTTATCATCTCTCCTATTGTTATATTAATAACAGTCTGCTTTGGGGTCACCCACTCTCATGTAAACTCATGCTCTGTAAGCAAACCCAATTTACTGGTTCCCCAGGTTGGACTTGGTGAATCTGTTCTTTGTTTCGTCTTTTTTTTTTTTTTTTGTCTTTTCGCAGCCTAGGGTCTCCCTGTAGCCCCAGCTGTCCTGAAACTCACTCTGTCGGACCCAGGGTGGCTTGAACTCACCAAAGGATCCACCTGCCTCTGCCTCCCATAGTGCTAGGATTTAAAGGCGTGCCCAACCCACACCTGGCTTGGTTTGTCTTTAGAGCCCTACAAGGAAGGGGAGATATTTATGTCTTCCTGCAACACATAAGAAGCTCCAAAACGCAGCCAGAGGGAAGGAACTAGTTCTGGTTTTCTGTGCCACTGTCAAGTAACTATTGGTTAAAACAGCCTATGGTATATTCCAATAACTAGAAGAATACACAACCTCCAACATGTAGAGATGGTCGTGTTCACGGAGGTGGATGGACTTACTACTTTAATTTGGTCATAGCACGCTGCACATTGTATACATGTACATTGTATACATGTACTCTTATACTGTGTCCTAGAGAGATGTACAAATATTGTCTCAATTGAAACAAATGCAAAGAGAATGATCAGGTGACTGGGGATGTGGCTTAGTTGACAGAGGGCTTGGGTAGAAGGCTTGAAGCCTTGAGTTCCGTCCCCAACAGCACACAAACAGGATGTCTTAGCCTATGCCTGAAATCCCAGTACTAGGAGGGTAGAAGCAGAAGGATCGGGAGTTCAGAGTTTGTCACTAACCTTGATATATCAGACTCTGTTTCAAAAGAGAAAGAATTATCAAAATTTTCCCTGTAACTTGGTATGCTAGTGTGTACTGTAATTCCAGCAAACTGGGAAGTCAGAGAGGGGATGGAGAGTCCCAGCCTGGGCTCCATTGCAAGACCTTATCTAAAAAATGAGTAAGGCTGGGAACATGGTTCAACAGAAGAAGACTTGCCTAACATGTGAAGCCCTAGATTGATATACACTTCTAGCAGTGATAAATAATAATAATAATAATAATAATAATAGCCAGGCGTGGTGCGCCACCGCCTTAATCCTAGGACACTGGGGCTACAGGGAGACCCTGTCTCGAAAACACCAAATATAATAATAATTGACTCATTCTTTCCATGGAATGGAAACCAAATTCCCATTAGCCTTAAGATAAGGCCTCTAACTCTGTCCCTCACTCAAAGGTGCTTGGGATAAGGTCAAGGTTTTGGACATGTTAATCCAGCACTCTACCAGTGACCTCTATTCCTTTACCCTCAATATCTAGCTCTTTTGGTTTTTTTTGTTTTTGCTTTTGTGAGAGGATTAGACAAGACTGGCCTCAAACCTCACAGAAATCACCTGCCTGCCTCATGAGTGCTGAGATTAAAGGCAAGTGGTCACCCTGCCCAGACTAACATTTCACTTTTGCTTTATTTTTTTTTTTTTTGGTTTTTTTGAGACCAGGATTTCTCCCTGTAGCTCCAGCTATGCCTGGAAACTCAATATGTAGCCAGGTTGTCCTTGAACTCACAGAGTCCACCTGCCTTGCCTCCAAGTCTTGGGATTAAAGGCATGTGCCACCACCTCCTGCTCAATTTTTTCCACCCCCAATTTTTTAGTACAGTTTTACCACTTCTGTAAACTCTAAAATATATTGCCCATTTTATATCCAGTCCCCATTTGTTTCTTGTTCCATTCAAGTCGTTGGCTCTACCAACCTGGTCTAACCAAACCTTAAACACCTGCTTACTGCACATGGCAACCTGTGGGGGAGGGAGCTCAGAGAGGAGGCCAAATCTCCATCACACCCTGCTGGACACATGAGCACACAGCTGCATCATGGGCCGGAATGGGAGAAAGTACTGCTTTTTGTGTGACTTGTCTGGCCCAAATGGGTGCCTTTTTTGTATACACAGACAAAAGCAATTCTAGTGTATGCTTCAAACAATCCTTCCCTATGTATAACGACCTCCTTACAACTCTACAGTAGCTTTGAACTTCTATCCAAAACTCTCCAAACCCGTCAACTTTTGTGTTTGTTTTGTGAAACAGGGTCTCCCTGTAGCCCCGCTGGGCTATATAGATCAGGGCTGGTCTTGAACTCTATAGAGATTTACCATACCTGCCTCTGCTCCCAAGTGCTGGGATTAAGGTGGTTATACCACTACACCTGGCTTCACTGTGCCTCAAGCGCAAGTTCCACTTGGGAGGAAAATCAACGCCTTGAACATTGTAGGGAAAGCTTTTACACTTGGGCGACATTCTGACAGTAGCGTATTATTATTTCGTATTTTTGTTTTGTTTTGTCTTTTTGAGACAGGGTTCCTGTAGCCCCAGCTCCCTCTGAAACTCTCCTTGTAGACAGGATGGCCTTGAACTGACAGAATTCCTGCCTCTGCCTCCAAGTGCTGAGCTCACCGGCCAGCTCATTTATTCTCGTTTTTTTTTTTTTTTTTTTTTTTTTTATTTTTGAGCCCGGGCTCTCCTTTCGTCCCAGGAATCTGGAGGCCCACTCTGTAGACCCGGTGGCCTTGAAACTACACAAAGATCACCTGCCTCTGCCTCCCAAGTTCTAGGTTAAAGGCATGAGCACCACACCCAGCTACACATAAAAATTTTAAAAAAAAAAAAAAAAAATGGGGGCTGGGGCTGGAGAGACTGGAGAGATGGCCTAGCGGTTAAAGGGCCGACCGCTCTTACAGAAGAAACCTGGGTTTAGATCCCAGCACCCACATGGCGGCCGAGAAACGTCTGAAACTCCAATTCAGGAGAACTCCAAGTTCCAGGGGAATCCAAACACCCCTCTTCTGACCTCCGCAGGCATTGCACCACAACACGGGTGCACAAACTGCATGCAGAAGTACATTATACATATACACAAATAAATAAAATAAAAAAAATTTTTTTTTTAAATTTGGGGCTGAAAAATGGCTCAGCATGTTACGAGCACACTAAGCGACGGAACCCAGGGTTCTGTTTATTTGTACCTATGTGGCCAAGTGTTTGGGGATTTGACACCACTTCTGGTCTCTGTGGGCATTGTTCACACAGCTTTGTTACATACAGGCAGACAGCACTCATATAAATAAATAAAATAAATAAATAAATTAAATAAATAAACAAACAAACAAAACAATAAATAAAGTTCTTACCATCTAATCACATCAGTATTCTAATTGCTGTCTGGGGTATAGTTTGAATTATTTTTTAATTTGCGTTGTTTAACTTGTGACTATATTCTATGCCCCCAGTTAGATTGTAAGTTCACCAAAAACAAGAACAACATGTTACATTTGGGGGTCCTTCCTAAGTTGCCAGAATTGTGGGGTGTAGTGGCAACATGCCTTTAATCTTAGCACTTGGAAAGGCAACAGGCAGGTGGATCTCTGTGAATTCAAGGCCAGCTGGTTCTACATTAGGAGTTCCAGGACAGTGGGGCTGCAGGGAGACCCTGTTCGAAACGCCAAAGGGAAAAAAACAAAACCCAAACAAAACAAAAAAACCACGTTGCCAGAATGATATCACACACATTAACAGTGGATCAGTTACTGTCATTGACAACAATCACATGTACAACGCACCAAAACATCCCAAGGCAAGAATCAGTCTCAGGAAGTTGACTGCTATAACAAACAGGACAGGGCATAAAGGAAAAGCAGCCTTGGGAACTGGACCCAGTACCAAGGCTTCTTTCTTTTTTCGTTTATTTGTGTTTGTGTATGTGTCTGTGTGTGTGGGGTTGTGGGTGTGTACGCACACACATAAGCATACCACAGGGCATGTGTAGACATCAAAGTACAACTTGCAGGAGTTGGTCTCTCTTGGTCTTATCATATGGGTTGCAGGCGATTAAATCAGGTGTCACAAGCTTGGCAGGCAAGTGTCTTTACCCAGAGTCATTTCACTGATTCACAAAGGGTTCACACGCACGCGCACACACAAACACAAACCACATCTAGGGGAAATGGGCTGCTCTTTCCAGCCAGGGCCTCTAGTTCCTAGCAGGTACTGTGAGGGTTATACACCAGTATTATTCATTTCCTAAGCCAGCCCTTAAAAACATTGTTTTAATGAATTGTCTTTGTTTCTGAGACAGGGTTGACAGTATGAGCAGGCTGGCCTAAAACTTACTTTGTAGTCAAACCTGACCTCAGACTCATGATCCTTCTGCTTCAACCTCCAAAGTACTGAGATTACAAGCATATGCTTCCATATCCACCTATAACACAGACTTTAAGAAAAATCCCAGATCAGAGATCTCCCAAGCCCACTTGAAGCACAGGAAAAATGGTGGAGCTAGAGGACATCATGCTTGAGTGAAGTAACACGTCCCCGAAAAAAAACAACGAATGGTATCCCTCATCTGTGGGATGCTAGTACCAAGTACCAAGTACCTAGTTGTAAGTATTTTCTTGTGCATGGCCCTGAGTTCCTCAAACAGTGGCGAGTGAATGATTCTGGAAACAAAAACAACGGAAAGGATTGCATCAAAGAACTGAAACGTGAACTTCTGTTCAAAACAGTCAATTTCCACATGGAGACTATTGAGCAAGACTGAGAACGAGATGGAAAGCATGTGGCAGAATGCATGAGCTCTGGTTGGGGTCGGGGGGATAGGGTGGGGGGGCACAGGTCTAGATTTGCTTAACTCCTGTACAAAATAATATATTAAAAAATAAACCTGTTAAGGAAATTCTTGCCCTAAAAAAAAAAATCCCTCGGGCCCCCATGGTGGCATACCCCTTTAATCCCAGCACCCAAGAGGCAGGTGGATTTCTGTGAGTTGGATGCCAGTCTGGTTTACATGGTGAGTTCCAGGCCAATCAGGCCCACATAGTGGGACTCTGTCAAAAAAATAAAGGAAGGAAGGAAGAAAAGAAAGGAAAGAAAGAAAGAAAGAAAAGAAAAGAAAAGAAATGAAAGGCAGAGAGGTAAAAAGAAAAGGAAGAAAAGCTTAGCCACTTACCAAAATAAATAACTGGCCTTAACTGGTCTAGTTATCACACTGGCTTATAGCTTCCTTTGCCATCTGAGGGACAGTGCTGCACTATCAACCAATGCTGTTGAGGCCAGACTAAGAAGGTTTCCACAGAGTTATTTTGGGAAATATTCTGGGTCTTTTTCAGAGCATTGCAACAGCCAGAGTGTTATTTTTGCTTTATTCGACCTTAAAAACTGTCAAGGGCAGATGACTCCTCGGCTTATTCTAGAAGATTCCCACTGGCCAGATAGCTTTTCCTCTCTGCAGCAGCCTGTCTGCCTGCCTCCCCTTCGTGAGTTTGCATCTTTATAGGATTTGCTAAACCTGCAGTTGCTCTTTGGTCATTCACTGCTGTTTTAGTAATATCAAATCCCACAGTCTTTGGTTTCTATCATTGCAAGGATGCATTCCATTTTTTGAAAGAATTATGCACCTTTCAAATATTTTGACCAGATTTATGCGGCTTTGAGTTTAGGAAGCCAATTCCAGGAAGACAAAAAAAAAAAAAAAAAAAAAGAATAAAATTAAAAATAAATTAGCTGTCTAGTTCAAATACGTTTTCCTTCAAGGAGCCATCTTAGGGCATGAATAAAATTCAAATATCTGCATTTGTGCATTTTATGCTCCCTAGAATCACAAGCAAGATGTGATCTGGCTTTTTTTTTCCCCCCCAGCAGTTCAGTTTATTTTATTTTCCTCTTCCAAAATATGTCTTCTCTATATCAGAACGTATTCAGCGGCAGACAACACCTAAGGTGGAGACCTCTTTGGGAAGAACAACAAGATCAAAATATGATGCAGATTCTGCGTCTGCATTGCAATATGACTGGAATGAGTAATAGTTTCCCATTCTGTTGAGCATCTTTCCCCACCTGCCAACCGCGGGACCGTGCCATGTCTGCCTCGCGGCGAGGTGATATTACGACATAGCCAGATAAATTCTTAAGGCAGGTTCCACAGTGGGCCTCTCTATACTGTTGTTTGCACTTTTCTGGCGAGTCACAAACGGGAACGCGTCCGACACAAAAGACATCAGCTCTGGAAATTATGAGCACAAATAATTTGCAGCTAATGGAAGTACAAAGGAACCTCGATAGTTAAAATATACAACCGGCCAACGAGAAAACATTCACGTAAAGACCCCTGAGTAAAACAGCACCGTTCTGCAGCCAGGGCTGCAGTGGCGAGCGGATCAGGACGCTTGGCCACGCCCCTTACGTCAGGTTCTCCCAGGGGCGCGCCTCTCCCCGCGGAGCGCAGAGGGACAGTTCTTGCGCCTGCGCACTGCGCCGCTGCGCGCCTCCGCGGCCGCCGCCCACCCGCACCGCGCGGGCTCGGGCTCTCGGTGCGCATGCGCGATCGCTTCCTCCTCCTCCTCTTCCTCCTCCTCCTCCTCCTCCTCCTCCTCCCTCCCTGCAGCACTCGGCGGAGTCAGTCAGTCAGTCTGTCGGAGTCTGTCTTCTGAGCAGGCAGTGGAAGCGACGTGCTCCTGGGTTCCTGTGCGTCCCTCCCACTCTCCCGCCCCTCGGCTCTCTTCACCGGTCTCCCGCCCTTGCTCGCACAGCCATGGCGGAGTCGTCGGCGGCCACTCAGTCCCCGTCCGTCTCCTCGTCGTCCTCCGGGGCCGAGCAGTCCGCGCCCGGCGGCGGGAGCTCGGGGGCCTGCCCCGCCCTGGGGGCGAAGAGCTGCGGCTCCTCGTGTGCGGGTGAGCGCGGGCGGGAGGCGCGGGCCCCAGGGGCGGTCTGAGGGGAGCGGGCGACCTGCCTCTCGGTCCCCGGACGGACGTTGGGGAAATGGGGAGAAGGGGAGGGGAGCTCGGGCGGTGCGGGCAGCGAGGAAATAACGGGGTGCGGGCAAGGCCGGGTGGGGGCGGGGAGGGCGTCTGGAGAGTGGGCGTTGACCCGAGACCCGGGATGGAGGTGCCCTGGCGAGCCACCGGTGACTCTGTGGAGGATTAGCGAGCTGCAGAGCGAGGATTGGGACCTGCGGGTCGTGGGCGAAAGGATCTGTTTAGGGTTTCCCAACGGGGAGGTGGACGGCGTTGCAGGGCGGGTTTGCGAACAGGTGTTGACAGCATCAGAGGTGACTGCTGCCCCTCTCCCCAATTTTGTTTTTCTTTTGCCCCCGGGGAGGATCGGGAAGCCGAATGGAAGTATTGTAGCTTATTTACTGATTTGGGCTACACCGAATGCCCGGTTTTCCTAAGGCTCCAAGGCACAGGAGGCTCGGGAAGATTTGGGAAAGGGAGCTGCTGACGGTCCAAGATGGATCCTTGGCTGCATTTGCAGCACAGCCGGGTCTTCACTGGTGCATCGTGGAGGTGGGGGCGCGCAATCAGTTGCTATATTCTAGAAGATAATAGAGTCATGGAAAGCCATCAACATGTTTTGATTTCGTGTTTTCTGTGAGCTGTTATTAATACCAGTTTAACGAAAGGGAGCATGTACTGCAAAGGGGGTGGGGGGAGAGGAGAAAATTCAGACAAAGCAGACGCTGCTCGAACCCCCTTCCGTCTCTGAAAAGACTAGCAGGCTTCCTTTAGTTTCTATTGTATACACGTCTGTCTGCTGGTGGGAGCTGGCTGGCGAGCTCCCCTCGTGCGGATATCTGCAGTGCAGATCCCTTCTTGAGGAAAAATATGCACCACAGGCAGGTGGTGGTTCTTAAAGGGACTGAGTCTTTGAAAAAAAAAAAAAAAAAGAAAATGCGATTTGTCAAAGAAAGGATTTTTGAGAAGCTTAAAAATGCTTTGTCGGGGCTGGAGAGATAGCCTAGCGGTTAAGAGCACCGACTGCTCTTGCAGAGGACCCGGGTTCGATCCCCAGCACCCACATGGCGGCTGAAAACCGTCTGTAACTCTAATTCCAGGAGAACTCCAGTTCCAGGGGAATCCGAGACCCTCTTCTGACCTCCGCGACATTGCACGACACGGGTGCACAAACCTACATGCAGACAGTACATTCATACACATGCAAAAATAAATAAAAAATAAATGCTTTGTTGTCTCCATTGGCGCACTCCTGGATTACTCATTCTAAAGAACATAATATTCCTGATCTTAGCGTTAAATATATTCTCTGTGTTTTCCATTGTTAAATGGTTTTCCACCTGTGTTAGAGCTGTGGTGCCCTGCCCGATTTTCAAATGTGGTTATAGCCATTTGGGTAGAAATGGCATCACAGGGAAGTTATGCAGATAAAGGAATGAGGCAGCAAATTTGGAACCTGGTCGGTTTAACACTGGCATTTCTCCTCCAAATTTCTGTGTTCTGGGCTGACTTCCAGTTGAGCAGCAGCTATACCGTAGCAACCTGGTCCCTTGGCTTTAATGACGTCACTGCTTACTGTAGGCTGGCCTTTGCCTAGTCCCCATTTCCAAATCGCTGATATAGATCTCAATTTTAGGAATTGGCCTTTTGTGCTCAAGGTAAAACGTTTAAGTGTTGAGGAATTGTTCCAGCTACCAAGCAGGGAATTAAAAATGTAGTCGTCTTTTTTCTTTGCATTTATTTATTTATTTATTTATTTATTTATTTATTTATTTATTTATTTATTTTTGAGACAAACTAGCTGCAAGCTGGCCTTGAACTCAGTCTGCACAGAGCTGGAATCACAGGTGTGAGCCATTCCACCTAGCAAGAATCAGCGTTTTATTCCTTTAATGCACTGTCATAAAAGAATTGGCTCCCTCTGTGCACCTTCAGTAAAGTGAAAATACTTTATGCCACCACCTAGTGAATCCTAAATTGACAGTACAAATACTGCATATTTCTGTTTAGCTTATGTTTCTGCTATCATTTGCGTATGTCACATTGTCACAGTTTTTATTATTGGTTTACCCCATTTTTATGGAGACAGGGTCTCATGCTGGCCTTCAATTTCTGGCAGTCCTCCTACCTCAGCCTCTTAAATTCTGATTACAGACAGGAACCACACCCTGGTTACCTTGTTTAGTTTTTGCATTCCTCTCTATGGCTGTAGAAAAATGCTCAAAAAAAAAAAAAAAAAAAAGCTGGGCGTGGTGGCGCACTCCTAGCACTCGGGAGGCAGAGGCAGGTGGATCTTTGTAAGTTCAAGGTCAGCCTGGTCTACAGAGTGAGTTCCAGAACAGCTGGGCCTACAGGGAGACCCTGTCTCGAAAAGACCAACAAAAAAAAAAGAAAAGAAAAATGCTAAATTGACACAATTTGCCAAACAGTGAAATTTATCTGTAGAAATGGTGTTCTTAGTAAATGAGTTTGCATTTCATTTTCCTCACTCATTGATATTTGACCTCTTTTCCCCCCCTCTCAAAAATTTTTAGTACAGAATGCATTTCTTCACCAACTATACACTTTGTCACTGTTGACATTTAATAGGTTTTGTCTGTTTTTTTCATTTTTTGGTGCTGGAGCTCAAACCCAGGGCCTCACCGGTGTCAGGCAAGCACTTTACCACAGAGACACAACCCCAGCCCAGGACTGGCACTTAAAACAGTGTCTGTCTGATGTAACTACAGGAGCACTCAGTAAGTTTTTGTTGGATGAATCATCAGGTTTACAAGTTTGAAAGAAACACCTGAAAAATACACTAAATGGATGCCCTATCTCACACTCCTACACATTGCCACAGTATTGGTAGAAGCCAAAAAGCACTAATTAATACTGCTTTGGTCTACCACAAGGATCCTCATTTCTCAGGTTATGCTGCCCTCTCCCCAAATATTAAAAAAAAAAAAAAAAGCCCATGTGTGAAATTACATAGCTTTAATCCCAGCACACAGAAGGCAGAGGCAGGCAAAGTAACTTGTGAATTGGAGGCCAGCCTGGTCTACATGGTGAGACTCTAAGAAAAAGAAAAGGGAGCTGGAAAGATGACTCAGAAGTTAAAAAGCACCATCTGCTCTTGCAGAAGACCTGGGTTTGATTCCCAGCACCCACATAGCAGCTAACAACCATCCCTAACTCCAGTTACAGGGGAATCCATTGCTACCTTCTGACTCCATGGGCATTGCACAACACAGGTGCACTTAACACACAGGTAGGCAATACATTCATACACCTTTCGTCTTTTTTTTTTTTAATTCTAAAATTTAACTCATTTTAAATGGCTTTTAAAAATTCTGTGGTTGTTGGGGAAAAAAAATGCAAGCGTTGCTGTCAGTCTTGAACTTCTTCCCTTAGGGCCTCTTGGTTTTAGCTAGGACTAAATAAGTAAGTATCCCTTAACTCCGGAAGAAAATAATTTTGTTTTGGCTGACCTGTCCAATAATGAGTTTTAGAAGTCTTAGCTTCGGGGGTCGCAGGGGAGACGCCATAACGCGCCAGGCCAGGATCAAAAGGTTATTCCTGGACAAACTGTCAGCCCATGAAAGGAAACAGCCAGAATTGACCAGAGTCCAAGTCAACAGCTCCAGAGAGAGTGGACTGTTTTACCTCTCATCCACCTTGCCCCCTTTTCTAAGCCTAGGGAACAACTTGCGGAAGAGGGGGCGTGGTAGAATGTAAGGGCTGCGATTGGGGTGAATGGTGAAACTACAGCAATGTAGTCTGGACACTCATTTGATCAACTTGATTGAACAAACAACCTGTCACCCCCCACTGGATGGTGGGGCTGTAGGTGTTTGGGCACAACAGCCTGCAGATAGGTTTTGCATGAAGGATGCTTGTACTCATGGATTATCACTTATAGCTAAAAATGAAAAAAAAAAAANGTCTTTGTCACTGTCATGTGTCCATGTTCTCCTGTGTGTTTTTTGTCCAAACAAAGTGGTCACTTCAAACTTCTTTTATTCTATGTTGAGCACAAATACGAAAACAAAAATTAAATTAAATTTACTTTTGGCATGCCTCTTAAATTTTTTCAAAGGCCTGTTTTGAACCCGGGGTCCTAGGTTTCTACATTGCTTATCTGAAGGTTTTATTTCTTATCTGTCCAAATTATTTTTTTCCACAAGCATTATAACTAAAATTTTCTTTTCCAGTTTTTTTCTTGTTTCCAGATGTCTGAAGACCTGAATTTAATCCTTACAGGTTCACCAACAGATTTTTTTTTTCTTTTCTTTTTCTCCTGTGTTGTGCCACAGTCCTTCTGACCAGAGACCATTTTAAAAATCCCTGGATTCATTCATACTCTGGTACTTGGACAGTGGCACATGCCTTCCCCTTCCCTCCAATGAAACAGCCTAAGTACATTTGATATTGTCAGTTCTTTAATTATATATATAATTCTGTTTTCCATCACTTGTTAAAGTATTTCAATAAGTTCATAGTTTTAGAACCAAAGGTGCAAGATGTTGTCTCAGCCTTGGCAGTGCAATTAATCAGAGCTGCATTGTTTAAATAATATTTCTAAAGGTGTTTTTTCCAATGCATGTGACGGTTCAGTACAACCGCTAGGATAAAAATCTCTTAAAGGAATGTGTGGATAAATGTGTGTATGTGTATGACATTGTTAAATAGCATATTAAGATCTGTCTGTGAACGATTACAATGCATGTGCCTCTCCTTAGTACAACCTTGACAAAGTGTCATTGCCAATTTTATTTATTAGAACCTTATTTATGAGTGTATGCATGAAGTACTGTTCACTTTTAAGAATTCTATAATGTAATTATGGCATGTACAAGAAATTGTGTTCCATCTAGCAGGTATTTTATACCTTGTTACAGCTTCAAGTGAAACAGACATATCTAGAGTTACCCATACATACTAAAATTGCTTTTTTATGTCTGTTATACTTTGCACATATTACTTTTAATATTTTTAAGAAAAATTAGGTTTTACTTCTGGTGACCACATGGACAGTCCAAATGTAACCAATTTGGGTGAGCCCTAAGAATTTCCTGTCTTCTGGTGGTATGTAACAATCCCCCCCCACACCCATGCCTTCCTTTTCCTTTTCAAAGCTATAATTCAAATCTGGGGACAAGTAACATGGCCTTCATTTGAGACGGTACTGGTTTTAACCTCTTTATTATCTTGGGTCTGTTTCATAGGCTATGTTAGAACTGTTTGCTTGTCATGGTTTAAATCCATTGCATATGACCTTTATAGACCTTAAAGAACAAATTGTAGAAGACTTACTGCATGGGTTTAATGTCAACTTGATACACCTAAACTGAGAAACCTCAATAATTGCTTTTGTTGGACTGGCCTGTACCCATTGTGGGCAATGCCATTCTGGGCCAGATATTTCTATATTGTATACAATAGGCTGAACATGAGCCAGCAACACAAGCCAGTAAGTAGGATCCTTTCCTAGCCTGCGCTGCAGCCACTACCACCAGGCTCCTATCATGAGCTTCTATTATTTTTTTTCACATAAATTTATTTTTATTTTTTTAACAAATCTAGACCCATGTCCCCCCCATTCTCCCACCCCACCAGAGCTCATGCATTCTGCCAAACATGCTTTTCATCTCTTTCTCAGTCTTTCTCAATATTCTCCATGAGGAAGTTGACTGTTTTGAGCAGAAGTTCACTGTTTCAGTCAGTTCTTCGATTCAGTCCTTTCTGTTGTTGTTGTTGGTGGTGTTGTTTCCAATATGCATCACTCCCAACTGCTTTGGACAAAAGCTCAGGGGGCCATACACAAGAAATACTTAGAACTAGGTAATTGGCACTAGCATCCACAGATGAGGGATACCATTCGTGGTTTGTTTTTGCACCCATTTGTTTTGTGACCTTATAAGCAAAGTACTTCAATCCCAATTTATTGACAATGCCTAGTATTTGAAACATTTGCAGATTACAAGATATTTGCATATAGATAGAAAATAGTAGTTGAATTACAGGTGATAAATAGCAGGCTTCCTTGACAGCAGGGAGTGAACCTAGGCAAATGGTCCACCAGTGACCCTTAGTCTTGAGAAAATGATATGCGTGTGTGTGTGTGTGTGTGTGTGTGTGTGTGTGTCTGTGTGTCTGTGTGTCTGTGTGTGTGTGTGTGTCTGTGTGTCTGTGTGTGTCTGTCTGTATCAGTGAGTGCAGGTGCCCATGAAGGCCAGAGGTGTTGGATTCCCTGGAGCTGGAATGATAGATAGGTGGTTGTGAGGCACCTGACATGGGTGCTGGAAATTGAGCTTCTGTCCTCTGCAGTAGTACTCCCTGCTCCTAACTCCCTCCTGAGCCAGCCTTCCAGCCCTTCCCTAGCCCCTCTTTTTGGTCTTTTTGAGACAGTGTCTTCCTATAGTCCCCAGCGATCCTGGAACTCACTACATAGGCCAGGCTGGCCTTGAACTCCCAGAGATCTGCCTGCCTTTGCCTACTGAGTGCTGGAATTAAAGTTGTGCATCACCACACCCAGCTTCAAAAAATATTTTTACCTGTTTCCTCAAATCAACTGACTTACTGCTTCCTGTAAACACCTTTTCATGACTACCCAGGAGGGGTACACGTGAACCTTTTGCCATGTTCCTTGTTGGCAGTTTGCCCTGCAGGATATATGGAATGAGTATTCCAGAAAACTTTTTTTTTAAAGCAAAATTAATACAGAGTCTCTTTTGTCCTGTTACTTGGAAGTGTTTTAGCAGTGAGCATTGTTTTCATTTTACACTTAAGGTAGAAATAGTGAGCCCAGTGGTTTTTGCCATACTGGAAACTGAATCTAGACCTAAGTGTGTGCTCCAGCCACTGGGCTGGATCTTCAGCTCTCTTACCTTTTAGTTTTAGACTTGGTCTCACCGAGTTGCTCAGGCTGCCTTGAGTCCTGTATAACTCACATAATACCTGGGATTACAAATGTGTACAACTGGGATTGGCCTAGGCTTGTGATCCCTTAGCATTTGTGTCTGGTTTAAGTCATGCCTGTATAGTAAAGTAATTCCACAACTGTTTGAGCATATTAGACTTTTGTCAGAAAGGTAGATAAAGCCTAGTCTATCCTTTTGGACACTGCTAATTAGACTTGCACTATGTTTATCTGAGTTAGGCAGTGTGTATCCCCTTTACAGAGAAATTAAGCCGTGTACCCAGAGGTCAGTGATAATGAAGTTGATAGAGGGGCTAGAACCAAGGAACTAGCTCAATTTGTTCTCTTTCAATGACAGGTATTACTGCCCTGTTCAGAATTCAAAGCAGCTTGTGACAACATGTGGTTCAGTCACCCCTTGAATTTAATTTGGTGATTCAAATTTAAAATCTTCGTTTTGGGTTGCATAGTTCCTAAACTAGGTGCTTTTTTGCTTCACTGCTCTGTCGAAACTTCTGGTCAAGTTAACTGGTTATTTTCCAGTGTTGAATCCTGTGGTCATTTTCGGTTGTCCTCACAGACCCCACAGCAGCATGTTCAGTTACCTCCTCCTTGAAATGCCTTTTTCATTTGTCTCCCCTGATACCACACACTCTTTTTTTTTTTTTTGTCTTTTTGAGACAGGGTCTCCCTGTAGCCCCAGCTGTCCTGGAACTCACTCTTCCGGATCTCA
>VZQC01007462.1:162952-377618 GCA_009823505.1 Rhizomys pruinosus
TTTTTTTTTTTTTTTTTTGTCTTTTCCAGACAGGGTCTCCCTGTAGCCACAGCTGGCCTGGAATGTGCTATGTAGTCTTGAACTCAGAGATCCACCTGCTTCTGCCTCCAGAGTACTGGGACTAAAGGCCTGCACCACCACACCTGGCTATGGAGATTTTATAATGCTAATTCTTTTTAATTCCCAATTTAGAAACAGTTCCAGATTCAGCTCACAGAATTTTTCTGTTTCTTTCTCATCCCCTCCCATGGCCCAGCTTTTTTTTTTTTTTGAGACAGGGTCTTACATAGCCCTGGCTGATCTCAAACTTGCCTTTGTCTTTCAAGTCCCTCCATTACAGGGTAGTGCTACCACACCCTCTTCATCAGTTACCTTGACCTCTATTTCTGCAGTCTTCAGCATTTAGTCAGAAGATTCCAGGTTCTGTCCACTCTGCCTTGCCAAGATGTGGTGTTTGCTTGTCACTGGGATTATAGAGAGCACCTTTGTACTTTACTTCATTTTTTTTTAAATTCGCACAATTTAAAGGTTTTTTTTTTTAGTTTTATTTATTTTTGTATGTGTATGAATGTACTGTCTGCATGTAGGTTTGTGCACCCGTGTTGTGCAGTGCCACGGGGGTCAGAAGAGGGTCTCGGATTCCCCTGGAACTGGAGTTAAAGACAGTTTTCAGCCATCATGTGGGTGCTGGGGATCGAACCCGGGTCCTCTGCAAGAGCAGTCGGTGCTCTTAACTGCTTGGCTATCTCTCCAGCCCTGTACCTTACTTCATGCAGGAGCTTTTCAGTTTAGTTGTCTGAAGTCTTCCTTAAAGCACAAGCAAGGGTCTGGAGAGATGGCTCAGCGGTTAAGAGCGCCAACTTGCAGAGGACCCAGGTTTCAGTTCCCAGCACCCACATGGTGGCTAAGAACAGTTTTTAACTCCAGTTCCAGGGGAATCCGACGCCCTCTTCTGACCTCAGAGGCATTGCACGACATGGGAGCACCAACCTACATGCAGACAGTACTCATATACATAAAAAATAATAAATAAATTTTTTTAAAAAGCACAATCGAAAGTTAGGTAAAGTACACATGACTTTGATCCCAGCATTAAGAAATGGAGGCATAGTGAGACTTGTCTCCAAACAGCCCCCCTACAAACAAACCCCACATCCACTGGTGTCACGCCTTTTCGTGGTTACTCAGTGCACAGTTCTCTAGTTCATTACATACTACTTCAAGACATTTGGAATCTGGCAGGTTCCTTTCCTCTAGAATGCTCCTTGTTTACCTGATGAGATTGCAGTCTCTTCTGGAAAGAGCGTTTGCTCTGCTGGCTGCATTCCCAAGGCTCACACTGTTCACGTTGGGTTCCCTTTTCAGCTACTTAGGGACACTGTATTGCAGTGCTTAGACCCAGCTATTCACAGAAAATGATTTCATTGGCTCTGAAAGATTCAGATGTGTCCTAGAGAGTTTGCTTCCTGCAGGGTAAATGTAAATATGAATATGAATACAATGTGGTTTTGTAAGTTGGGAACCTCGTGCAGTATTGGTGAAAACTGCTTATCTGTGCTCTCCATCAGAACATGCTATGCATGAAAATTTGAACAGGTGGAATTTTCCATTGGGTGGGGGACATGGGTAGAATTGAAAAGCAGACATCTGGCTGGGCATGGTGGCACTCGCCTTTAATCCTAGCACTTGGGAGGCAGAGGCATGTAGATCTCTGTGAGTTCAAGGCCAGCCTGGTCTACAGAGTGAGTTCCAGGACAGCTGGGGCTACAGGGAGACCCTGTCTCCAAAAAAAAAAAAGCAGACAGCTGCAACTTTTTATCTGGCCTCAGCCTCTGAGTGCTGCCGTTACAGGTGCATGCCACCACACCTGGCTATTTGTTCAGATTTAAACTTCTTGGTTGATAGATTTAATGTTGATAGTAATTGCTTATAGAAATGAACTCATCTTTAAAAACTTTTTTGAAATTTTTATTTTCTGGGTATGCTGAGTGTTTTGCCTGAATGTAAGTGTACCAAGGCACACAATACCCACAGAGCCCAAAAGAGGTTGTCAGATCCCCAGAACTGGAGTTAATCACAGTTAGCCTCCATGTAGGTGCTGGGAACAAAACCTTGATCCTCTTCAAGTGTATCCAGTGCTCTTAACTGCTGTGCCATCTCTCCAGCTCCCTACCTTGAAACTTTAAAGAGACCTTTCTTTTAAAAAGGAGGTCCGGGGCAGCTGGGTATAGTGAGTGGCATACGTGTTTAATCCATCACCCAGGAGACAGAGGCAGGCAGATCTTTGTGAGTTCAAGGACAGCCTGGTCTACATAGCAAGTTCCAGGCCAACTTAGGGCTACAGGGAGACCTTGTCTTTAACAAAGGAGAAAAGAAAAGAGGAGAGAGGGAGACTGATTCTTAGGTGATGCTTCATCTTAACGTAACTTCGAAGTGGAGCTTTAAATGCTGACCGTAAGCTAATGAGTACTACCAAATTCTGCCTTGGTCTTAATATGTTCTGTATTTGTTACTAAATAGTTCTCCTAAATTAGTACTTACAGGTGCTGCTGTAGCTTTCTCATTTAAATCTTCCTATTTTATTAAAAAAAATTTTTTTTAATTTTATTTCCGTATGTGTATGAATATGTTGTCTGCATGCAAGTCTGTGCATCCGTGTCGTGCAATGCCGCGGAGGTCAGAAGAGGGTCTCCGATTCCCCTGGAACTGGAGTTCTCCTGGAATTGGAGTTTCAGATGGTTCTCGGCCGCCATGTGGATGCTGGGGATCGAACCCGGGTCCTCTGCAAGAGCGGTCAGTGCTCTTAACCGCTAGGCCATTTCTCCAGCCCCTAAATCTTCCTATTTTAAACATGTCTAATTGTTTGTGGAAACAATTTTTATAATTGAAAGAAAAAAGTTAATGTATGAAGTTTTGTATATTTAGGATTTGGGCGGAGTGTTTCATTTTTCACATGACTTTTAAAACATTTATTTGTGTGTGTGTGTCTGCATCTGTATGGTTGCCTGTCTGCCACAGTGTACGTGTGGACCTCAGATGACAATTTGGGGTGTCAGTGCTCTCCACCCTGTGGGTTCTGAGATTGAACTCAGATTATCAGGCTTGATGGCAAGCACCTCTTCTGCTGAGCTATTTTTGCCAACTCACAGAACTTTTTTTTTTTTTCTTTTTTTTTTGAGACAGGGTCCCCCTGTAGCCCCAGCTGGCCTGGAACTTATTATATAGACCAGGTTGGCCTAGAACTCCCAGTGGTCCTGTCTTCCCCTGCCTTCTGAGTGCTGGGATTAAATGCATGGGCCACCTCGCTTTGCGGAACTAGGTTTTTTGTTTGTTTGTTTGTTTGTTTGTTTGTTGTTGTTTTTCCCTTTTTTGGTCTTTTCAAGACAGGGTCTCCCTGTAGCCCCAGCTGGCCTAGAACTTGCTCTGCAGACCTTGAACTGACAAAGATCCGCCCGCCTCTGCCTCCCAAGTGCGCCACCACGCCCAGCTAGGAACTAGTTTTTAATAAATATTTTGTTTTTGCGTTTTTGTTGAAAAGATCGTGTTTCCCTTAGTGCCAAAACTTGTGCTGAAAAGCAAATCTTCCTTCCATCCTGGACTACTGCTGCCACAACTTTTTGGGGAGTTGGGGCTGTCTGTGTTTGTGCATGCGTTGCCCGGGTCTCATGTTTGCCAAGCTGGTCTTGAACTGATCCTCTGTCTCTCGTTTCCCAGATGCTGGGATTGCAGTCTTTCTGCACCGTGCCAGAATTCTTTGTGTTAGTCCCATTTGTTTCGTGGAGCACATGGAAACACACTGGAAATGATTCTTGTATTGTATCTTGCTTTTCACATTTACATGTAGGCAGTGTCAGTACTCCAGCTATAGCTCTGGTTTTGCTGGGAGGGAATGGGGCAGTGTGTCAGCTTCTTTCCCATGCTTGTCTTTTGAGCTCAAATGATCCTCTTACCTGAGGCCTCCAGTGGAGCTGGGCTGCAGACAGAGACCACTGTACCAAGCTCTTTATTATTTTCCAGGACAGCAGAATTGTTTAGATGTTGTTTTTTAACTAGTCTTCAGTTGGTGGATGCTTAGATTATTTCTAGTACTTAAGCCAGTGCCCTTGCTGGATATCCTTATATACATGACTTTGTGTATACATGAAAATTCATATGTAAGATGGGTTCCTGGAAGCATTAACTGCTCAGTTACAACATGTTTATGGGGCAGGAAAAAAAGGGGATGTTATATATGTGTTAAATTTTGTTAAAAAATTAGAGGAGTGTGATTTTCAAAATGAAAGATTTCTCAGAGTTCTATTTGCCAGTGAATTGTCTTTTTTTTTTTTATTGAGGGTCATCTGTATATATTTGGCAATTATTTTTAAATGCTCTTATCAGTGACTTAATGCTTCAAAATTCAGTTAAAAATGACTAAAAGGGGTGATAATTAGTGTTTAGAAACCTGCTTTCACGTCTCTGCTCCTGAGGCCATGTTAGTGGTAGAGCTTGTTCTTTTCTCCTGAAGGTGGCGAGCATGTTTGTCTAAAAAAGATTGGGGTGGTGAACTTTTAGAAGTGCATCCTGGAATGAAATGAGGTGTCACTAGCAGGTGAGTGAAGACTGTCACTGGTATTAAAGTTCGACTCTTCCCCTTGATAATCAGCCCAGAAAAAGAAAATCAAAGTTAAAATTCCTGTGAGAGGTTCTCAAATTTTCATGCTGTATATTTTCTTTCAGATTCCTTTGTTTCTTCCTCTCAGCCTGTATCTCTATTTTCGACCTCACAAGGCAAGTCTGTAACTTTTTTTGCACATTAACAAAAGAAAAATGTTGAGAAAGAGGCTGTAACTGGAGATGTGAGGTGCAGGTCTTTTATTGCCCCACATCTCTTAAAGCGGAAACTACTGGCCAATCCTTTTTCTACTTAGAAGTTACCATACTTTCCTATAAAGGGTGATAAACTAGAATGAGACCGAATAGCCCTTTTAGCATAGCCTAAACTTTAGGTGTAATTTTGGCTATTAACTTAAAATTTTTAAATCCTGGACCAGCAAGATGCCTGACCCCCTGGTTTGATCCACGTGACCACGTGGTGGACAGAGAGTCAACTCCCACAAATTGTCCTCTGATCTCCAGGTGCGCTGTGGCATGTGCACACACATAATAAATTAAAATGTTTTTAAAAATGTTTTAAATTCACCACCCCACCACCAAAAAAAGGAAAAAAAGGGCTGGAGAGATGGCCTAGCGGTTAAGAGCACCGATGCTCTTGCAGAGGACCCGGGTTCGATCCCCAGCACCCACATGGCGGCCGAGAACCGTCTGAAACTCCAATTCCAGGAGAACTCCAGTTCCAGGGGAATCCGACACCCTCTTCTGACCTCCGCGGCACTGCACGACACGGGTGCACACACTTGCATGCAGACAGTACATTCATACACATTACAGAAATAAATAATAATAAAAAAATTTTTTTAATTAAAAAATGTTTTAAATTGGGGGCTGGAGAGATGGTTCAGCATTTAAGAACACTGGCAGTTCTTGCAAGAAGAAGCAGGTTCGAATCCCACCACTCACGTGGTGGTTAATGACCATCCATAACCCAGTTCCAAGGGGTTCAACACCTTCTTGCCCATCTGCACATTGTACAACACAGGTGTGCTTACACCTAAGCAGGCACTACACTCATAGACATAAAATAAAAATAATTTTTAAGCCGGGCATGATGGCGCATGCCTTTAATCCCAGCAGAGGCAGAGGCAGGTGGATCTCTGAGTCCAAGTCCAGCCTGGTATACAGGGCAAGTTCAAGGCCAGCTGGGGCTACAGGGAGACCCTGTTTCAAAAAGACCAAAAAAAAAAAATTTATTTTTAATGTTTTAAATTAGAAGCTCACTGAGGCTGGAGAGATGGCTCAGTAGTTAGTTTCTCTTCCAGAGGACCCAAATATGGTTCCCAGCACCCATGTTGGTTGGGTAACTCAACAACTCTAGTTCTAAGGAATCTTGACACCCTCTTCTGGCCTCAATAGGCACCCACCCACACATCAACACATATACAAAAATCTTTCAAAACTAAAATACTTTTTTAAAAATTAAATTCTTTCCTGTAGAACTTGGAATACCTCAACCCTAGAATGCACTTACCCTATTAATTTGAATTTATATAACTGATATAGACAGGTGATAGCTTTAGAAAGCAGTGTGAGGGGCTGGAGAGATGGCCTAGTGGTTAGGAGCGCTGACTGCTCTTGCAGAGGACCCAGGTTCGATCCCCAGCACCCATATGGCGGCTGAGAACCGTCTTTAACTCCAGTTCCAGGGGAATCCGACACCCTCTTCTGACCTCCGTGGCATTGCATGACACGGGTGCACAGACCTACATCCAGACAGTACATTCATATACATATAAGAATAAATAAAATTAAAAAAAGCAGTGTAGCGGTGTGAAAGTATGCTTCCACTGACCTACAAAATACGAACCTACCTACAGTGTTTAAATGTAAATTTGTCTGAAATTCACCACAAGAGCCAGGCTAGTTCCAGATTGCACTGAACAGGTCAGTTGACTTTTAGCAATTATGGTTTCTTGTCCTAGAGTTTAAGCTATGATTGGGTGATTGGGGTGGGAGGACCCAAGTATGGTACTGCACAGCTATAATCCCGGCACAATGGAGGCGGAGACAGGAGGATCTATGGGTTCCTGTCCTCTCTGGTTTACATAGTAAGTTTCAGGCCAGCAAGGGCTGTACATCAAGACCCTGTCACAAAACACCATGTTTGCAGGGCCAGCCACCGCCAAGAATTTGAGAGTGCTGTATGCTTTGTTAATTTATACAACTGGGGAAGTGCTGGTCCATTAATACTGTGGCACTAAACCCAAAATACAGATCAGTGGAAGACCCTTATTGTTTACAGATTAAAAAAACAAAACAAAACTCACAAGACCGAGTTTTGTAACTCAGTGGTAGAACACTTACTTTCTGTATAAATCCTGGGTTTAATGCCAGCATGGGGTGGGTAATTAAAGTAAGCAGATCTCCAAAGTCCTATATAAGTATTGTTCTGGCTGGGATTTTCTACAAAGTTTGGATGCTGGTTTATTAGGAAGGCTTCAACCTTAATAAGAATAAAAACACATGGCTAGAGATGTAGCACAATAGTTGGGTGTTTGCCTATTATACATAGGCCCTGGGTCAGATCCCAACACTGAAAATAATGAAAATAAAGAATAAAAAATCAGCAGGGTGTGGTGGCGCACGCCTTTAATCCTAGCACTTGAGAGGCAGAGGCAGGCGATCTCTGAGAGTTAAAGGCCAGCCTGGTCTACAGAGTGAGCTCCAGGCCAGCTGGGACTAAAAGGGAGACCCTGTCTCTAATAAAATAATCAGGCCGGAGAGATGGCTCAGCTGTTAAGAGCATTGGTTGCTCTTGCAGAGGACCTAGATTGTGCTCCCAGCATCAAAATAGCAGCTAAGAACCGTCTGTAACTCCAGTTCCAGAGCATCCAACTCTCTGTTCTGATCTGGTGAGGGCATTGTACATAAGAATGCACTTACACACATGCAAGCAATACACCCATGCACTTTTTTTTTTTTTTTTCTTGTGTGTGTTTTCGAGACAGGGTCTCCCTGTAGCCCCAGCTGTCCTGGAACTCACTCTGTAGACCAGGCTGGCCTTGAACTCACAGAAAACTCACTTTGCATCCTGAGTGCTAGGATTAAAGGTGTGGGCAACCATGCCTGGCCTCAAAATATTTTTTTAAAAAGAGTAAAAAATCGGGGTGGAGAGATGGCTTAGCGGTTAAGAGCGCCGACTGCTCTTGCAGAGGACCCGGGTTCGATCCCCAGCACCCACATGACGGCTGAGAACTGTCTTTAACTCCAGTTCCAGGGGAATCCGACACCCTCTTCTGACACGGGTGTGCAAACTTGCATGCAGACAGTACATTCATACACATAAAAAATTAAAAAATTTAAAAAAAAGTAAAAAAAAAAAAATCTAACCAACTATTTTAATTCAGATGAATGACATTAGTACCCATAACTCCTTTATAACAGCACAATTGTTTGGACTTTAAAGTCTTGGGGGCCAAGATTTAAAATTAACATGTTTACTTTCAAAGATAGAAACTTTGTGAGCTCAAAAATGACTCAAACATACAAAATAAATTCCTTTCTTTTGATTTTGGTTTTTTTGAGACACAGTCTCCCTATAGCCCCAGCTGGCCTAGAATTCACTAGGTAGACAAGGCTGGTCTCAGTCAGAGATCCCTCTGTCTTTTGTCTCCCTAGCGCTGGGATTAAAGGCATGCACCACCAGGGCTGGAGAGATGGCCTAGCGGTTAAGAGCACCGACCGCTCTTACAGAGGACCCGGGTTCAATCCCCAGCACTCACATGGCGGCTGAGAACCATCTGTAACTCCAATTCCAGGAGAACTCCAGTTCCGAGGGAATCCGACACCCTCTTCTGACCTCCGAGGCATTGCACGACACGGGTACACAAACCTACATGCAGACAGTACATTCATACACATAAAAATAAATAAATAATAAAAATTAAAAAAAAAAAATAAATAAAGGCATGCACCACCAAGGCTGGCAGATCCAAAGGTCTTTTTTTTCTTCATGAGAGCTATGATGACACAGGCAAATAGGTTTTTTTGTTTTGTTTTGTTTTGTTTTGCTTTTGGTCTTTTCAAGACAGGGTCTCCCTGTGGCCCCAGCTGTCCTGGAACTCACTTTGTAGACCAGGCTGGCCTTGAACTCACAAAGATCCACCTGCCTCTGCCTCCCAAGTGTGCGCCACCACGCCTGGTGGCAAATTGGTTTTAAATTTATTCCACTCTGAAAGAAAAATACCATGTTGCAAAGGAAACAAATAGCTGTTTTCTCCTGTTGTACTTTGGATCTTTTAAAATATATTCTAAAAAAAGAAAAAAAAAAAAAAAGGAAAATAATATATTCTAGGGACGGGAGAAATGGCTCAGTGGTTAAGAGCACTGGAACCCAGGTTCAGTTCCCAGCACCCACATGGCAGCTAACAACCATCTGTAATGCCAGTTCCAGATGGCTTCCCTGGACATTGCATGGCATGGGTACACATAAATACATGCAAGCAAACCAGTCATACACATAAAATGAAAATAACACATAAAGAGGGTTGGAAAGATGGCTTAGTGGTTAAGAGCACCGACTGCTCTTGCAGAGGACCCGAACCCACATGGCAGCTAAGAACCGTCTTTAACTTCAGTTCCAGGGGAATCCGAGACCCTCTTCTGACTTCCGTGGCATTGCACGACACAGGTGCACAAACCTACATGCAGGCGGTACATTCATACATATAAAAGAAAAGAAAGGAACACAAAATATTTTAAATGGAAAAAAATTAATTCTAACTTGGAATTAAGTTTTCCTAAATAGTGAATAATGTAACCCCAAACAATACACGTAACACACAAAATGATAAAACATAATGCCATACTGTAAACAATCATTAAAACCTGTTAGCAAAAGTTAGGCATGCAGCTTAGTAGAAAGGAGATAAGTAAAAAAGATTTCTGTAATCAAAACTTTATGTTTGGGTAGATTTCAGTTCCATAGAACATGTTAATTAGCCTTCATAAAAGAGCATGTCTGTTTTTCCTTTCACTTGCTAAATTTTATTTTGACTAGTGTAGAGTTAGGATAGAGTTACTCTAAAGAGGCAGCTAAATGCTATATCCAGCCCGGTGCGGTGGCATGTGCCTTACATCCCAGGCAGTGTCCCAGCCTAGCCTCCTTTGTAACAGTCCTCTTGCACAAAAAACACATGATGTGGTGGTGCTTGCCTGTAATCTCAGCACTTGGGAGGCAGAGGCAAATCTCTGTAAGGGAGGCAGAGGCAGGCAAATCTCTGTAAGTTCAAGCTAGCCTGATTTACCTAGGGAGTTCTAGGCCAGTTGCGGCTTCAAGGAGACCCTATCTCAAAAAGACTCCCCCCCCAAAAAAACCAAACCATGATGGAAAATGAGACTAGTGGAGTTCTGTTTCTTTGCCAGTCTGGAGGTCTGTCTGTTCATTTGTATGAAAAAGCATTTGGAGCCAGGCGTGGTGATGCACGCCTTTAATCCTAGCACTTGAGAGGCAGAGGCAGGCAGATCTTTGTGAGTTCAAGGCCAGCCTGGTCTACAGAGTGAATTCCAGGACAGCTGGGGCTACAGGGAGACCCTGTCTCGAAAACCCAGAAAAAAAAAAAAAAAAAGAAAAAGAAAAAAGCATTTGGCAGATGATTAGGTATACTCTAGGGTAGCCAACACTAGTGGCTTATAGTCTGCCTTAATAAAAATAAGGCGGGGCTGGAGAGATGGCCTAGCAGGAGTGCCGACTGCTCTTGCAGAGGACTGGGGTTTATTCCCCAGCACCCACATGGTGGCTGAGGACCGTCTTTAGCTCCAGTTCCAGGGGAATCCGACACCCTCTTCTGACCTCCGCAGCGTTGCACGACACAGGTGCACAAACCTGTATGTAGACAGAACATTCATACACGTAAAAATAAATAAATAAATAAATAAATAAATAAATAAATAAATAAATAAAAGGGAAGAAGGGGCTGGAGAGATGGCTCAGCGATTAAGAGCACTGACTGCTCTTGCAGAGGACCCAGGTTCTGTTCCCAGCACCTACATGGTGGCTAAGAACTGTCTTTAAGTCGGCTTGGTGGTGCATGCCTTTAATCCCAGCACTTGGGAGGCAGAGGCAGGGCAGCCTGGTCTACATAGTAAGTTCCAGGCCAGCTGAGGTCTCAACACCAAAAATAATAAAAGGGGGGGGGAAGGAAATTGTATACTTGGCTAACCATTAAAACCCCAGAGAAGGGTGAGGTATAGGAACTAGTCCTGTCACACAGGCCTTTCAAAACACTTGTCACCACCATGAATCTTGGTCCTGAACTGTCACTAAGCTAGCTAATCTCTCATATATGCCTCAGCCCTTAAGTCTTGGGAGACCCACACCTAGCTTTTACATAGCCAAACCACATTAAGCAATATGTACCAGTAATTAAATAGAATACTTTTAGATTTAAGGGTGATTTGTGGACCAGGCATAGTGGTGCATGCCTTTAATCCCAGTACTTGGGAGGCAGAGGCAGGTGGATCTCTGTGAATTCAAGGCCAGCCTGGTCTACAGAGCGAACTCCAGGCCAACTACAACTAAATGGAGACCCTGTCTTAAATAAATAAATAAATTAATTAATTAATTAAAAAAGGAGAAATTATTTGTGGGTTGGAGTTAAGTATTTGCCCAGCATACATAAGGTTCTGGGTTGAATCTCCAGTACCACACACATAAAAATATTGGGGGTGTATCTTTTTAATACTGAAACATACACACATATATATTCATATACACACACATGTCATCATTGGATTTCAGAGAAATGCATGTATAAAAAGGGGGGAAGAGAAGAAAATTTCATTAATTTGGATTTAGTAAAAGTCATATTTTTCTTTTTTTTTTAATACATTTATTTCATTTTTTTAACAATAATAAGTTGTGAGTACAAAAAGTCACATTTTTCTAAAGTAAATTTGTTCTATTTACTAAATTTTACTTGTGTGACAGACATGCTGCATAGGCTAGTAAGTTAAGTTTTATATTTAAACATTTATAATTAAAATGCCAATGGAGTATCAGTTCCTTCTTCATTAACTTACTGTGGAGCAGGCCCTTGCTCCTTTTGGCTTTAGATGCCTTTTTCCATCAAGCAGAGCTAAATTTCAGCCACTCCCCGAGAGTTCCAGAGTAGAGATGATGTTTTCCCACGTGTTATAGAACACATAAAGACGCTGGCAGAGGGACTAATTTTTAGTGAGCTTTTGCCATACTTAGTAGTCCATGGAGATCACCTCATTTAATCTTCAGGACTAGTCATGGAAGGAAGCTCCTAGCTTTGTTAGCAGTTGAGCAACCTGCAGTACTGTCATCTGGGGGATGAGCTGTGCATTAGACACAAAGTCAAATTAAAATTTGGTTCCAGGGCTGGAGAGATGGCCTAGCGGTTAAGAGTGCAGACTGCTCTTGCAGAGGACCAGGGTTCGATCCCCAGCACCCACATGGCGGCTGAGAACCACCTTTAACTCCAGTTCCAGGGGAATCCGACACCCTCTTCTGACCTCCACGGCATTGCAGACACGGGTGCAAGACCTACATGCAGATAGTAGATTCATACACATAAAAATAAATAAATTATTAAAAAAAATTTTTTTTTAATTAAAATTTGGTTCCAGCTTTTAAAACCTCTGGAGAGAGTGGAGTCTGGAAAAACACGCAAATTTTTCTTTAGAAATCATTTTTTAAATACGTGGGAATAGTATTGGGAATTGGAAGTGCAGCTGCATGAATTTTGTTTGCATTTGATTTGACTAACGCAGTAGGCATCTGGAGTAGGAAGTTACAGTACTGAACTTTGGGGCAAGCATTGAGGGAAAAAATGCCAGTTACAGCCTTTTTTTTTTTTTTTTTTTTTTTAACAAAAGCAAAACATTTTTCTTTGTACAAAAGAGACTTTTTGTCTAGGACCTTGCTTGGCTGCAGAGTCACGTGCTGGCTAACTTTCTGTTTTGATGCTGTGGCTGAGAGTGGCTGGCTGCTGCTGTCATGCACGGCTACTGTCTCCTTGTCTTGTGATTGTGAGAACATTCAAGTGTGGGAAAACCTGTACCTGAATGTTCCAGCTTCCCTCATTAATGCACATAGGGTGTGTGAAAGAGTCACTGTGGCTACTACAGGCTGGCACCCCTTTACTGAGTGTTGAGAGTGTTCTTTTAATTCAAAGTAAGGAAATTCCTAAGTGAGGGGAAATGAACTAAATGGCCATTCAGACATTCTGAGCTGTTCATTAGATTGAATATTCATCCTTTTCCTTAAGTCATGTGGTTTCAGTGATTAAATTAGGAACACTTATAAAGTAGTAAATGTTGACTTCTGAGAGGTGATTTGAATGGAGACAATGTGGAAAAGGTATAGAGTAAACTGTAAGGGATTTTTTTCAATTTAAATATATGTATTTGATGCATATATTGAATTCACTTGAAGGTTATCAAGTTACTTTTTTCTTTTCTTTTTTTTTTTTTTTTTTTTGGTCTTTTTAAGACAGGGTCTCCCTGTAGCCCCAGTTGTCCTGGAACTCACTCTGTAGACCAGGCTGGCCTTGAACTCACAAATATCTGCCTCCCTCTGCCTCCCAAGTGCTGGTATTAAAGGCGTGCGCCACCAAGCCCCGGCTCTTGCATATATTTTAAAACATCTTCAACCATATAACACATAGCAGAAATTGAGATACAGTAGGTGTTTGGTTAATACCATGTAATGGTAGGTGTGATGGATGGTTCGTGCCTGTAATCCTAGCACTGCAGGGCAGAGGCAGGAGAATCCCAAGTTCCAGGACAGCCTGAGCCACATAGTCAAAAATAAAATACAACTCTTTAAGTTCCTTTTCTTTAACACAGCATGGTGGTACATGACGATAATTCCCAGTACTCAGGAGGTAGAAGCTAAAGGATCAGAAGTTCATCCTCAGCTACATGGAGAGATTGAGACCCACCTGGGGTACACGAGACCCTGTCTATAAATACATATAACTTTATCTGGTCAGTGGTAGGAGGGAAAAATACCTAAAGCTCTGAGTGAAGATTTTACCTAATGGAGCCATGTGGTTGTGATTGGACAGTGCATATTTTCCAGTCTTGAATCTACGTTGTCAACAGAGATTTTTTTTTTCCTAGATTGGTATCTGAGGACATTTATGGGAGTTTACTAAGTACCAGTTGCTGTTCTAAACATGTATTAAGCTATTTAATTCCCACAACAGTTCTAAAGTCAGATATTTGAATATCTATTTCTTAGGTGAAATTAAGGAACTTGCCAACCCCATACAGTAATGAGAACCTAGTGTCTTTTTTCTCATGTATATGTGTCTCTGTGTGCATGTGCGCGCGCGTGTGCGTGTGTGTGTGTGTGTGTGTGTGTGTGTGTGCGTGCATGTGGAGGCAGAGAGCAGTACTCAGGTATTGTTCTCGGGACCTGTCTTCCTTGGTTTTTGAGAACGCTCTCACTTGGCCTGGACCTTGCTGATTAGGCTGGGCTGAATGGCCAGCGAGCCCCAGTGGCCAGGGATCTGCCTCTCCGCCTCCTCACTGAGGCCACCAGCATGCATCCTTTCCCAGCTTTTTCTGCACAGGCTCTGGAGAGCAAGCTCCCCAGCTCCTCATGCTTGAGTAGCAGACGCCTTACTGTCTGTGTCTGTCTACCTGCCTGCCTGCCTCTCTCTGTCTCTGCCCCTCCCACCTTCTCTCTGTGTGTATGTATGTGTGATTATGCATCTGTGTGCAGATGTGCACAGAGGCCAGAGGAGGACATTTGATGTCTGCCTCTATAAATCTTCAACCTTGAGAGAGGGTTCCCCTGAACTTGAGGCTCCCCACTTACTTGGACTTGCCCAGCCAGCCCCCAGGATCTGCTTGTCTCCATCCTCCCGGGTGAGGTTACAAGCATGCGGACAGCCATGCCTGGCTTTTATGTGTGTGCTGGCGATTTGAAATTAGGCCCTCCCTCACGCTTTCCTAGTGAGCTGCCTTACCTGCTGTGCCATCTTTCCAGCCCCTCCCTAGCAGCATTTTTCCCTTCCAGGCAACCTCACTGCTAGTCTGAAGCTCGATACATAGACCAGGCTGGCCTCAAACTCTCAGATTCATCTCCCTCTCTCTACCTCCTGAGTGCTGGGATTGAAGGCCTGCACCACCACACCTACCTTCCCAGCATCTTTTAATAGCATTTGTGTGTGGGAGGGGCTTGGGAATGGTACAGAAATTTAGATTATGACTCAAAGTCATCTTTATGGTATTTAACTTGTTAATAGAAGTAGCACTGTCTTTAGAGTTCTTAAAAATAATGTGGACACTGAATCTCAATATTGGAAATGGCTAATTTTAAAAATATTTTTTGATGTTTTAAGGCCAGGCCTCACAACATAAGCTGACTTTGACCTCTTGACCTCCCTGCCGCCTACTGTGCCTGATTCATGACACTTTTTTGATGGTTTTGGTTGTTTCTGAAACATAAAACAACCTCAAATTGTTCTGCCAGGCAGTCATAGAGGATGTAGTATTTATTTAATAGCTAATGACTTTCAAGTTTTCTAAGGGTTTTTGCTGTTTCACCAGGTGCAAATTAAGTGTCCTGCTGACTAATTGGAAGATTTCTTGTTCAGAACTGTTCTAAAAGGCTGATTACGCATTCTGGTCTGTGTTCTACTTAAGGTTTCCACATCTTTGTAAACTTTTTACTTCCAGTCCAATTTTTTTCATTATGTGGGTACACGTCAGTTCTGTCCAAGTTTATTAGGGTTTCAGTTAGCCAGAGGAATTTCCTCTCATTTGCCAAAATTCTAAACAATTAAAGCACAGCTGAAGATGTCTTCACTGGTTAAATGTGGGAATTCTGACTGACATTAATGAGAGATAATGCTCACTGAAAAATGAACAGGCAATGGATGTTTGCCCTTCAGATGCCTTCAGAAAGCATTGTCCATCCCAGATAGTAAGTTATGAAATCATTGTTAGGGGAGCTGGCCGTGGTTAAGAGGACTGGCTTCTGTAGCAGAAGACTCAGTTCGGTTAGTACCACATGGCAGCTAACAGCCATCGGTAACTCCAGGGACTCTGTCACCGCCCTCTTCTGGCCTCTTAAGCACACAGAGGTGTACTTACATGCTTGCAGGCAGAAACTCATATACATAAAGTAAAAAAGGATTTTTAAAAGCAAAATTATTAGGGAGCTTCTTTTTTCTTTGACATAGTGTCTTGCTATATAGTCTAGGCTGGCCTTGTTCTAGATCCTCCTGCCTCACTCTCATTGATAATGTAATTACAGGAATTTGTACCCAGCTCTAAAATTTTTTTTTAATTTTTATTTATTTATCTATTTATTTTTATGTGTATGAATGTACTGTCTGCATGCATGTCTGTGCACCCATGTCATGCAATGCCGCAGAGGTCAGAAGAGGGCATCGGACTCCCCCAGAACTGGAGTTCTCCTGGAATTGGAGTTAAAGACGGTTCTCAGCTGCCATGTGGGTGCTGGGGATCGAACCCAGGTCCTCTGCAAGAGCAGTCAGTGCTCCCAACCACTAGGCCATCTCTCCAGCCCCCTAAAATTATATGTATAATAGTTATCTCATTTTCAGTGAGGGATTGGGGCTGTCCTAAGTTTCCTTGAATGATGTCATATGTTTCCTTTTATCTAATATAATTTTGAGAAAAGAGAGCCTAAGTTATGGGTAAAGACAACCCCAAAGGAATTTCTCTGTCATGTCTTGCCAATTATTCATATTCAAGGTGTTCTCCTTGGCTTCACCTGACAAGCTGTATCCTGAATTAATTTGTTTAGAACTATTTAAGACCTTTTTTGTTCCCAGTCAGGTGTGGTGCTCTTTAGTACCAGCACTCAGGAGGCAGAGGCAGGCAGATCTCTGGGAGTTCATGGGCAGCCTGGTCTACATAGTGAGTTCTAGGCCAGCTGGGAATACAGGGAGACCCTATCTCGAAAAGACCAGACACTGCAGTAAATTAAAAATTAGTATGGCATTAATAACTGATAAGATGATATATTGATCACTTCTATTTAATAAAGAATTCTAGAATTTACTGTGCCTTAACCAAAGAAACCAGTTTATACCATTCAGGTTTTTGTGTTTTTTTTGTAATAAAGGTTTGTTTGGCTCATGGTTTCAAAGGGTTAAGTCCATGGGGGTGGTGATAAGTGTAATGCATGTCATGGCAGGTCAAGGCCTGCTAGTGTGCAGCTGGCTCTCTTCGTTTTCCCTGTTTGTTCTTTTTGAGCACCTAGATCATAGGGTCTAGGTTGACAACTAAGACATCATTACAAATATTGTAAACCCAGCAAAAGTGACTGTGAAGATTTAACTGTAACAAATCCACTGTTCGTCATTTGACAGCCAAATGCATTGCTTTAAACCATAACATTCCACACCTTGCCCTCTGCAAGACTTATGTCTGTCTCATAAAGCAAAATAAACTCAGTCCATCTCCCATGAGTTTTCATAGTGTGTGTTTGTTTGTTTGTTTGTGAGTTTGAGACAGGGTCTCCCTGTAGCCCCAGCTGGCCTGGAACTTACTATGTAGACAAGGCTAGCCTTAGTCTCTCAGAGATTCTCCTGCTTGATTTTGGTTAAAATGGCAAGAAGTGGAAGCAGGCCCACTTTTTCAGCTACTCTTCTGAGCACTGAGGCCATTTGGGACCTATCTTGAGGGATAGGAGAGAATAATCTTAGTCTGGTTTTCTGGCTGAGAAAAGAACGCCTGCCTCTTTCCAAGATCGAGAACAACTGTGGCCACTTCCTTCCCCTACTTAGATTGTCAGGACTGTGACAGTATATTTGCGAATTGTGCAGCTTATGGGGGAAAGCAAAGCAACACTTATGATGTCAAGCTGTTTCGTATAGATTATTTTTGCTCCTGCTAAATAACTACCTCCCCATGAAATGAAGGAAAAACCTCTCAAATCTCCCAGTTATGCAGTAGAAAAAAGTAATGACTAAAAAGTATTTGTCGGCCCAGGGTGGTGGCACACACCTTTAATCCTAGCACTCGGGAGGCAGAGGCAGGTGGAGCTCTGTGAGTTCAAGGCCTGCCTGGTTTACATAGTGAGCTCCAGGCCAGCTGAGACTAAAAGGGAGTGCTTGTCTCAAAAATAACAACAAAAAAAAGTATTTGACTTGGGCCAGAGAGATGGCTCAGTGATTAAGAGCACTGGCTTCTCTTGCAGAGGACCTGGGTTTGATTCCCAGCACCCCCGTGGCATCTAACAACTGTCTGTAACTCCAGTTCCAGGGGAATCCAACATGCTCTTCTGATCTCTGTGGGCATTACACAACACTGGTGTACTTAGATACATGTAGGCAGTATACTTTGTCCTGGGCTGGAGAGGTGGCTCAGCAGTTAAGAGCACTGGCTGTTCTTGCAGAGGACACACGTTTGATTTAAAGTATTTGTCATGAAAAATTTTGTCATTTGCAGTTTGTAGCATGATACAGTTTTTTACTGCGGGCAGTTTTATGCATGTCTTATAGGATAACCACTAGCCTTGTTTTGTTACATATTTGTGTGTATTGCATATGTTGATATACGTCACGTGTGTGTGTGTGTGTGTGTGTGTGTGTGTGTGTGTGATTTAAAAATAAAAAGCATGCTGCTTGGCTTGACTAGCTAATGTGTAATTGTATCTGGTAAACACATTTTTCTTTCAAATTCTGACCATAGAGGAACTGAGCACTCTTTGCTCTGACAAGCCACCTTTAGAAACTATGGTTTCCTCCTTTCTTTCATCTTCTGAAACACGTAACTCTGACCTTACAACAGTGCTTGGAGAAAAAAGCAAAATGTTAGGCAGCCAACCTGTTACAGCCAAAGAAGGAAAAGACCCCTTGGTGCTTCTAGATAAGAAAAGAATGGACACGCCTCAGGGGACTAGCAAGGACAGAGCCGATGCTCCAGTTTCCCTTGTAGCCGGAGTTTCTTATGAGCGTGTGTCCTTTCCAGCCAGCTTCCCAGAGCATCCTGCTTTTCTCTCAAAGGAAGCTGGTCCAGTAGAAGAGCAAGTCTTGAAAGACCAAGAACTCAACCCAAACAAGGCTCCAAGCAGGGAGGCTGTGGGGCAGTCTAAAGCAGAAGGCACTTGTGGATATTCCTTGTCCCCATCTAAACTTTCAGGAGGCGGTACAGAAAAAGATTCCCCTGAATCGCCATTTGAAGTAATTCTTGACAAAGCAGCATTTGACAGAGAATTTAAGGATTCATATAAGGAATACACAAATGATGTGGGTGTCTGGGCAGTGCACACTGACGGAGAACCATCTGCAGACTTACTGGAAAGTAATGACAAAGTGTTTCCATTGAGAAACAGAGAAGTGGGGCGTTATCCACCCTCTGCGTTGCTCACTAGGCAGTTTTCACGTACAACAGCTGCATTGGAAGAGGTGTCTAGATGTGTGAATGATATGCATAACTTTACTAATGAAATACTGACTTGGGACTTAGTTCCCCAAGTAAAACAGCAGACTGATAAATCTTCTGACTGCACTACAAAAGGTACAGGACTTAAGAGGAGTGAGCATCACTCAGAAATTCCAGTTATAAATCTTAAAACGAATACTCATCAGAAAATACCTGTATGTTCTCTTAATGGGAGCACTCCCATCACCAAATCCACAGGCGACTGGGCAGAAGCTTCTCTTCCTCAAGAAAATGTTACTGAGAAACCTTTAAGAGAATATCTCAAGTCCAGCGAAGCCAGGGGCAGAGGCGTGCAAGGCAGTGTGCAGATCGAGAATGACGTGCTTTTGCAGCTGCCTAGAGCTCCAGGTGGGAAAGCCGTCTCCCTGGGTTCCGGACCAGCTGCTGTGAAAGTGGTTTTACCTGACCTGGGGGATGCTGGGAACTGGCCAAGCTCTGTGCTGGGAGACACCACAGAGGCTGACAGTTCCGGAGAGTCTGAGGACACAGTAATAGAGGACATCACGACAGATACAGCATTCAAGAACAACAAACTTCATCCTGAAAAACCTTTTTCTATTCCCAGTGCTGTTGCAAAAATAAGTGAAAGGGAACTCAGAGAGATTCCCAGTTGTCAAACTGTGCAAAGTGAAACATTCAAAAACTCTGGAGGGCCACGTCAGGCTCAGCCTGATACACTTGGGAGGAGTCCAGATGGTGAGGAGGCTGGTTCAAAAGTACCTGGTACTTTAAGTGAAGTTGCTCCTAAAAAGCCTCCCACGACTGGCAGCCCCAAACTTCCATCAGCAGCAGCAGCACCTCCAGGTGCTTTTCCTAATGAGGCAGAATTCTCACTAACTATGACAGCTTCTGCCAACTTGGAGCCATTACATGGAAAACACGTTAAAGGTAGAGATGACTCCTCCCCAGAGGACTTGCTAGCTGCCTTTATAGAAACCCCAGAGAAGGGGATCGTGGAGAAAGAGGAAGGAAATGTCTCTGAAGCAGTGTCAGAGACAGCATACTCTACAGGCACTTTGCCTGTGGAAGTCTTGTATGAAAGTGAGTCTGGAGGTTTTGAAATTAAAGACATTAAAAGCAAATACAGTGAACACGGAGAAGCAAGAGGAAGTGAGCTTCTGGACATGGTCCCTTCCCAAGGCATTCCAGTGGCTTCTCTTGACTTAGAACAGGAGCGGCTCACCATCAGAGCCCTTAAGGAGCTAGGTGAAAGACAGACCGGGAAGAAACAGAGTGAAGGAGAATCTCCTGCCGCAAAGCTCAAGCACTTTGCACCACAGTCGGTGCCACAGAGGTCCTCTGACTTCCTAGAACATACAGATGTCAAGACTGGACCTGATCTTGGAACTTTGAAAAAGCCCACTGTCATCGAAGAAACTAGGGTAGATCCTATTTCCAGCCTTAGCGAGACTGAAGTGACAAATGAGCGTGTCCTAGCAAGACTTCTGACAGACTTCTCAGGTAACTATTTATACCACAAATACTGCATGTGATTAATTCTGCTGTGATTGCCAGAGTCCTGCTTTTTATGCCTTCTGTTTATATTTACAGAATTATGGCTAGTGTGCAATTGCCTCACAAGGGAGAGAAGAGCAAAGTCTCTTCTTTTTTAAAAGATTGCTTAATTTGGTTTCTCTGTACCTCTATTTCCTAAAGCAGTAGGCTACTTGGTAAATTAATCTTCTGAGTTTTTAGTGTTTCTGCTCTATTTCAAGGTCTGTCATTATAGGTTGGCTGCTGCTTTTAATACTAATACCATCACATTCTTATTTTACTGGTTTGCTTTTTGTTTGATTGATTGTAACTATTTTTTTGTTGTTTTATTTATTTTTTATTTTATTTATTTATTTATTTATTTATTTATTTATTTATTTATTTATTTTTGGTGTTTTCGAGACAGGGTCTCCCTATAGCCCCAGCTGTCCTGGAACTCACTCTATAGACCACGCTGGCCTTGAACTCACAAAGATCCGCCTTCCTCTGCCTCACAAGTGCTAGGATTAAAGGCGTGCGCCACCATGCCCAGCTGTCGTTTTATTTTGAGTCAGGGTCTCATTTTGTAAAACTGGCTGGCTTAGAATTCACTATGTAGCTCAGGCTAGCCTTGTACCCCCACAGTCCTTCTGCCGATGAAGTGCTGGGATTATAGTCCTAGTCTGTGTTCTGGGTTATTTGCAAAGTTTTGTGGGTTATTTGTAAAGTTTGTTTTGTTTTGTTTTGTTTTTAAGCTTCATAATTGGCCTTTAATCCCAGCACTCGGGAGACAGAGGTAGGTGGATCTCTGTGAGATGGAGGCTAACCAAGTCTACATAGTGAGTTCTAGGCCTGCTGAAGCTACAGGGAGATTCTCTCTCAAAAAGAATTTAAAAAAAAAAAAAACCTCCATAATGAAGCTGGGCATAGTGGCGTACGACTTAAATCCTAGCACTTGGGTGGCAGAGGCAGGCAGCTGTCTTTGAGATCAAGGCCCAGCCTGGTCTACATAGTGAGTTCCAGGCCAGCTGGGATACAGGGAGACCCTGTCTCACACACACATAGAAACAAATCTTCATAATGGGTAACATTGCTGGGCACTTGGATTTTTTTTTTTTTTTTTTGATAGAGCCCTTGTGAAATTTACTTCACAATCAAAGATAAAAGAATCCCTGCTGGGAAAGAACAGTAAATGGAACTTTTAATTAATTTACTCATACACCACAGAGATTTATGCCTGAAAGTAGGTGACCAGTGTCATACTTCTGTTTTGGAGTAGTACTTAAGAGATTGATATATTCTTCCATTTCAGACTGTGTTCTTCAGACCACACACATCTGTTGGTGCAGAAGCCTTTTTGTCTTACTTGGAATGAGCCCTTGCCTACCAGTTGCTTTCCCATAAAATCATTTGAACGCTATCTGTTCTGGAGTCAGGGAGAGTTTTTTGGTGTTGTGTTGTGTTGTGATGTGATGTGTTGTGTTGTGTTTTGTTTTAAAACTCTTCACACTCAGGCATTGTGGTTCACAGCTGTAATCCCAAAACTAAGAATGCTGAGACAGGGATTGCCTTGAATTCAAGAGTAGCCTGAGCTACATAATAAGTTAGAGACCAGGTGGGGCTACAAATTAAGACCCTGTCTCCAAATATAGCAAAACAAAGCCCTCCACAAATTGTTTCCCACCTTTTAAGAAATATTTTTATTTGTGTGCGTGTGTATATGAGTGTCTTGCCTACGTGGATTTAAGTGTACCACGTGTGTGCAGTCTCCCATGAGGCCAGAAGAGGGCATTTGATCCTCTGGAACTGGAGTTAGCTGCCATGTGGGTGCTAGGAACCAAACCTAGGTCTTCTACAAGAGCAGCAAGTGCTCTTACCTGCTGAACCATCTCTCCAGTCCTGCAAATTTAAGATAGATTCGGTAGTAGTGAGTGGCACACGCCTTTAATCCCACCACTCACAAGCAGGCAGATCTCTGTGAGTTCCAGGCCAGCTGGGGCTACAGGGAGATCCTGTCTCAAAAAGATTTGGGGGCGGGGTTATTAAGATTTAGTTGGGTGGGTGGCACACACCTTTAATTCCTGCACTTGGGAGGCAGAGTCAGGCAGATCTCTGTGCATTCAAGGCCTGGTCTAGATAGTGAGGTCCAGGCCCACTGGGACTACAGGGAGATCCTATCCCAAAAAGGTGTCCCCCCCTAAAAAAAAAATTAACATTAGGTCATACTTAGAGCTATAATATTTACCACAGAAATTGAGGTTTTATGAGGACGTGGTGGTACACAGCTGTAATCCTAGCACATGGGAGGCAGAGACAGGAAGATCAGGAGTTCAGTGCTATCCTCAGCTACTGACGGAGTTTAAACTTTCTGTTTTTATTTTTTAATTTTTTGGTTGTTTTGAGACAGGGTCTCCCTGTAACCCCAGATGTCCTGGAACTCACTCTGTAGACCAGGCTGGCCTTGAACTCACAAAGATTCGCCTGCCTCTGCCTCCCAAGTGCTAGGATTAAAGGCATGATAGTTAATTTTGAGTGATGAAACATACAGGAATTAGGCCATAAAGCCTCCTTTGTCTTAATTCTGGCACTTTCAGACATTAACATAACCTTAGACAAACTCAACTGCTTCAGCATTTTCCTTTGTTAATGGGATAATTATTTTGCCATGTTTTATCGTGTTACAAGTAAAGAGCTATGTAAATACTAATTATTAATAATTCCGAGATGAATTATTTAATCTATATGAGAGATTAAAAAAGCTCTGGAATTTGATGATATTTCTCACTGACCAAATTCTATTACTAGTAAATTTTTTAGATGATAATTACAGAAAGCTGACATAATTATAAGCTAAAAGGTCATCCTTTACAAATTTGAAAATTAAAAGCCTTACCAATTGTTTTATGACCAAATCTTTTAAAATGTAAACAATTTCAGTAAAATACATCAACTTCTTTTTTAAAACAGTATGTCTAAATTGTCTTCCCCCTTAAAGTTAAAGCAGCTCCATGATTGTATTGTTTCTAAAGCTGTTGGGTAAAATAGGCCAAAGAAAAAATGAAAAAAAATTTAATGATTTTTTTTTTCTTTTTTGGGGGGTGTCTTTTTGAGTCAGGGTCTCCCTGTATCCCCAGCTGGCCTGGAACTCACTCTGTATAGATCAGGCTGCCCTTGAACTCACAGAGATTTGCCTGCCTCTACCTCCCAAGTGCTAGGATTAAAGGCATCCACCACCACGCCCAGCCGATGTTTATCCTTTTACTGTTGTTATATAATGTTCCTGTCCATAATGAAGCCTTATCATAAGTGGTTGCTCAGTAATTACAGCATGGTATTTTCTAGTAGTTTGGGAAGAAAATTAGATCCCTGCTTCACACAATGTAGTTATTTAGTTGCTGGGTTTTATTTTGTTTTTTGTTTAGTTTGTTCATTTGTTTTTGTTCATTTGTGAGGGGTGGTTTTGGGGGAGTTGGTCTTTTTTTTGAGGCAGAGTCTCCCTGTAGCCCTAGTTGGCCTGGAACTCACTATGTAGACTAGGCTGATCTGGAACTCAACAGAGATCCACCTGCCTCTTGACTCCTGAGTGCAGGGACTAAAGGTGAGCGCTAGCATACCCAGCTAGTTGCTGAGTTTTAATATCCAGATCAGAAAGGATGTAGGAGCTAGGTGGGCAGTAGCTTGATGACCACCGTGTACATTGAACTACAATTGCTGTTTATTCAAAGAAGGCAGATGTTATGTGCTAAAGTAACTACACAGATGTTTACTGTGGTACTGTTTGTGATAACGGCAGGCTGGTTCTCTTAACAGTTACTGATCAGTTGAGTACTGACAGAAACATGAAAAATATTTTATAGTCATTGAAATTTTTACAGGCTTTTTTGTTATTTTAAGACAGGGTTCTAATTTGTATCCTAGGCTACCTTCAAACTCTCAGTCCTCCTGCCTCAGCTTCCTAAGGGCTGAGATTCAGGCGCATGCTACCATGCTACACTAGGTATTGGGGGTTTTATGTTTTTCTTTTCTTTTCGTTTCTTTTTTTTTTTTTTTTTTTTTACGCTACCCATCACAGCACCCACCCCAAATTGCCATTTCTGTCCCTGTTCCAAAATGAATGCCAAACAAACACAATGCTGGAAGGCTGAACTCCCCACCACAGCCACACACAAGTTACAAACATGAATGGTGACACCTTCCCCACCCCCTCCCCAAGGTCTGGAATTCACATTTCCGATGCCAAGTGCACAGCGCACACTTCTACACCTCACACTAGACCGGACCCTGCGCTCCAGACTCAAGCGCCAGCTTTGCCCAGCCAGCACTATAAAATAACAAGAATATGCTTTTTGTTGTTTTGTTTTGTTTTGTTTTGTCCTTTTGAGACAGGGTCTCCTTGTAGCTCCCACTGTCCTGGAATTCGCTATGTAGACCAGGCTGCCCTTGAACTAAGATCCACCTCCCAAGTGCTAGGATTAAAGGCGTGTACCACCATGCCCAGCTTGTTTTTCAATATATATGAGTGTTTTGCCTGCATCTGCAAAGTGCAGCATGTGTGTACAGTGCCATAGGAGGCCAGAAGAGGACGTTGGATTCCCTGGACTGGAGTTAACAAGCAGTCGTGAGACCTGGATCTGGTCTTCTACAGAAGCAGTATACTTAGAAGACACAGGTAGGCAGATCTCTGTGAATTCCAGGCCAGCCAGGGCTGTAACATAAGACCCTGTTCTGGGGGGATGGGGCTCTAGGGCCAGTAAGTTAGCCCAGCAGGTGCAGGTGCCTGCCACTTAGCCTGACAACCTGGCTTCAGTCCCTGGGACCCACATGGTAGAGAGAGAGAACTGACTCCCCCCAAATGGTCCTCTCACCCCTACACATGCTTCATGCTGCTTGTATACACATGCAATAAAGAAGAGAGAGGGCTGGAGAGATGGCCTAGCGGTTAAGAGTGCCGACCGCTCTTGCAGAGGACCCGGGTTCGATCCCCAGCACCCACATGGCGGCCGAGAACCATCTGAAACTCCAATTCCAGGAGAACTCCAGTTCCAGGGGAATCCGACACCCTCTTCTGACCTCCGTGGCATTGCATGGCACGGGTGCACAGATCTGCATGCAGACAGTACATTCATACACATACAGAAATCAATAAAAAATAAATAAAGAAGAGGGGGGGGTAATTCTAGCACTTGGGAGATAAAGGCAGGAGAGGTGTTTAAAGATCACACTTAAGGGGCTGGAGAAATGGCTCAGCGGTTAAGAACACCCAGGTTCGATTCCCAGCACCCACATGGTGGCTAAGAACCGTCTTTAACTCCAGTTCCAGGGGAATCCGACACCCTCTTCTGACCTCCGTGGCATTGCACGACATGGGTGCACCAACCTACATGCAGACAGTACACTCATACACATAAAAAATTAAAATTTTTAATTAAAAATGAAAAAAGGTCACACTTAGAAAAAAAAAAAAAGCCGGGCGTGGTGGTGCACGCCTTTGATCCTAGCACTTGGGAGGCAGAGGCAGGCAGATCTCTGTGAGTTCAAGGCTAGCCTGATCTACAGATTGAGCTCCGGGCTAGCTGGGGCTATAGGGAGACCCTGTCTCAAAGAAAGAAAAAAGAAAAGGAAAAGGAAGGAAGGAAGGAAAAGGAAGGAAGGAAGGAAAAGGAAGGAAGGAAGGAAAAGAAATTCACTAGGAAGGGAGGGAGGAAGGAAAGAAGGAAGGAAGGAAGGAAGGAAGGAAGGAAGGAAGGAAGGAAGGAAGGAAGGAAGGAAGAAAGGAAAAGAAATTCACTAGGTGACCGTACTAGCAACATAGAGGTGGTGGAGGAAGGATTCGATGACATTGATAATAAACAGAAAACTATAAAACTTGAGGAATGGAGGGGAGAAAGTACTTTAATACCACCAAAATTTCAGAGATCTATGGGTTATCAAAGGTCATGTAATTGAAGTCCCAGGAGAAGGAAGTGAGGATGGAAAAGAGCATAATTGAAGATAAACTATCACACTTCATGAAATACATGGTGTCTATAAGAACCTGAGCAGTCACAGGACACATTTGGGATCTGTGTCAGAGACCTCCAAGACCACTCCCAGGCTCCGGGATTTAGGGCTGAAACTGCTAACACAGCTGTTGACAGGTGATTACAGCAAAGAGATGCACATCAGGATTGGCAAAAGAACAAGAAAGTGGGGAGCAGTCCCAGGAGTTGCAGTGTGCAAGCTTTTAGGTTTCTGTAGACTCAACAAAGGGATGTCCTGGTTCTTCCGTGATGACAGTGGTAAAACACAAAAGGGTTGCTTGTAAAACCTTTGCGTGCGGTGATGTGCAGTGCCCATGTGACTGCTACACAACTACTCTGCTAAAGCATTGCTCCCCCAAGCCAGAATAGGTCTTTGCCAAAAATCTTATGTTCGAATACTTATCTGGTCATATTTATACTGCATAGCCTTGAGGTCTCAGGCCTGTAAAACACTTATCGGGCTGGAGAGATGGCTCAGCTGTTAGAGCACTGGCTGCTCTTGCAGAGGACCTGGGTTTTGTTTCCACATGATGGCTAACAGGCGTCTGTAACTCCAGTTCCATGGGATCCAATGCCCTCTTCTGGCTTCCTCAGGCGTTGCATGAACATGGTACACTTAACATGCATGCAGGCAAAACACTCGTATACATAAAATGAAATAAAAATATGTTAAAAAAAATAAGCCACAGCTGGGTGTGGTGGCGCATGCCTTTAATCCTAGCACTTGGGAGGCAGAGGCAGGCAGATCTTTGTGAGTTCAAGGCCAGCCTGGTCTACAGAGTGAGTTCCAGGACAGCTGGGACTATAGGGAGACCCTGTCTTGAAAAAAACAAAAAAAAAAAAAAAGCCACAGATTGCAGAAGAGAATGAACATTTTTAAGTGTCAAACGGGAAAAAACTATCAATCCCTTTGGGTTTTTTATTTTTGTTTGTTTTTTTTTTTCTTTTTGAGACAGGGTCTGATATGAAGCTCAGGTTGGCCTTGAGCTCCGACTGATTGGCTTTCCTCTGCCTCACAAGTGCTGGGGTGGCAGACCTGTGCCTCTGTCCCCAGCTTCAACCCAAATTTTGATACTTAAAAAAAAAAGCCAGTTGTGGTGGCGCACGCCTTCAATCCCAGCACTCAGGAGGCAGAGGCAGGCAGAGCTCTGTGAGTTCAAGGCCAGCCTGGTCTACAGAGCGAGTTCCAGGCCGGGGCTGCAGGGAGACCCTGTCTCAAAAAAAGACCAAAAAAAGAAAATCAAGATTTATTTAGATGTAAAACTTGGAAAATTTGTTACAGAAGTCCTGGACTGCAAGGAATTCTGAAGGAGGTTCTTCAAATGAAAGAAAAATGACACCATTCTCCTTACTCAGGAAACAGGCAAAGAGGATCAACATTGAGTTGGAGGCCGGGGGCTGTGAGATGGCTCAGCTGGTAGAGGCACTTGTCACCAAGCCTGACAGCTTGAGTTTGATCTGTGGACCTCTTGGCTTCCACAAGTTATGGTCTGAGCTACATACACACACACACACACACACACACACAAAAGTGTGAAAGTAGAGTTCAAGGCCAGCCTGAACTACATAATGAGATAAAACAATGACACAAAAACCCCAAGAGGGAGAGAGTGAAATGAAGAAAGAAAATGAATCCTACAAAGTCTTCAGAGTAGCCAGCATGTTGGCACACACCTATAATCACCGCATGATACGGAGGCAGGTAGATCTTCTCAAGGTGTGGAGGTCAGCCTAGTCTACATAGTAAGACCAGACCAGCATGTTGGCACTCACCTATAATCACCGCATGATATGGAGGCAGGTAGATCTTCTCGAGGTATGGAGGTCAGCCTAGTCTACATAGTCAGACCAGACCAGCATGTTGGCACTCACCTATAATCACCGCATGATACGGAGGCAGGTAGATCTTCTCGAGGTGTGGAGGTCAGCCTAGTCTACATAGTCAGACCAGACCAGCAGTGGCTGTAGAGAGACCCTCTCTTTAAAAAACCAGGAGGCTGGAGAGCTAGCTCAGTGGTTAAGACAGTGTAGCATCACAGCATTGTAAGGTGAATGCTGGAGCAGTGCTGTCAGTCTTGTGGCCAGGACACAAAAGAAGAGTCTGCTGTCGGATTAGGCCCCGCCTCTTTAAGTTCCCACAGGGACGCAGCTCCCAGTACTGCTGCTCTGGGGTCAGCCTTCAACACATGGGCTTCCGGGGGCATACGCAAGATTGGGGCAACCAAGCAATTAGGAAGGAGCATTAGGGAGCTTGAGGAGGATTGCATACCCAGACAGGTGTGTTCAAGCTCTGTGGATATATTATGTAACTCACTGTAAAATTTACATTTCAGGAAAACAAGGAATAGATGTAGGAATGGTATAGAAGCTGAAGTAGATGTCTGGACAGTGGCAATTTACTTTGATAGATATTTTTAAAAATAGGAACAGGCCGGGCATGGTGGAGCACACCTTTAATCCTAGCACTTGGGAGGCAGAGGCAGGCGGATCTTTGTGAGTTCAAGGCCAGCCTCCTGGTCTACAGAACAAGTTCCAGGACAGCTGGAACTACAGGAACAGACCGGACAGTAGTGCAGCAGCGACAGATGATGGAGATGGCTGCACAGCACCGTGGTGTGCTCAGTGCCACTGAGAGGTTGCTGCCCTGAAAATAGCCTGAGTGGTTTCTGTAAAATTCTTAGTGCCAGACATGGTGGTACACATCATTAATCCCAGCACTCAGGAGGCAGAGGCAGGTCCATCTCTGAGATGGAGGCCATCCTGGTCTACATAATGAGTTCTAGGTCTACAGGGAGACCCTGTCTCACAAAGACCAAAATAAATAAATTTATTTTATAGGGTTTTTTTTTTTTTTGGCTTTTTTTTTTTTTTAAGTAGAAGCTGGGCATGATTGGTCACACCTGTAATCCCAGCCCTCATGCGACATGAGTAGGAGAATTACAATTAACTTGGGCTGTAGAGTGAGGCCCTGTCTCAAAAACAAAAGCAAAATAAATCTCAAGGCGGGGGGTAACAGGGTTGAGGGGTGCTTGGTGGTAAGGACTTCTTGCCTAGAACTGCCTGGGCTTCTGTCCCTGAGAGGGGGGCAAGAAGTGAGGTCAAATCCAAGCACTGACTCTGTGCGCATTTAATCTGAAATTCTTTTTCAGCTTTGCTCTGTGCTTGGGAATAAAACGGGAGTCTGTCTGTTACCCAGACGACTATTGTTTCCACAGGACGAATACTTGGTGGACCTGCTAAGGAAATAGGTTAAGACTGCAGAAATCAAGGCTGTGTATATTACCCAACACTTGGTTTGTTATCAGTTTTTGTCTCATTGAGTAATGACTGTGGACCATTAACCTTTTATATTGTTGATGTTTGAAATATGTCACTTGTATCATCTAGCAGAGAGAGGGAGGAAAAAAAGAGAGAAGGAAGACAAGCTGAGTAGTATTACAGATCAGTTGGGGCTGGCCATTGCGAGGCATACTGGGAGCTACAGCAGGAGGATCAAGTTCAAGGCCACCGTGCATGGCTCCGTTAGAGCGCTGGTTTCCGTGTAGGAAACCCCGGTTTCATCCCTAGGACTGGATAATAAAGCACACAGGTCTGTGCCTATCATCTCTGAACTGGGGAGGTGGAGGCAGGAAGATAAGAAACTCAAGGTTGTCCTCTGCTACATAGTATGTTTGAGGCCAGCCTAGGCTACATGAGACTCTTTCTAAAAATAAAAATAAATAGGGGGTTCCGGAGAGACAGCTCAGTGGGTAAGGACCCAGGTTCAGTTCCTATCACCCACATGGTGGCTCACCACTGCTCAAAGGGATCTGATGCCCTCTTCTTGGCTCCTTGGGTAGTGCCTACACATGGAGAACTTAAGTGCATGCAGGCAGAACATTCATACATGTAAAATAAAAATAAAGTCACGAAAAAGAAATTTGGGTGTTCCTTTTTTTTTTTTTTTTTTTTTTTTTTTTTTTTTTTTTTTTTTTTTTTTTTTTTTTTTTTTTTTTTTTTTAAGACGGGGTTTCCCTGTCGCCCCCGCTGTCCTGGAACTCACTCTGTAGACCAGGCTGGCCTTGAACTCACAAAGATCCGCCTGCCTCTGCCTCCCTGAGTGCTAGGATTAAAGGCATGCGCCACCATGCCCAGTTAGCAGTTACTAGTTTTGAGTTGTGTCCAGTGATTTAAGTCCGCCTTTTTCTCTCTCTGAGACTGTCTCACTGTGTGACTCCAGCTGCCTTAAGCTCTTCGTGATCCTTCTTTCTCAGTTTCCTAAGGAGCACAAATGTGATTACAGGCATGTAGTTACTGTGCCCATAACTACACTGTGTCTTTTTTTTAAATATTTTATTGAAGTTTTGTGCATTTCATGCATTTCTCAATCCTGTTTAAGAGTCATTCCTCCTTCCATGCCTCCCACCCCACCCAAGCTCATGCATTCTGCCATACATGTCTTGCATCTTTTTCTCTGTCTTTATAAGGTTTTTCTTTGCAGAGGTCTACTGTTTGGGGCAGAAGCTTACTTTTTTTTTTTTTTTTTTGAGACAGAGGGTCTCCCTATAGCCTCAGATGGCCTGGAACTCACTCTGTAGATCAGGCTGGCCTTGAACACACAGAGATCCTCCTGCCTCTGCCTCCCAAGTGCTTAAGGACGGTTCTTAGCCACCATGTGGGTGCTGGGAATCAAACCTAGGTCCTCCGCAAGAGCAGTTGTCACTCTTTTTTTTTTTTTTTAATTTTTTTTAAACTTTTATTTATGTGTATGAATGTACTGTCTGCATGCAGGTATGTGCACCCGTGTCATGCATCAGTTGTCACTCTTAACCACTGTGCCATCTCTCCAGCCCCATGAATAAAAAACTTTATTTTTTTAATTTATTTTTTTAATTTTTTTATGTGTATGAATGTACTGTCTGCATGTAGGTTGGTGCACCCGTGTGATGCAATGCCACAGAGGTCAGAAGAGGGTATCTGATTCCCCTGGAACTGGAGTTAAAGATGGTTCTCAGCCGCCATGTGGGTGCTGGGGATCGAACCCGGGTCCTCTGCAAGAGCAGTCAGCACTCTTAACTGATAGGCCATCTCTCCAGCCCCCGAATGAAAAACTTTTATATTGAGAGTCTGAGCTGAATGTTAGTTTGAAAGGGATGTGTACAAAATTTTTGGCCTACTGCCAGCCCCATCTGCGGCCAGTGCGTGTGTGTATGTTTAACAGTGCGACCTTTGTATTCTGTCAGCAGTCCTGTGTGTTTCTGAGGGAATCTCCTAAGGGTCAGTGTGTAGTAGAACAATCTGGTAACCCCATTTCATTGTCCACAAATTTGGAGTCTGTGTTTACAAACATCTGATGCCTTTTACAACTTAAAAGATGGCTTCATTTATTAAGACTATTAATGAAAAGGTAACCCAAGAAGTAGAAGTAATTCAAAGGAAAAATGCCTGTATTTTTAAAATGGAATTCCTGGTTTCCTGGCATATTTTATTTTAGTTTGAATGGAATGAAGGGCTTTAGCATGCTAAGCAAGTGCTCTGCCACTGAACCGTTTTCCTAGTTTGTAGTCATGAAGCCTGGCTTCAGCAGGCAGAGGCCTCTCATCTCAGCATCAGGCAGCCAGGGCAGGAAGATCATTCAGCAGTTGGTGGCCATCTGGGTTGTGTATTGAAACCCTACTCAGTAAACCAACCAGTCAGGCCAATTGTGTTCTCCCTTTAAATTTTCCTAGATGATTTTTAAAAAAAAAAAGTATTGAAATTGACAGATTTTGAAAAACTTTTGCAAGGAAATAAAAGCATTATATAGATCTTGAATTGTTTGTTCTTTGAAAATTGAGCTGTAGTTGGTTGACTACTAAACCTTGAAGTTTATCTCAAATTTCTTCCTTTTCAGAATAAACATTTTCTACTTTTGAATGCTTGGGAGAATAGGTTAGATTTAGTTGACCTCTGAGAATAGCCAAACTTAAAATCAAGCCAAACTCTGTCCCTAAATTTGGTAATACAACAAACAAATGGGTCAGTGAAGGCTCCCAGCTGTCCCTGCCTTCATTGTCAAGGTGGCTTCTTTTTCTTGAGTGTGCCTTTAGGTGTATTATGTTGGTGTCCCCTTTTGGCATATTATGGGTACTACAGCTGGCATCCTTAAATCTCAGGGACCAGACAGTAGAGGTAGGCAGGACTCTGTAAACCTATGAGAGCCTAGCCCCTGCTGGAACTGGCTGTTGGCCATGTGGATGGCTCTGCACTCCTCCCACGGTTCCTCAGAGGCCCCGGAGTGACAGTGGAGCATCCCAACCTGCCCTTGTCCCCGGACTCTGCTTCCAGTGTGCGGCACAGATGCGGCTGGTGGCTCCCAGATGGCATACAGTAGGGAGCAACTGTGGGACACAGTGCTTCAGGCTGCTCAGCAAGGAAGTGAGCCTGCTGCAGAGGAGGGGGTAGAGGCCAAGAACTTTAGTGCATGCTCGAAAGGTGAGCACTCAACTGTGGGGCTAGGATCTAGTAGAAAGTGATGGAGACGGGCCGTGCGTGGTGGCGCACGCCCTTAGTCCTAGCACTTGGGAGGCAGAGGCAGGCAGATCTTTGTGATTCAAAGCCAGCCTGGTTTACAGAGTGAGTTTCAGGACAGCTGGGGCTACAGGGAGACCCTGTCTCGAAAAGCAAAAAAAAAAAGAAGGGAGGGAAGGAGGGAAGGAGGGAGGGAGGGAAGGAGGGAGGGAGGGAGGGAGGGAGGGAAGGAAGGAAGGAAGGAAGGAAGGAAGGAAGGAAGGAAGGAAGGAGGGAGGGAGGGAGGGAGGGAGGGAAGGAAGGAAGGAAGGNAGGGAGGGAGGGAGGGAGACAGGGAGACCCCAGGAAGCCTCGTGCCACTTACTAAGGGAAGAAGCAGTTGATTTGTCCGAGAGGCATGCTGAAAACAGAAAAGATCTGATGGGAAAACACAGAGTTCACCTCAGGCCTAGCATGGTGCTGCCTGCCTTAAATCCCAGCAGTCAAGACCCACAGGCAGTCGGTCTCTGAGCTGAGACCAGCCTGGTCTACATAATGAGTTCCAACCCAGTCAGGGCTACATAGTGAGACTCTGTCTCGGAAAAAAAAAAAGAAAAAGAAAAGAAAAAAAGTTACCTCACAAGAAGAGAAGACTAGAAGAAGCAGCATTTATACACTGACAGCAGAGAGCGGGCAGCAGCGTTGATTCACGATGGCCTCCTAGCAGTGGAGACGGTCAAAGGTCAGGACCCAGAAGAGGAGTTTGAATCTTGTTTTGAAAAATATAAAGTGTGGGTTTTTTTTTTGTTTTTTTGTTTTTAAATATCAGGATCTTTTTTTTTAATTAATTTTTTAAATTTATTTCCGTATGTGTATAAGTGTACTGTCTGCATGTAGGTCTGCGCACCCGTGTCGTGCAATGCCGCGGAGGTCAGAAGAGGGTGTCGGATTCCCCTGGAACTGGAGTTCTCCTGGAACTGGAGTCTCAGACGGTTCTCAGCCGCCATGTGGGTGCTGGGGATCGAACCCGGGTCCTCTGTAAGAGCGGTCTGCGCTCTTAACCGCTAGGCCATCTCTCCAGCCCTGTGTTTTTTGTTTTTGTCTTTTTGAGACAGGGTCTCCCTTTAGTCCCAGCTGGCCTAGAGCTCACTGTGTAGACCAGGCTGGCCTTGTACTCACAGAGATCCACCTGCCTCTGCCTCCCAAGTGCTAGGATCAAAGGCGTGTGCCACCACGCCTGGCTCGTATGTTGTTTTTTTAAAGCCAGTTGCATGGTATTGACATCGAATGCTGAAAGCAGCTTAATGACCCAAACTAAGTTAACAGTGAAGTGACTGCAGCCCTCCTTTGTCTGGAGTGGGAGGACGAAGGACTTGAGTGAACAAGATACTCTTCCAAGGAGGCAGCATTCTTGAACTGATGGCAAGTCGTAGAAGGACTACCAGTGAGAAGACTGGAGGTGACCCTAGTCAGCCTCTAGTGAGCCTTGTGGGCCTGAGAATGGCTTTGTCAGTGCCCAGATGGATGATAGTGGTGATTGGGTGGTGTTTTTAAAACTCATCTCACTTTCCCAAAAGATTATCCCCTCTGGCCTCCAAAAATGAAATTCATTACAGAAATCTGGCACCCAAATGTTGATAAAAATGGTGATGTTTGCATTTCTATTCTTCATGAACCTGGTGGCGCACGCCTTTAATCCTAGCACTTGGGAGGCAGAGGCAGGCGGATCTTTGTGAGTTCAAGGTCAGCCTGGTCTACAGAGTGAGTTTCAGGACAGCTGGGGCTACAGGGAGACCCTGTCTCAAAAAGACAAAAAAATAAATAAAAATAAAAACACCACCTTCATAAAGTGTATCTGGAGGACCAATAATAAGGACTTCCCATCGATAGAGATCATTGTCATCTATTAAACCAGCTGAAAAGCCTTCCACTGGATTTTTGTTGAGTTCTGCCAGCTGTCTCCGCAGTAGCAGCGCTGACTGCAGCTCCGTCATCCTCCCCACCGAGAGCCCAGGCTGGTGCTGCCGGGGTTTCCAAGGGCTGGGGACGGCTGGAGCTGGGTGCCCTGAGGAACCCCTGCCCCTCGACTGGAGCGCCGAAGCCGAGGGAGGCTAGGCTAGGGCAGCAAGAGAAGCACCTCGCTGCTGCTGCAGCTCCGCTCTGCTTTCCTGTCAGCGCCTCACCCACATAGATTTTTTTTTTTAATTTATTTTATTTTCGTATGTGTATGAATGTACTGTCTGCAGGTTTGTGCACCCGTGTCGTGCAATGCCACGGAGGTCAGAAGAGGGCATCGAATTCCCCTGGAACTGGAGTTCTCCTGGAACTGGAGTTACAGACGGTTCTTAGCCGCCATGTGGGTGCTGGGGATCGAACCTGGGTCCTCTGTAAGAGCAGTTGGAGCTCTTAACCGCTAGGCTATCTCTCCAGCCCCAGGTTTTTTAAAATACTAAATATTTAAAAAATAAAAAGCGACAGCTGGGCGTGGTGGCGCACGCCTTTAATCCTAGCACTTGGGAGGCAGAGGCAGGCGGATGTTTGTGAGTTCAAGGCCAGCGTGGCCTACAGAGTGAGTTCCAGGACAGCTGGGGCTACAGGGAGACCCTGTCTCAAACACCAAAAAAAAAAAAAAAAAGGTACTGGCAGCAGGAACCGATGAATGAAAAATAATAATAGCTGGATATGGTGGAGAGTATGCCTTTAACCCCAGCATTCCCGAGGCATAAGCAAGCAGGTCTTAATAGGAGTTCTGGGTAAGCCTGGTATACATAGTGAGTTCCAGGCTGGCTGGGGCTACAGGGAACCCTGTCTCAATAATAATAATAATAATAATAATAATAATAATAATATTTGTGGGACCTGGACGTGGCGGTGCCTCTACTAGCTTCTGGGTATAAGACAACACCAGATGTACAAAAGAAAAACGATAAAATGAGCACGACCTCCAGGAGATCCCATGTTAAATGTTTGACAATTTCCCTGTTTTGTCTTTTTTCCTATTCTTCTTCCTCCCAACTCTCCCAAGTGACAAGAGGTCAAGTTTCCAAGCACCACGCCAGTTTCCTGTGGTGTTCTGTACTCAGAATGCTTAGTTTGTACATGGCAAATTCAGGAGTGAGGGGCAGTATTGGGAAACAGTGGAAAGTGTGGCTGTACTGTCTCTGGATTATGAGCTGGGCCTGAACAGATTTGAAGGGTCTCTTCAATAAGGCGGTAGGTGCTCTGACAGCAAAGCAAGCTTTGCAGAGCGGACAGAGCCACGAGCAGCCCTGAGCCTCTAGTGAGCAGAGGAGCCCTGGGAGTGCGGCCGGCCCAGCCCGTACTTTCTGGCCTTTTTCTGCTGTCCCCGCTTCCATCAGTAGCTCCTCCCAAGACCCTAGTCCAGCGCCTTCTACCCTGCTGGGCAGTTTGTGCTGCATGCCTCCAGGGGGCACTAGTCCCACGTGTATTTTTGTAGGTTAACTGTCTCTTGTGACACTTTTCCAGCTGGTAGCAGTAAAGTTTGTGAGAATAGGTTGCTTTTTTCTAATTTGTTCAAAAAAATTTTTTTTTCCTGTTGGGTCTCTGACTTTGTAGCCAGGCTGGTCTTGGACACAGAAGCCTCAGCTCAGCCTCCAGCATGCTGGAATTACAAGTGGACCTTGCCACCAAGCCAGTCATGACATTTTAATATATTTACTTATTTACTATTTGTTTGTTTGTTTTTGATGCAGGATCTCATGTAAGTCACTATATAGCCAGAAATGACTTTGGACTCCAGAGCCTCCTGGCCTGCCCTCATCTCTCAAGTATTAGATTCCAAGTGGGTACCACTATACTCAGCTTTATGCAGCACTGGGGATCCAACCTAGGACACTGTGCTAAGTGTGTCTTCTTTCTGCTAAGCTACATCCGCAGCTCACAGTGGAGACTTTGTCAAGTTAATCCCCCTTTACAAGGTCCAGTCTAGGAGCACACTCTACATTTAGGCTCTGACATATCTCTTTCCTGTCTTTGAAGAATATAAATCAGTTATTTTTTTATTTATTATTTTTTTATGTTTATGAGTGTACTGTCTGCTTGTAGGTTGGTGCACCTGTGTCATGCAATGCTGCAGAGGTCAGAAGAGGGTGTCGGATTCCCCTGGAACTGGCGTTAAAGATGGTTCTTAGCCGCCATGTGGGTGCTGGGAATCGAAACGAGGTCCTCTGCAAGAGCAGTTGGTGCTCTTTACCGCTGAGCCATCTCTCCCAGCCCCAAGTTATTTTGAAGAATGCTTCTCCAGTTGAGTTTGTCCAAGTGTTTTCTCCTTAAGTTCAAGTCTTTTGAGCTGGAATTCTGTAGAAGCCATGTCACATCCTTCTCACATGCTTCACATCCAGAGACACACCACATCAGTTTGTCCACCGTTGGTGACATTCAACCTCTAAGCATTCTGTGTTGAAACTGCTCTTGTCAACAGGACACGCGTCTGAACTCTTGACTAGGAACTTCCCATTCAGCTCTGGTCCTACAGGTGACGTTCCGTTCAGTTTTCCTGTGTACTCTCAGTTCAGTCATGAGCTGGGTGGCACCCTGGGTTCTTGCTCTTTGCAGAGCTGATTCCTGGGATTTGGCTTCCTGTCAGGAGTCACTGCTACTCCTTCCTAGCAAGTCCCATCTGCCAGCCAGAGGCCCTGAACCAGTGATTAGTTCTTCTGTACAGTCGGAATAGTGTTAGCATTTCACTGGTTCTGAGTAAAGTAGATTTTGGCAAGATACGGGTTCAGAGGAGTGTGTTACAGCAGAACAGGGAAGAGCAGGCTCGTCCCTCTGTTCCGAAAGGTCAGTTAGGATCAGCTCAGGTTCATTTGATCTGAAGGCAATCTTTTAGGCTAACCATGTTTTGAATGTAAAGTTTCAGACTGGTCATAGTGATGTACATCTGTAATTCTAGCACTCAGGAAGCTGAAGCCGGAGGATTGCAAGTTACAGGGCAGTATGTCTCAAACTGAAAAAGAGGACAACCCCTCCCCCCCTGAAAAAACTGTGTCTTGCATGTCAGTCATAAAGAGTTGTGGGTGTGTTCACTGCTTTAGCGAGTGGATGCCGTTTTCTTCACTTAACAGTTCAGAATGGCCTAGAAGCATTAAATAACATGGTTAGAAATTACCAAGATGCAAACTCTCGTCTCTCTGACTCCAGAGACTGCTCTGTTTTGTTAGCAGAATAAGAAAGAAACCTAATGGTAGAGCTAGAGTCAAGTTGGCCTTCATGGGTTGACGTGCAGTGGGACCATCCAGACTGGAGATAGTTAAGGTGGCCTTCATGGGTTGACGTGCAGTGGGACCATCCAGACTGGAGATAGTTAAGGTGGCCTTCATGGGTTGACGTGCAGTGGGACCATCCAGACTGGAGATAGTTGCTAGCAGCTGCCATTTTGTTTTTGAGGAATCAACTCAAAACCTGTTTTTTTCTAATTTGGTCATAATTGGTTGCCTGATGTGATGTGGATTGATATTCATTTCCTGGTTATTTATTAATAGTGTTCAACTAACCTTTAAAAGTGTTGTGTCAGGGCTGGAGAGATGGCTCAGCAGTTAGGAACACTGACTGCTCTTGCAGTCAGTGTGGGTTCGATTCCCAGCACCCACATGGCAGCTAAGAACCATCTTTAACTCCAGTTCCAGGGGAATCCAACACCCTCTTCTGACCTCTGCGGCATTGCAGGACACAGGTGCACCAACCTACATGCAGACAGTACACTTATACACGTTAAAAAAAAAAGTGTTGTCAGCCAGGTGTGGTGGCACATGCCTTTAATCCTAGCACTCAGGAGGCAGAGGCAGACAGATCTCTGTAAGTTCAAGACCAGCTGGGACTACAGGGAGACCCTGTTTCAAAAAGATCAGAATGCTGGGGCTGGAGAGAAGGCTCAATGGTTAAGAGCACCGACTGCTCTTGCAGAGGACCCCGGGTTCGATTCCCAGCACCCACATGGCAGCTAAGAACTGTCTTTAACTCTAGTTCCAGGGGAATCAGACACCCCTCTTCTGACCTCCACAGCATTGCACGACACAGGTGCACCTACCTACATGCACACAGTACACTCATACAAATAAAATAAAATAAAAAAAAAATACAGTATTAAGCCGGGTGTGGTGGCGCATGCCTTTAATCCTAGCACTTGGGAGGCAGAGGCAGGTGGATCTTTGTGAGTTCAAAGCCAGCCTGGTCTACAGAGTGAGTTCCAGGCCAGCTGGGGCTACATGGAGACCCTGTCTCAAAAAGACAATAAATAAATAATAAGTACAGTATTAAAGTCATGAATGAATGAATGCTGTGGTTTGGCAGGGCACAAACCTGATTCCTGCCTGTGACCCCAACTGTTTAGGAAGCTGAGGCAAGATCACTTGAGCCTGATGTTCTGAGCCAGTGTGAGTAAGATAGTTAAACTCAGTCTTTGAAATGGTAAGAACTAGCTGGGCATGGTGACACACGTCTGAAATCCCAGTGATCTTGGAGGCTGCGGCAGGAGGATTATAACACCAAGGCCAAGATGGGCCATTTAGAAAGATCTCTCTTGGCCAGGCACGGTGGTGCCTCGGGAGGCAGAGGCAAAAGGATCTCTGTGAGTTCGAGGCCAGCAGGGACTACAGGGAGACCCCATCTCAAAAAAAAAAAAAATCAAGGAAAAAAAAAGATGGGACAGTGACTTAGGGATGACGCCCAAAGTTAGAAGTGCTTTTTTTTTTTTTTATAAATAGAGGGGAATGAGAAGATATGCTTTTAAGGACCAGGGATGGATGTAGTTCAGGAGAGAACACTTCCTAGCATCCATGAGCTCTGGGTCCCCCCACAGCTGCACACACTGTTATGGTTTAGGTGATTACACAGTCCTCTTATCATGGTCATCTCCGAGTTCTCTCTCCTTGTACATTTCAGGTAGATCCTCTTTCAGTGATGAGGTAACCAATTACAAGCATTGTTTACTTATACTTTGATTAATGGATAGATGGGTGGGTGGATTGAGATTGGTATTACTTAAGTGATCCTCCTGTCTCAGCTCCTGAGTGCTTAGACTGCAGATACAGGTCTGGCCTGCTTGCTTAACTACAATGTTGCCATCTGTGGTCTTTAGCACCCCAGTCCCACCTGGGGAGAACTTAGGACTCTAGATGTGGTAGGCAAGCACTCCACCACGAGTCTCACTCTCAGCATCCTCTGTCATCTTTTAAGTCAGTGATACTTTGCATTCCTAAGTCCCAGAGTCTTGCATGGGGTACACTACGTCTCTGTGCTAGTGGGAGCTCCTTTGGTGTGTACAGTGAAGTTGGAATGGTCTCGGCTTCTCTAACCTGGACTCCCTCTCTTTTGGCAGTGCGAGATCTGATTTTCTGGCGAGATGTGAAGAAGACTGGGTTTGTCTTTGGCACCACGCTGGTCATGCTGCTCTCCCTAGCGGCTTTCAGTGTCATCAGTGTGCTTTCTTACCTCATCCTGGCTCTTCTGTCTGTTACCATCAGCTTCAGAGTCTACAAGTCTGTCATCCAAGCTGTGCAGAAGTCAGAAGAGGGCCATCCATTCAAGTAAGCTGAAGTGACACTTCACATCTCATGGTAGGGAACTTGAGACTGACCAGGTCCAAAAATCCTACCTGCCTCTTGCCACAGATGGCAGGCACAGCCTAAAGCCCTTGCAGTCCCTGGAAGAAGTTACCAAGTTCAGTCGCAGAACTTTGTGAGCAGCTCGGAGCTCCTGGCGCTTACATCCAGACTCACAGTTGTTTGCTGTTTTGCTTCTGATTTCCTTCTTATCCTTCTTAGTTCTCCTGTGCTTCCCATGGCTCCAGAAGCAAATTACGATGAAGTTGGTACACCGTGCATGATCTGGGCTCTCATCTCTAGCTTTTCTGATTGTACTGTAACTTTAAAAAATGCTCTCTTTCCACTTCTTGAAATTCTTGGCCATGAAAATTTGTAGTTGAAGCCCAGCATGGTCGTACATGCCTTTGATCCTAGCACTTGGGAGGCAGATGCAGGTGAATCTTTGTGAGTTCAAGGCCAACCTGGCCAGCTGGGACTAAAGGGAGACCCTGTCTCAAAAAAGACCAAAAAAAAAAATTTTTTTTTTTTTTTTTTAAATAATTGAGCATTAGCAAATGGCTGTCCTTATAAAGCCTTTGTTTTGTGGAGAAAGAGACCCTGCTGTGGCCTGTCTAGGACAGAACGGTCTCCAGCTCCCTGCTTGTACTTTCTGAAAATAGAAGAAATAACTTCAGTCATGTGTGGCTTTAAAAGTTTATTTTTTTATTATTTTTTTTTATTTATTTCTGTATGTGTATGAATGTACTGTCTGCATGCAAGTCTGTGCACCTGTGTCGTGCAACGCCGCGGAGGTCAGAAGAGGGTCTCGGATTCCCCTGGAACTGGAGTTCTCCTGGAATTGGAGCTTCAGACGGTTCTCAGCCGCCATGTGGGTGTTGGGGATCGAACCCGGGTCCTCTGTAAGAGCGGTCGGCGCTCTTAACCGCTAGGCCATCTCTCCAGCCCCAAAAGTTTATTGCAAATTAATCTTAATGAACCAGTAGTTGTTGAATAAATGAGTGAATAAATTTTACTGTTTTATTGGCTCAGCTATCTAAATAGGGTTTCCCTGTTCTATGTGGTTTTTGTGGAGTTGTAAAATGTTTTGTTAAATTATATTAATTGCAACATCTAATGTTTAAAACCTTTATGTTTGATCATATTCTTTTTAATTTCTTAAATTTTATTTTTTATTTTGTATTTTGCCTGCATGATGTAAGTGCACTCATCTCATGTAGTACCCAAAGAACAGGGCATCAGATCCCCTGGAACTAGAGTTAAGGACAGTTAGGCAGCCACCATGTGGGTGCTGGGATCTGAACCCAGGTCCTGTGTAAGAGCAGCCAGAGCTCTTAACCACTGAGCCATCTCTCTAGCCTTTTAAAGGTTTTATTTTTAGTATTTGTGTGTGTTGAATGCCATGTGGTCTACCATACCCAGCTCCAGACAAGTCCTACACTTCTTGGATATCAGGCCTCTTGGCTTCTAGCCACTAAATGACAGTGATGTCCTTACTCTATAACAGGGAAAAAACTCCCCTGCAGAATATCAGTTTCACACTAGAGAACTGCTATACAGACAGAATCTTCCGTGTGTGTCAGTTGTGACTGTTGTTTCTTCTCTGGAAGAGCCTACCTGGACGTGGACATCACCCTGTCCTCAGAAGCGTTCCACAGCTACGTGAATGCCGCGATGGTGCACATCAACAGGGCCCTGAAACTTGTCATTCGTCTCTTTCTTGTCGAAGACCTGGTTGACTCCTTGAAGGTCCGTTGAAAGCGACTTTTGGTGGTGAGATTGACCAACACCAGAGACAGGGTTGGGATTCAGAGGGAAAGGCGGGAATATTCTGACACGTCCTCAGATGAATGATGCCAGTCGGATCCTTGACTTGCTGCCTTGTGTGTCATGCAGCGCTGTACTCGTGCACAGCTAGTTAGCTAGGCGAGAAGGTGCAGTTAGCCTGAGTTTGGCTTTATTGTGATTCCTGCTTACTTAACCCACTGATGTTGGTCTTCACAGCTGGCAGTCTTCATGTGGCTGATGACTTATGTTGGTGCCGTTTTTAATGGAATCACTCTTCTGATTCTGGGTAAGGTGACAAGTTTGTAGGAATAAGAATAAATGCTGGGGCTGATGATACAGACTTCTAATCCCAGCTGTTTGGGAAGCTGAGGCAAGAGGATTGAGGCCAGGCATGGTGGGGCACACCTGTGATCCCAGCGTGTGGGAGGCAAAGGCAGGAGGGTCAGAAGTTCAAGGTCACATTCAGCTTCCTAGGCTATCCTAAGATACATGAGACCCTAAACAAAGTAAAAAGGGGTGGAGAGATGGCTTAGCAGTTAAGAGCACTTGCTGTTCTTGCAGAGGGCCCCATAATTTTTTCCCAGCACCCAGACAGCAGCACACAACTGTCTGCTGCTCCAGTTCTGGGAGATCCGATGCCCTCCTCTGGCCTCAGTCTCCAGGCAAGAAGGTGGTGCAGAGACATCTGTGCCAGCAAACACACACTCAGATAAAGTAAAAATAAACTTTAGAAAGAGAAGAAAAACAACAAAGGATGTATTAAAAACACAGCCCAAAGGTAGAGCACTTGTCTGAAGAGGATGCTCAGACAAACCTGCTGATCCATGCCTAGAATCCCAGCACTCAGAAGCAGAAGCAGGCAGATCTCTATGAGTTTGAGGCCAGCTGGGGCTACACAGTGAGATCCTGTCTCAAAAAAGAACAAAAACAAAAAAATTAAAAGATGAAGAGGATATGAAGTATGACTTCCCGCTCAGGCCACATGTCAGCCTGCAGTTCCTACAGGGTGTGTGCTATATAGTTGATAGATATTAGTTTATGTGCATGCAGTTATTAAATTGTCTCACAAAGGAATTTCAAAACAGGTGGGAATAAAAGGGGAGATAAAAAGATCTTTCTCAGCCGGGCGTGGTGGAGCACGCCTTTAATCCTAGCACTTGGGAGGCAGAGGCAGGTGGATCTTTGTGAGTTCAAGGCCAGCCTGGTCTACAGAGCGAGTTCCAGGACAGCTGGGACTACAAGGAGACCCTGTCTCGAAAAGACTGAAAAAAAAAAAAAAAAGATCTTTCTCTTAGAAACTTTTTTCTTTTTTCTTTTTTTTTTTTTTTTTGTTTGTTTGTCTTTTTGAGACGGGGTCTCCCTGTAGTCCTAGCCTGGAATTCACTATGTAGACCAGGCTGGCTTTGAACTCAGAGATTCACCTGCCTCTGCCTCCTAAGTGCTAAAGACATGCACTACCACTCAGCAGAAACTGTTTTTGTAGATTTTAGAAATCAATACCTGTGTACAAAGAAAGCAGCCTTTTTTTTTTTTCTTTTTTGTCTTTTTTTTTGTCTTTTTTGTCTTTTTGAGGCAGGGTCTCCCTATAGCTCCAGCCGGCCTGGAGCTCACTTTGTAGACCAGGCTGGCCTTGAACTCACAGGGATCCACCTGCCTCTGCCTCCCGAGTGCTGGGTAGGGGTGTGCCACCTTTTGGGGTTTTACCACTACTTAGTCAGCTCTCTTCTAGCTGTCCTTAGTTGGGAACTCCAGCCAGTATTTCATTTTGACTGTTTCTCTGCATATGTTACTCGAGTCTGGAAGCTTCTTGACAGTCTCACATTTATGCTTGCCATGTCCCTTGATTGTGTCTTTCAGCTGAGCTGCTCGTTTTCAGCGTCCCCATTGTCTATGAGAAGTATAAGGTAGGCATCTACCCCGAAGCAGCCATGCTGGTTAATGCATGACAGGCTGATGAGTGTAAAAACACAAACTAAAAGTGTGCAGTTTAAAGGAAATATGGACCAGGTGTTTATGTTTCAGGGATGATCCATGTAGAGTGTGCTAGATGGATGCTGGGGAAATCACTCTGTGTGGATCAAGCCATCCATCAAAAGACTTGCCAGAGCACTAGGGAGCTCTGGCTGAGTGGATGAAATGCTCATCTCATTACACAAGGATGAGGACCTAAGGCTGGATCCCCCAGACCCACCTGAAAAAGCTAATGTAGCAACATACACCAGGCCCTGGCGGGGTGGGGACGGCGGTGAAGACAAGAGGATCCCTGGGGCTTGCTCGCCAGCCAGTGTAACCAAATTGGTGAGCTCTAGGTTCAGTGAGAGACCCTGTCTCAACAACTAAGGAGTAGCTTAGTGGACAGAGTGCTTGCCCGGCATTCACAAGGCCCTGGGTTTTGAATGTGGTGGCAACTAGTGTAACCCTAGCACCTAGGGGATGAGGATCTCCCAAGCTCAAGGTTATCCTTGCCTACATATTGATTTGGAGGATGGTTTAGACTACATGAGACCCGATGGATGGATGGATGGATGGATGGATGGATGGATGGGTGGATGGATGGATGGGTGGATGGGTGGATGGGTGGGAGAGAGATAACAAAGAAGAGAGCAGTTGAAGAATACACTTGATTTCAGCCTTCTGCCTGCATTGGAACACACATAGACCTTTTTTGGCTTTGGGGGGGGATTTGCTTTTCGAGACAGGGTCTTCCTGTAACCCCAGCTAGTCTGGAGATCTGCCTGCCTCTGCCTCCCAAGTCCAGGGATTAAAAGTGTACGCCACCAGGCCTGGCTTCTTTTCAGTTTTAAATATTAAATGAATTAGTTTTTTCCAGGAGCCCTAATACAACTGCAACTACAGAATATAGAGTAAGTCTGTAGTTTCTAGTATTAAAAATAGTGTCACTACAGGAAATAAGGCTTACCTCTACAAAAGATTAGTCATTTTTACTTTTTTTTTTTTTGGGTCTTTTCAAGACAGAGTCTCCCTGTAGCCCCAGCTGTCCTGGAACTCGCTCTGTAGACCAGGCTGGCCTTGAACTCACAAAGATCCGCCTGCCTCTGCCTCCCAAGTGCTAGGATTAAAGGTGAAGTCATTTTTACTTTAAAGTCTAGCATTAGTTAAAATCTAAAAACATAAGCGTATAATGCTCTTTGTAAAGGTAGCCATTATTTTTCATTTTCTAGAATGCTGACTTGTATTTGTTTTGTCACTAGCAGGTACATTAAACAAATGAAAGAAAACTCTTTTATGCCAGGCGTGGTGGTGCACTCATTTAATCCCAGCACTTGGAGGCAGAGGCAGGCGAGTCTCTGTGAGTTCAAGGACAGCCTGGTCTACATAGTTTCAGACCAGCTGGGGCTACAGGAAGACCCTGTCTCAAGAAGATGCCCCCAGCCCCCAATTTTTTTATTTTTCTTTTTTTTCTCTCTCTCTCTTTTAAGGTAGGGTCTCTCTGTAGCCTCAGCTGGCCTGGAACTTGCTATGTAGACCAGGCTGCCCTAAGAAAATTCTTAATCTGTATGTTGCCCAAGTGAGTTTTTTTTTCCTCCTTTTCTCTTTCTTAAAGACCCAGATTGATCACTATATTGGCATCGCCCGGGATCAAACCAAGTCAATTGTTGAGAAGTAAGTACATCAGGGACTGCTTTCGTTGTCTGTCTTGTCCATCCCCTGACCACCCCTTACTGTCAACCCCCAACCCTCCCACTCTGCCATTAGTCTTACAGAATACTAATGTCAAAGGTAATAATTTTCATCCTGAAAAAACCTTGGCTAATAGTTTTATTTTCCAGAAATTATTTTAGCTCCTTGTGTCTCAAAAAGACCTCCCCCCAAAAAAACAAATCTCAGGGCCATCCTTGGTAGCTCAACCTTTTTCTTGTTTTGTTTTTATCTTTTCAAGACAGGATCTCCCTGTATCCCCAGCTGGCCTGGAACTTGCTCTGTAGACCAGGCTGGCCTTGATCTCACAGAGATCTGCCTGCCTCTGCCTCCCAAGTGCTAGGATTAAAGGTGTGTGCCACCACACCTGGCTCTCAACCTTTTATTTTTACTGCGTATGAGTATATTACTTGCACATGTATAAGTACACCTCTGTCATGCAATACCTGCAGAGGTCAGAAGACAGCGTTGGATTCCCCTGGAATTGGATGGTTGTTACCACCACGTGGGTGCTGGTCCAGGTCCTCTGCAGAAGCAGCCAGTGTGCCGAACTCCTGACCACCTCTACAGCCCTTAACTCTTTTCTTATTTCCCTTCTTTTCCAGGTTAAACCAAATTCTTCCTTGACTTTTCCACTAAGTAGAATTATAAGGCTTAGACCCAGACATGGTGGAAGCCTGGGGAAGGCAGGGCCAGGAGGGACAGCCCTACCAGCCAGGGCTAACACAGCAAGACATGACTCAGACAAAGCTTAATTTTTTTTTTTTTAATTTTATTTCTGTATGTGTATGAATGCACCTGTGTCGTGCAATGCCGTGGAGGTCAGAAGAGGGTGTTGGATTCCCCTGGAACTGGAGTTCTCCTGGAATTGGAGTTTCAGACGGTTCTCGGCCGCCATGTAGGTGCTGGGGATCGAACCCGGGTCCTCTGTAAGAATGGTCAGCGCTCTTAACCGCTGGGCCATCTCTCCAGCCCCACAAAGCTTAATTTTTAAAGCTGACTTCTCCAGCCGGGCGTGGTGGCGCACACCTTTAATCCTAGCACTTGGGAGGCAGAGGCAGGCGGATCTTTGTGAATTCAAGGCCAGCCTGGTCTACAGAGTGAGTTCCAGGACAGCTGGGGCTACAGGGAGACCCTGTCTCGAAAAGACCCCCCCCCCAAAAAAAAACTGACTTCTCCAAGATTACCAAATCTGTTTTCTTCTTTTTCAGTAATACTTTTTATTTGATGTGTATTTGAGTATTTGCCACATGTGTGTAAGTGTATAACATGAAAGCATTCATGTATGTAAGTGTACATGTGTGTAAGTGTACAACATGTATGTAAGTGTACAACATGCATGTGAGTGTACAACATGTGGTACACATTTCTGGTTCCTTTTTGGCACTGATGGGTGACCTGGCTTTCCTTTTCTTAAATGTCACAGAGGTGGAGAAATGGGCCTCTCATACTGACAACATGGAGAGCTGTCAGCACCCTTTGGGCCCAGTACTTTGATTCTCTGCAACCCCAGTGAAGGATGGAGGTCCTGGTAGTAGAGCAGGATGAGGTCCAGCAAGATACCTGGTAGGATCCCTCAGGTTCAGGCAGAAAACAGTTAACAGCTAACAGCTGGGGCAGTGAATGCTTGGCAGGCAGATCTCTGTACAATAGAGGCTACCAGGAGACGAGGCTACCTGGTGACGAGGCTACCGGGAGACGAGGCTGGCAGGAGACGCTGTCTGAGCCCTGCCTACCTTTGCTTATCCTGTGCAAATACAAACCTAGAAGAAATGCTGATGAAACAGAAGTAGTTTCACCTGTTTGTTTTCTTTTTTTCTCAATAGGATCCAAGCAAAACTTCCTGGAATCGCCAAAAAAAAGGCAGAATAAGCACATGGAAGGCAGAAGTGCAGCAGCTACTACAATGCCACATTAACAGTTACAGCATCACTGTCTGTACCGTGAAAGAACCTGCTCATGTCAGCTTGAGCCTACATTCCAACTTGTTTTTTTTCATTTGGTGACTTCTCCCAACCTTCCCCTTTCCCCTCAGTATCAAGCACAAGAAGTGTTGGACTGAAAAGAAGAACAGATCTTAGAACCCAAAAGAATAAAGAATGAGTCAAATTAATAGAATTAATCAGAAAGAGAGAGAACATGTCTCCTGCATCCTCTGTCCACTTCCAGACTACTCTTATGTAGCTCCCATTATAATTTTGCCCTTATTTTTAAGTTAAAAAAATAATGATTAACTTAAGAAGTAGTTTGCAGCAGTTGTGGGTCCTTCCATTGGGTGTGTGTGGCACTGAAGTCCCGCCTCACGCTGTAAGCAGCTTCTAATGTTCCTCCTCTTTCTTAAGGCTAGACCTTTCAACTCTGAGTAACCTACAGGAGATAGTGGTAGTTCCCTGGTCCCAGAATGCTAAGAAGTCAGAGTAGGACGAGGGGGAAGGCAGCCATCCTCCCTGCGCTGCTCCTCTTAGGGTTGAGAGGGTGGTGTCCAAGCCTTCTGTCTAGGACTCCACTGTGAGTGTTGGTTTAAGAACTCATTCCAGAATGTGCTTTTCCCTGTTCCCTCCCTACCTTACCTCAAGTTTAATAAATATGGTTGTGCTTTTCTTATTATGAAATAAATGTCTGTAACTGCTGTAAACTTGTTAGAGAAAAAAAGAATCTGCATGTGGGCTTCCCAGTTACTGGGCTGTTGTGATTCCTAGCTTGTGGGGGGGGTGGGGGGGAGCCAATTACAGAGACACAAAAGGCCTTCCTTCCTGGTCTCTTCCTTCCTGGTCTCTTCCTTCCTGGTCCTTCCCTGCTGCTTCCTTCTCACTGGCTGAATCCACTTACCACTTTAGCCTAAGGACCAAAGCCCTGCTGGCCAGAGACCATTTATCTGTAGTTCGGAGGCCGCGATTGGTGGAAGGAAGTGTATTTCATGGTTCAGGTGGACTGTGACAGCTTTTGAGTATGTTGTTGTGAAGGCCTCCTGTGCTTCAAACACAAGATGGTGTAGCTTCCGCCATGGCCCAGGGTGCTCCTTTGGAGAGAGTTTTCCAGTCAGGCAGGGCCAGGTGATGACAGGCAACCAACATTGACATCAATAGAGGGTGACTGGGAATCCCGATTCCCATCGAGACTACCCCTCAGCATAGAAATCCAGTCAATTTGAAAACAGCCATGCGGGCGGAATTCCCTCTGCCGTCCTGCCTGTCAGGAGCTAGTTTGAACTCGGGCTTTAAGGGCTATGTTATTTGCTAGTCCCAGAGCTCTGCGGCTCTGGGTAGTGACTTGGGAATGTAATAGGAGGTGCCCTTGCCTTACTCCATCTTATTACCTTCCCTGCTCCCACTTCATTTTGAATTTAAGTGGTTTCTGTTGTAGAAAACAGGCTTTGACAGCATCCTCTGCCCTCCCAGGAAGTGACTGCACTGATGGTCTTCCAGGCTCCCCTCCGAAGCACCCCCATGCTGCGCTGGAAACATCCGCACCTGGCGCTTTCCTTGTGTTGCTGCTGTGTTATAATAATTGGAGATTTTTGTGCCACACAGGATTTTTTTTAAATCTATAGGTGAAAAAATTACTAATGAAATTGTGTACGTGTCTGTGCGTGCAATATAAAAATGCAGTAGGACCCAAGGAGCTTGAATTTTGGTTCCTGTAAAACTGCAAATTGATGTATTGAAAAAAAATAAAGAACACAGTGACTGTCACATCAGTCTGCTAACTTTATTCTTTATACATAGTTTGGGTAAATTAAGAACCAAACAAGGCTTTCACTCCCTCACACCACCCCCACCCTCGCTCTACTTTGGGGACTTTAAAAAAAGGATTCCTAGGATTGCAAGAAAATTCCATAGCATTGACCACAAACTGTGCATTTGGTTTCTGGAAGGAAATAAGAGGCCCTCTGAGAGGTGACCTTGGGGAATGAGGATACAAGGATGTGAGGTTGCTTGGGAGGCAGCCTATAGACCACATGCAGCCGGAGCCCTGAAGTTAGAGCTGGCAGCCTGCCCACTGCACACCCAATCTGCTCTCCCCCTCAGAACTCATTTCTGAATTGCTTTTCCCTAAATGAAGCCTGCTGGGACTCAAGCTTAACTTTTAAGATTTTATTCAACATACTTCTTGGAAAACATAGGCTGAATTATTTTTTAAATGACTGATGCAAACAATTTCACAAATACACATACAAATGTTTGAATAATGTCACTAAGTAACATGGCATATAAATATGTATTCGTAGTAACATTTACATATGGGTCATAATAGCAAGCATACCATTAACAAAACAAAATGAATCATGAAGAAACTTCACCTGTTCATGAGAACCCCTAGGCAAGGAGGAAACCCACATAAGACTGAGGACCAACTAACCCATGACCGTTGACCTATGCGGCCACAGACCCAGTGGTAGTCGAAGCCACTGCAGAGGCCCCGGGAACTTGAGCTGCATGACAAAGGCATTGCTGGGCTCCACCCTTTTCTGTTTCATTAAGTCCCTGTGGGACCCAAGGATTTCTACGCGATTCCGTAGACGATGTTGCTGGTTTATGGGCCACTGGAGGCTGGGTCAGACATCGACTTCCACAAAGGTTAAACCATTCCTAACCTCCCTGCCCCAGCTTTACCTGTACTTCAGCGGTGGGCTCTAGTGATTATGATCAGCAAGCTCCAATTCTGCCCGTTTTTAAAGCGGAGGGGAGGAAACTGCAGAATACTTATTCTCAATTTGCAAACAGGATGGAAAGTAAGTGAAAGGCAGTGCCCAGTCTGGCACTATCCATAATCACTGTTCTCAAGAGTTTAATACTGTCTAAAAAACTCTGGCTGGTCAAACTGTAAACAGTCTGCTCCACAATACCTGATGGCCTGAACACCAAAGCACACTGATGGGGCGTCCAGCCTTCCGGGAAGACCTGCCAGGACAGGGGCCCCACTTGGAGTTCTGATGGAAAGGCTGCACCTCGAGTCACTTCGAATGATGGTGGCCAACTGTGCCCAGCACCTACTGCACCTTGGTAGGTCTAATGGGTAGACATTTTAATAACTTGCCAGTGACTGGGAGGCAGTGCGGTATAGTGCAAAGCTCACTGAAATGGGAGTTGGGAGTTTTATTCTAGTTCTTGTCCTGTTCCTTGCCTGCTGTGAATTTCTAAGCTTTGGAATTTTACCTATCTACATACAGGTGAAGATCTGTGATTTCCAGGGTCCCTTCCAACTGACAATCTTGAATTATATAAAAATGCTTATAAAATCCATGGTATAAAATCCAACTCCCAATCGGGAAGTCTAGGGAACTGGGCCTGAGGCACTTGAACCTTGAGTTCTGGCTCTGGGAGGGGGTGAGAGAGGGGATTTCCTCTTTTACTTCTATTTTCTCACCAAGGGGGCTGAACTCACCCCAATACCCAGGGCAGCTCCCCAGGTCCCACCCCTTGACCTCTGCACCCTGACTTTAAAAGGACACAGTGCCTGCAGTGGCTTCCCTTTGTGAAAAGCAGGCACTGCAGCGCAGAGACGCCCGCTCTGAGGAGCTGGGATAGTTGGTGTCCTCCCAACCTCCCACATCACCACTCTCCCCACCCCGTCTCTGCCCTTGCTTCCTCCTACAGGTCCTTCGCCTCACAGCTTATCTCTGATACACACATAATAAATAAGACATTTGCACGTAAGGGTAACTGGGCCAGTTTTCCCCTCTCCCCTTCATATAAAAGCATTAAATACAGTTTCAAAATAAAATAAAAGAGCAAAAAAGGGCCTGATGTCGGGGCCACCTGTTCTCCACGGGAGAATAAACACACATCCCTCTCGGACCTGCCTGGGAGATCAAGGGGCCCTAGGCGCGGCGGCAAGAAATAGGGAGGCTGAGGCCCCGCCCCAGGCCCTGGGAGCTGAGAAGGGTGGCACGTCCACCGAGGGCGAGCCAGCACGGAGGAGAGGGCAGCCATAGAGACTGCCCGCGCCACCGCCTTCAGCTTGGGGGTGAAGGCCCTCAGGGCAGAAGAGCAAAGGAGAAAAGTGCTAATCCCTTTCCGGTCCCGGTCCCGCGGGGCGTGGCCGGCGGGCGCGCGAGGACGCGGGCACAGCAGGCAGGGCCCGGCCCCTCCGCCTGCCGCATCCAAGGCGCCCTGGGAGCCCGGGAGCCTCGCGCCCGCCTCCCGCCCCAGTCTGCAGTCTGGGCCTCCAAGAAGCCAGGAATGCCAACGAGCCGGGAGCCGGGCGTGCGAGGCGGCCGAGGGCTGGGCCTGGGGCCAGGGCGGGCTGCCCGCGAGTCCTCTGCCTTCGCGGCGCCCCGCCTTCCACACTAATACTGACTGGCCGCGCCGCCACCCCGGCCTGGCAGCGGTGCGGTGCCCCGCGGGCACTGCTCGGGGAGCCTGGGGCCCCGCGCGAGCGGACCGGGGACCCCCGCCGAGTGCGCTCCCAGAGCGCGGACTGGTAGGCACCGCGGGGGGGGCGGGGGGGGGCGCGGAGCGGCAGGGCTACCCGGCCCCAACGTCCTCCAATCCCGGCCAGCGGGGGGCGCAACGGCTACCAGAGCAGCCGAAAGCCCTGGCGCCTGCCCCCAGGGTCGTAGCCCGAGTGTGGGCACCGCGTCGAACGCCCGCCCGCACGCCCGGCGCCCCAGTCCTACGCGCGGCACGCGGCGCCCGGCTTCAGGTCCGCGCCGCCGTCGCGCGCCGCCGGGGCGGGTGGCCCAAAGCCCTCGTGGCCGTAGCAGCGCAGCGCCGCCTCCTCGTAGGCCTCCAGGATGGTCTGGCGCTCCTCGGGGGTAAAGTCCATGGAGAAGGGGTGCACCTGCAGGATGTGGCGCTTGATGGTGCTCACCTTGAGCGTGGCCAGCGCGCCCCCGCACACCATGCACACCAGGCCGCGCCGGCTGCCGTCGTAGTCCATCAGGTACTCGCCCCGCCAGCGCGGCTGGTAATTGCGCCGCTGCTCCCGGCTGCGCGGCGGCGGCGGCGGAGGTGGAGGCGGCGGCAGCGGCGGGAAGGCCAGCCCCCCGGGCTCCGGGCCGTCGTCTTCGTCCTCCTCTTCCTCGGCCGGCCGCTCCAGCGGAGCCTCCGGGGACAGCGGCGCGTCGCCTAGGGAGGAACAAAGGGCGGCCTTGGAGCGAGGGGCAGGCACCTCAGGGCCCCCGGTCCCCTCCCTTCGTCCTCCGGGCGCATCCTCCCGTGCGCGTTCCGCCCTCCCCCGCGCCCTGCCTGCCCGTCTCCTGGCCCGCTCGCCCTGGCCGGCTGCTGGGCGCCCGGCCGGCTCACCCCACCACTCCTCCTCGGGCTCGGGCTCCGCCTCCGCGGCCCCTCCCCCCTCCTGGGCGGCCGGGGCTGCGGCGGGCGCGCCGGGGGAGTCCGGGCTGGGTAGCCCCAAGGCCAGCAGGTGCGCGGCCTTCTCGCTCCACTCCTGGGCGATGAGGGCCTTCACCGGGCCGCTGAGGCTCGTGGAGCCCGGGTGGCGCTGGCGGATGTGTCGCTTGATGGTGCTCATCTTGAGCGAGGCCAGCGCGCCCCCGCACACCATGCACACCAGGCCGCGCCGGCAGCCGTCCAGCTCCATGAGGTACTCCAGCCGCCAGCGCTCCTGGTAGTGGCGGCGGTGGTCTCGGCCCCTCCGCGGCCGGCCCGGGATGCCCGCCCGCGCGCCCTCGCCCTCCGCCGGCTCCGCCTCTGCGCGCCCGGGCCTCTCAGGGGCCCAGCCAGCCTCTTCCTTTACGTCGGGGGGGCTGAGATCCTGAGAGGAGGGGGCTCCAGCAGTGGGGGTGGAGTCCCGGCTCTTTCTGGTCAGGTCCTGGGGGACGAGGTCATCGTCTGTTGGGGAAGGGGTGAGGGAAAAGGGCTCAGCCTGCTGGCTGGGTGGCCCTTACCCACACAAGAGGGGGTTCCAGTCTGGCTCCTCACCCCAGCCCCAAGCTAGCCGGCCCCAGCCAGAGAGAGAGGATGGGAGGGTGCAGCGTGCCTGCCTGCCTGCCTGCGAGTGGGGTGAGGGGGAGCCTTCAGCCCTCAGCCACAAGTCCCCGACGGGGCTGCCCTGAAGCGAGGGGACTTCAGCCCCAGAAGCGGCTCGCACCTGGTGGGGACTGGGTGAGCTCTGACAGCGCCTCTGGCTGGTCACCCCAGGCCTGCAGCAGGGCACTGCGCTGGGGGCCACTGAGCCCCAGGGAGCTTGGGTGCACCTCCAGCACGTGGGCACGGATGTCGTCCAGGTGCAGGCTGGGCAGTGCCCGGCCGCAGGCCATGCACACCAGCCGGTTTCCCTGTGGGTCGTAGTCCATGAGACACTCGGCCCGGAACCAGTTCTGCAGGGACTCCTTCAGCCTCCGCTCCAGGCGCCGGGCCCCTAGCCCCCTGCTGCCCCCAGCCCTTCGGGAGGCAGAGAGGCGACGGCGCCGTGGGGCCACTGGGCCCCCTCGAGCCCCTCGCCGCTGACGCCGGCAGCCCCCACCAGATGGGGCTTTGCCTGAAAGGGTTGGAGGGAATGAGCTGAGGCCCGGCCCTCCGGGGAGACCCGTCCACAGCCAGGAGCTGCACACCCTCTATCTCAGGCCCTCCGGGGAGACCCCTCCACAGCCGGGAGCTGCACACCCTCTATCTCACTCAGGCCCTCCCTCCGGGAGACCCGTCCACAGCCAGGAGCTGCACACCCTCTATCTCACTCGGGCCCTCCCTCCGGGGAGACCCGTCCACAGCCAGGAGCTGCACACCCTCTATCTCACTCAAGCCCTCCCTCCGGGGAGACCCCTCCACAGCCAGGAGCTGCACACCCTCTATCTCACTCGGGCCCTCCGGGGAGACCCCTCCACTGCCAGGAGCTGCACACCCTCTATCTCACTCGGGCCCTCCGGGGAGACCCCTCCACTGCCAGGAGCTGCACACCCTCTATCTCATTCGGGCCCTCCGGGGAGACCCGTCCACAGCCAGGAGCTGCACACCCTCTATCTCACTCAGGCCCTCCCTCCGGGGAGACCCCTCCACTGCCAGGAGCTGCACACCCTCTATCTCACTCGGGCCCTCCGGGGAGACCCCTCCACAGCCGGGAGCTGCACACCCTCTGTCTCACTCAGGCTGAACTTTGCCCTTCTCTGACCTTTTTTTTTTTTTGCATAATTAGGCAGTGCACTGATATATACCCCAGGTTGGGCTCAAACTCCCTATGTAGCCAAGGCTTTCCTTGAACTCTTGATTCTCCTGCCTCATCTCCCTGGTGCCACCGTCCCACCACACCCAGTTCCCTTCATCTACACCCCTCTCCCTAATCCTCCAGCAGACAAACTCTGCACGCCACCCTTCTATCCCCTTCCCTGGCAGCGGTCACTGTCCAGCACCTCACCTCCCTCACCCTCGCTGGCTCCCAGCCCTTCCTTGGCCTATCCCTCCAACCTCTAGCTCCTGGCTCCTCTAAAGCTACACAAAGTGGAGTCTGTCATGGACGCTGGGCACTACCCCTGTTTTTCCATCCCTCCCCGCTCAATAATAGGGCTGTGAACAGACCCCACCCAGAGGGAGCAGTGACTTGCTCCAAAGAAGCACGAGCTTCCCCTGTGATCCCACCCAAGCCCCTGCTTCTCCACATTCTGTATTACCTGAGCCCTTGGGTGGGCAAGCTTGAAGGGTGGCCCCCTCCTCCTCCTCTTCTTCTTCTTCTTCCTCCTCCTCCTCAGCCCCCTGGGCCCCTAGGCTCTCAGCCTCACCACAGGCCCCCAGGCCCAGATGGGCGTCCCAGCTGTTGCTGATGACTTCCTTCTCCCGGGGACTCCAATGTAGAGAGTAAGGGTGCTTCTGCCGGATGTGCCTCTTGATGGTGCTGAGCTTGAGGGTAGCCAGGGAGCTGCCGCACACCATGCACACCATGCCGTGCCGGGCAGGGATGAAATCCATCAGGTACTCCAGCCTCCAGTGGTCGTGGTAGTAGCGCCGGTGGTCCCGGCCAGGGATGCGGCTCTTTCCAGGCCTCGAGGCCCGAGCCTCACAATGGTCTGAGTATTTCCTGCCTGAAGATGCTGGTCCCCTGGCCCTGGAGGAGGGTAGGGGGGTACTCCCCCAGGACCCCAAGGCACCCCCTTCCAGCTGAAGAGCTTGTCCTGAAGAAGGGAAAAGGGAGACAGTTTTTCAATCTCCGATTTCCAGGAAAAGGACTCAGGGCTTTGATTTGGAAGCCTGAGAAAAAGGGAGGTGGGGGTGGAGAGTTTGGGGAGGGAATAGATGGTCAGAGCAGTAAAAGGAATGTGGGAGATGCAGGGCGTCCAAACACCCCTTACAAAGAGCAAGGACCCAGGAGAGGCTGGAGAACAAAAGGACATGGGAACTATGCAAGCTCCGGGCAGATCCTTTAAAGACCAGGCAAAGACCAAGCAGGTTCAAGTGCGCAAGGTGTCCTTTTTGGACAGAGGTGGAGAGGTAAAGCAAGGAGAGAGGTGGGCTGGCCAGTTCCAGCCAGAATGGGGCAGGCAGAGGGGCCAGAGGAACAAAGGGGGCATCTGTCTACATGCAGAGCTGCACGTGGGACCCACCCACCTGGGGCCCCAGCCAGGAGAGCCCCACCCAAAGGTCTTCTCCCTTTTCCAGCAATGCCTCAAATGCAGCCTGTCCCTGACAACCAGGTTAGGCAGGGAGTTGGCACTGTCAGGTGTCCTATTCTAGGGACACCCATGACAAAGCTGTCAAAACCTCCAGGGAAAGGAGTTTCTCAGAGCTGGACTTCCTGGACCAATGGCCCTTAGAGGAATGGTGGCTTGAAGACACTGCAGGACCCCCCCCCCCAGGCCATTAATTCTGGGGATTTATCTTTTGCCCTGGCAGGGAGCTGGTTAATGTCTAGCAATCATAAGGGGGGGCACTGGTGGGGCCCCACCAGCCCGCTGGTGTTCCTTCCCTTTGTCAAACACACACCCCACCCTCCCTGCAGGTCTGGCCATTTTTTATTTAGAAAATGGTCTCCTGGCCACAAAGACCACACAGGAGGGTTCTGTGCAGAATCCCAGGGTCAGACAAACAAAAGACAGTATCAGAGAGGGCTCCTGTCACATTGTGGAGTTTCCTTGTGTTTTAGTTTTATTTTTTAAAGTATAGCTAAAGAAAAAAAGCACTGGATGCAAGTCCTGATTACACTGGTGACTTGCTCAGTGACCTTTGGTAGGTTATGTCCGCTCTCCAGGCCTAAGCGTCTTTGTCTGCGAAGGCACTGACTGGATAGCTAGCGGGTCTCTGAGCATCCTTCCAGTGCGGCACGGAGCCATGGAAGTGTAAGGCAGGCTAGCCCTTTAAGAGCAGGAAGGGGGTGGGGGGCGGAAGGAGCTGGGATTCTTTAAAAACAAAAGGGGATGGGGAGTTTGTAGGAGGGGAGCCCAGAGATTGGGGCGCAGTCTCCCCAGCCAGGACAGAGCCTTTATGGATCTTAAGGCACTGAACTCAGTAGCAGGAAGACCCCCCCGCCCCCGCCCCCCGCCAAAAAAAAAAAACGAAAAACGAAAACAACGCTGGGCTTTGAGGGTCAGCAAGGACCGGCCGGTCCTGGTACTGATGACAAATTGGGGCCCAAATAAATTGTGGAAAGCGAGCAACAACGCGTGAGGGAAAGGGGTGTCCGCCTTTGTAGGCGAACCCATCCTTGATTTAAAAACCTTTCCGCTGTGCGCGAAGGCGGCGGAGGGTCCGGGGCGCAGGCTCCCTCCCACCCCCAGCTGCACAGAGTTCCTGTCTCCAGCAGGGCCACGAGAGGGACAGCGCGACTGAGAGCAGCGGAATCCCCGAGCTCGGCTGGTCTGGGGAAAGCACCCCAAGGGGACGCGGGGGCTGGGCGTCCTCTAAAAGACAGCAGGATGAGCAAGACCACCTGGGAGTCCGCAAGGGAAAGGGGCGGGCGGGGACGCGACGCAGACACCCCGGCCCCGCGCCACAGGGCCAGCGGGGCCCGCGAGGCGGCAGGGGCTCCGCCCGAGCGGGGCGCGCGGACCTCGGGAGCCCGGCGGGGGGGCTCCCGCGCGCCCTGCAGTGCCCATCAGCGCCCGCCAGGTGGCGCCCCCGGCCGCCCTGCCCGCGTCCCCCCCTTTGTTCGGCGGCCGAGAGGGGCCCAGAGCCCTGAGCCGCAGCCCTCCCCTCCCCCACGCCGGGGCCCCCGCCCGGGCCGCCGGCCCCAGCTCTTACCGCCGTCGTCGTCCTCGGGCTCCGTGCCACCGCTCGCCGCGGCGGTCGGCAGCCGTCGGCCCCGTGCCGAGGCCACTGCTGGCCCGGGGCCGCCCCTGCCGCCGCCGCTCCGGCTCCGGTGGTCCCCGCCGGGCTCCATGCGCTGCGCTGCGGACCGGGGCCCCGGGGCGGCGGGGCGCGGGGCCGCGGAGCCGGCAGCGGCCCGCGCGGGGCGCTCGATGCGCGGGGACCCCGGGCGCGGGGCGCATGCACCGGGCGGCCGGCCGCACGGACGGCTGACTGCTCGCTCGGCGGCGCGGGCTGGACCGGGGTGGGGATTCCTGTCTGGGGCCCCTGGGGCTCCTTTAAGGGCTCCTGGGTAAATTTAAAGGGGCCGCGCGCTATTTCCTCCTGCCAGCTCGCGGGGGGCTGGCGGGAGAAGGCGGGAGGCGAAGGGTCGGCGGCGGGCGCCTGCTCGGGACGCGGGGAGCACGGACCTCGCGGGCCCGCACCGCCGCGTCCGCGGCTCCGGTTCTGGCTCCCGAAGGGTCGCCGAGGTGACCAGGGGCGGCTGCAGCGAAGCGCCGCCACCCGGGCTGGGCCGGCAGGCACCGCCCCCCTCGGGGCATCTCGGCGCGCTGCTTCCGCGGCGGGCTAGCCGGGGCCGGCGGCCGGGGCGACCCGGGTCCCCGTCCGAGATACCGCCGCCACCTCCGCGCGAGCTCGGCGCGGGCCCCGGAGCGGAGGCGACCGGCGGGGGCCCCAGATGGCCGAGGCCCCGCCGAGAGGGTGGAGCCGCGGGGGCGGCCGCGCCCCCTCCCCCGGGATGGCAGGCCGCGCGGAGCTCGGGCCTCTGCCCGGGAGCAGCGGCCGGGCGAGGCTCTCCGGAGCCGACCGGAGCGAGGGCGGCGGCCGCGAAGGCGCAGCGTGGAGAGGGGCGCGCCCTGCGCCGCAGATGTGGCCCCGGGATGCGGGCCAGGGGAGAGAACGATGGCTACGGGGACCCGGCGCTCGGCGCAGCCTCGGGGCCCGGCCCGCGAGAAAGGCGAAGAACGCTAGCCGGATCCGGTGCTGGGCACCTGGGCACGGGCGTCCCTCGGGCTGGAACCCCTGGGCTGGACCCTGGCTGTGCGCCCGGAGACGCCTCTGGGTCCCCAGCTCGCGGAATTCTGGAGAAAGAACTCTGAGTCGCGGGGTCACGGCCGCCTGGGGTCCCGCGAGGACCGGCTGGAGAAGCAGGTGCTTGCTTCGCCTGTGGTTGGTCGCCCACAACAAAGCCGACCCTGAGATCCAAATTACAGGGTGAGGGAGACTTGAGGGTCTTATTATCTAGAGGCGGTTTTATCCCCTCTGCCAGGGAGGAAAGCAGAAGCCCATGAAAGAAGTCATTACGGACAGAGTCCTGGAACTCAAACCTAGTATGTGTCACAAGCACGGAGATCTTCCACGCGGGGCAATAAAGCCCACGCCTAGCACGGCCTGTGTTTTAGGTATCCACAGGTTATGAAATGAAACAGTTCCAGTCCCCTGGAAGTAAGGGAATGTATTAAATTACTGCGCACACAGGAAATCTTTCCCAGAAGTACACATGAGAAGTAGACAGGAACTAAGGTTTCTAAAGTGCCCAGGGAACTGTTACTGGCAGAAGTTCCCCAAGTCATCTGGCCTCCGATGACCTGAGACACATCACCTTGGGGAAACTTAAGTCCCTGTCTTAACAGCTCTGCTCTCTCCACCTCTGGCCTTGCTCTCAAAGAACAGCCACCCCCTTCTCACCCCTTTGGCCGCACAGGACCCTTGGGGATGGGCTGCAAGTTGTTCCATGAGGTGGAGGGTTGCCAAGCCCAGGGACACAAAGAAAATGGCAGCGACTTAGCTACGTAAAGCTTAAAAAAAAAAAAAAAAAAAAGGCTGGACGTGGTGGGACACACCTGTGATCCCTGCACTGTGGAAACTGAGGCAGGAAGACCAGCTTCCCAAGGCCAGCTTGGGCTAAGTATGGAAATCCTGCGGGAGTAGGAACAGGATTAGGAACCCAATGGTTGAATACTTCCCCCCAGCGAGCCAATAATCCATCCTCCCTGGCAAAAATTAACATGCAGAAAATACACCAGAGCACCTTAGTGTCCTGCAAGAAAGAGGCCTCTTCCTCTAAGGCTTCATACTTTCATACTTCATTTAGTTAAGTTTCTAGTTACAGAGGTCTCAAGGGCAGGGACAGCCACTGAGAAACTTAAGTATCTATCCTTTCCCGGGACTGTGTACTTTGATAAAAGGAAATTTTGTTACCAAAAGAAGAGATTCAAAGCCATCCAGAGTCATGTTGAACAGCCCTGGGCCCTCCTCACCCCACCTTGCACAGACTCAGGAGAGCCTCCGGAGTTTCCCGTATTTCCCTTTCATAGCTTGATCCTCACAGACAATCTATGAAGCAGGTGCTGGGCTACTAATGATGACAAAGCTGAGACTGAGACTCATCCAGGACCATCTGTTGATTCTTCTGCTTAGCCATCCCGTCAGAAAGCATTCCCCCAAAGCCAGGAATGATGGTGGATTCCTGTAATGCCAGCCACCAGGAGGCTGAGGCAGGAGAATTGCCTTCATGCTGGAACTGACAAGGACCTGTCTCAAAAAAGAAGACTGAGGCATGCTCATCCACACCTATAATCCCAGAATTTGGGAGGTGGAGATAGAAGATCAGGAGTTCAAGGCTAGCCTTGGATACATAAGTTTAAGGCCAGCTTGTACTATAAGAGATCCTGTCTCAAACACAAAACCAAGAAAGAAATAAAATGAGAGAGGTAGACAGACTGACGACTGAGTGAATGCCTAGCTCTGGGCTCTCAGCAAAGGATTAAAAATAGGGGCAAGCCGGGCATGGTGGCGCACACCTTTAATCCCAGCACTCGGGAGGCAGAGGCAGGTGGATCTCTGTGAGTTCAAGGCCAGCCTGGTCTACATAGCGAGCTCCAGACCAGCTGGAACTAAAGGGAGATCCTGTCTCAAAAAGACCAAAAAATAAAGCTGGGCAAGGTGGCGCATGTTTTTAATCCTTGCACTCAGGAGGCAGATCTTTGTGAGTTCAAGGCCAGCCTGGTCTACAGAGTGAGTTCCAGGACAGCTGGGGTTACAGGGAGACCCTGTCTCAAAAAGACAAAAAAAAAAAAAAACCAAAAAAATAATAATTAAAAAAAATAATAATATAAAAATAGGGGCAGAAGTGATATCTCAGTCTGTAAAGTCCTTGCCTTGCAAGCATGAGGATCTCGTTTGATCCTCAGAAACTTCCCCCCAATTAACACCAACAAAACAGTGGAGCATGATAGTGTTGTGTGTGATGGCAGAGCTGAGGAGGCAGACCCCTGGGGTGCCCTGCCTGGCAGCCTAGCCCACTCGATGTCTCAGAGAGAAAAAAAAAGTAGATGATATCCAAGGAACACCTTCCAGTTTGTCCTCTGGCCTGCACATGATCATATGCACTGTACACATATGAACATGCACACACAGACATACATGGGGCTAGAGAGATGGCTGGTTTTGCAGGGGACCTGGGTTCACTTTCTAGCACCCACATGGCTGCTAACAACCATCCATAACTCCAGTTCCAGGGGATCTGACACCCTCTTCTGACCTCCGGCACTGTACAACACAGGTCCATTTACATACATGGGTTTAAAAATAGGAGCTGGAGAGATAGCTCAGTAATTAAGAGCACTGGGTGCTCTTGCAGATGGCCTTCAACTTGCAACCCATCTTGCAGATGGGTTCAACTCCCAGCACCCACACGGTGGCTAACAGCCATCTGTACCTCTGGTCCCAGGGATTTTATGCCCTCTTCGGGCCTCTACTGGTTTGCCTGCATGGTGCACTTACATATATGCTGGGAAAACAGTTATACACATCAAAGTAGTATTTTATTTGTTATTTTTATTTTGTGTGTCTGAGTGTATTGCCTGTGTGCGTGTAAGTGCGTCTGGATTGTCCAGTACCCATGGAGCCAGCTAGGCTGCTTCCCACCACCGAGAACTCCAACTCCAGGGACATCTCATGCCTCTGGCCTCTATGTGTACTTATGACACACAGGAACACATACATATTTACATAATTGAAAATAAAATAATTCTTTAAAAATAATACATAAACAACTGTATGTTTTGAGGAAGTGGAAGGGGAATTATAATCTCACACAAATCGAGGTCTTGCTTTTAGAAAAGAGAAACAGCCCAGGCATGGTGACACCTGCCTTTAATCCCAGCACTTGAGAAGTAGAGGGAGGCAGATCTCTGTGAGATCGAAGCCACCCTGGTTTACATAGTGAGTCCCAGGCCAGCTGGGGCTACAGAGAGACCCTGTCTCAAAAAAAAAAAAGGGAAGCAAGGAAGGAAATAAAAGAAAAGAGAAATTAAGGGGCTAGAGAGATGGCTCAGCCATTAAGAGCACTGACTGCTCTTGCAGAGGTTCAACCCACATGGCGGCTAACAGTCATCCATAACTCTAGATCTAGGGGATCTGATGCCCCTTTCTGACCTCCTCAGGCACTGCATGCACCACATGGGTACACTTACACAAATGCAGGCAATACACTCTTATAAAAATAATAAATAGGGGCTGGAGAGATGGCTCAGCGGTTAAGAGCACTGACTGCTCTTGCAGAGGACCTGGGTTCGATCCCCAGCACCCACATGGCGCCATCTTAACAACTCCAGTTCCAGGGAACTCCGACGCCCTCTTCTGACCTCTGCGGCATTGCACAACACGGGTGCACAAACCTACATGCAGACAGGACATTTATATACATACAAAAATAAAATAATAATAATAAATAAAAATTGCTTAAGACAGGACATACTTCAGAGACCAGAATGGGAGCAATGGAGCTGGAACGGACCTGGAAGGCCCCTCCCCTGAAGGCAGCGCTCATAGCATTGGGGAGCGCTAAGGAAGCTGCCAGGGGAGAACTGCAATCGATGGCCCAACCCCAGCTTTAAGACCAAATATCCACATCAATGTCCTGCACAGCATATGACATTGGTACAATAGTGGCACTTATCCTGGGGGCAATCAACAACTAATTGGGCTTAAAGCCTACTCAATATGAGGAAACTCATGTGTAGTAGTGTAAACATAGCCAGACACACAAGGCTAGAGAGTTCATGGGTCTTAGAGAAATTCCCGGCCAGGCGTGGTGGCGGCGCACGCTTTTAATCCTAGCACTTGGGAGGCAGAGGCAGGTGGATCTTTGTGAGTTCAAGGCCAGCCTGGTCTAGAGTGAGTCCCAGGACAGCTGGGGCTACAAGGAGACCCTGTCTAAAAATGACCAGAAAAAAAAAAAAAAAAAGAGAGAGAGAAATTCCCAAGCTGTCACACCCCCTAGGCTAAGGTAACTTCTTACTAAGTGTAAAATAGGTAGCCTTGTATTTACAAATATCCCAGACACGACTCAATAAGCTTCTTTTGCACCAAATGAAAACTGTTCAGAGTCCACAACTGTGGAAAACTGTCCAAGCCTAAACAACATATCTACAATGCAACCTCTACACCTAAGACTCATGCAACATAGAACAAGGGGCCAAGAGGACACTAATGAATCTCTTAATTCTCACTAATGAAGCTCCCTCACGCAACAGGGGGCCAGGAATTCAAAAGGTCATAAATGGCCAAACTGTGGCAATTAGGAGCCTGCGGAGTGTGGGTCCGTGGACAGGTCTCCTACATTCTGCTTTGCTCACCCAGGGCTCAAGGCTCATTTCGGAAGAGGGGGCAGAAGGATTGTAAGAGCCGGGAGGTGAGGAAATAGGATCTTGAGAGCTCCTGCCTGGCACCCTGCTCATATGAACCTAGGAATGGTGTCAGCATGCACAAGACCCATGAAAACCAACCAGAAAACAACCCGGCGTGGAACTGCGGAAATGGGCAGAAGAACCCAGTCTTAGCTGAAGATATTGGCAGCTGATTACTGTTGGTGACGAAGAACTGGACTTCTTTTTGTTTTGTTTTTTGGTCTTTTTGAGATAGGGTCTCCCTGTAGCCCCAGCTGGCCTGGAACTCAGTACATACACCAGGCTGGCCTTGAACTCACAGAGATCTGCCTCCCAAGTGCTGGGACTAAAGGCATGTTCCACCAATCCTGGCACAATTTGACGTTTTTAATTGTTTAGGATATTTAATATTGCACTTGGTATATTTCTAAATGAGAAAATAGTTTTGGTTTTAGTGAAGTTATATATTATTGTCATTTCCTTCATCAGTCATGTTTATTTGTTATGATTATTTGCTAACCCAGAACCCTACTTTAATCAAAAGTATTCTTATTTAAGCCGGGCATGGTGGTACACGCCTTTAATCCTAGCACTTGGGAGGCAGAGGCAGGCGGATCTTTGTGAGTTCAAGGCTAGCCTGGTCTACAGAGTGAGTTCCAGGACAGCTGGGACTATAGGGAGATCCTGTCTCAAAAAGACCAAAAAAAAAAAAAAAAAGGCCGTGTGACATACTCAAGGTGTTTAACAAAGTAACTGTGATCATATTCACTCCATTTAGAGATACCTAAATATTTGGGTTAAATCTTTTTATCTAACATATACAAAAAAGAGTTAACCTGTAGTTGCAACATTCAACTTGTTTTATATATTAAGTGCTGATGCTTCTTGATTGAATATCTAAGATGCTGTATATAATACAATTAGCTGGGATTATGGCAACATAAATAAACAATAATAAACAGTAAATCCTTATAAGGGCCATTTCTATTTCTTTTTGTTTGTTTGGTTTTTGTTTTTGTTTTTTTGTTTTTTTAGACAGGGTCTCCCTGTAGCTCTGGCTGTCCTGGAGCTCACTATGTAGACCAGGCTGGCCTTGAACTCACAGAGATCCGCCTGCTTCTGCCCCCTGAGTACTGGGATTAAGGGCATGCACCACCACACCCGGCCCATTTCTATTTCTAATCATTAAAATTAAAAATAGTATTGGGTTGTACCTATAAGGTTTAAACTCTTCTGAACTAGTAGGTGTGAGATGTTCTTCCTATCAATTTTTTTTTGTCTTTTTGAGACAGGGTCTCCCTTTAGTCCCAGCTGTCCTGGAACTCGCTGTGTAGACCAGGCTGGCCTTGAATTCACAGAGATCTCCCTGCCTCTGCCTCCCAAGTGCTAGGATTAAAGGCGTGTACCTTTTAACAAAAATAAAGGAATTTCTTTGTTTAAAGAAATACTCTATTGCCATATTATTTCTTCATTTCACTCTGTGTAAGTGTATATATCTGTGACTCTTCATTGTTTCTAAATAAAGTCTGTTGGTTGTTGCTCTCTGCTGTCTCTTAAAAAAATAATAACATAGCCAGGCATGGTACTGAATGCCTTTAATCCCAGCACTCAGGAGTCAGAAGCATGTGGATCTCTTTGAGTTCAAGGCCAGCCTGGTCTACATAGTGAGTTCCAGGCCAGCAGGGACTATAGGGAGACCTTGTCTCAAAATAATAATAATAACAATAATAATAAATTTGGAAGGAAAGAAAAAGAAAGAAAGAAAGAAAGAAAGAAAGAAAGAAAGAAAGAAAGAAAGAAAGAGAGAGAAGGGAAGAAAGAAAAGAAAGAAAAAGAGAAACCAAACAAGCTGCTTCTGGCGTGAGCTCCATGCAGAGTTCAAATCTGGTTAAGGACATGTGAGGGCTGGGAGGGCAGGGTTGAAATGAGAAGAGCCAATGTGTCCAAAGCATAGCTAATGCTTTGGGAAGCAGAGCCACTACCCAAGCCTGCTTCCACGTAAAACACTTAAAAATAAAGAAATAAAAATTCGAGGGCTGGAGAGATGGCTCAGCGCTTAAGAGCACCGACTGCTCTTGCAGAGGACCCAGGTTTGATTCCCAGCACCCATATGGCGGCTAAAGAACTGTCTTTAACTCCAGTTCCAGGGGAATCCAACAGACTCTTCTGACCTCCGCGGCATTGCACGACTCAGGTGTACCAACCTACATGCAGACAGTACACTCATACACACACAAAAAAAGAACTGTGGGACTTTAAAAAAAAAAAATCGAAAGCAAGTTTCAGTTGGCAGAGTTACTGGGCCATCTTTCCAGCCCCTAAGTTAAAAAAAAAAATCTTTTAAAAAGAAATCTACCGGGGCTGGAGAGATGGCCTAGCGGTTAAGAGCGCCGACCACTCTTACTGAGGACCCGGGTTCGATCCCCAGCACCCACATGACGGCCGAGTACTGTCTGAAACTCCAATTCCAGGAGAACTCCAATTCCAGAATCCGACACTCACTTCTGATCTCCGTGGCATTGCACGACACGGGTGCACAAACTTGCATGCAGACAGTACATTCATACACATACAGAAATAAATAAAATTAATTAAAAAAAAAAAAAAGAAATCTACCGGGGCTGGAGGGATGGCCCAGTGGTTAAGAGCGGTTAAGAGCGCCAACTGCTCTTGCAGAGCACCCAGGTTCGATCCCCAGCACCCACATGGCGGCTGAGAACCGTCTGAAACTCCAATTCCAGGAGAACTCCAGTTCCAGAATCCGACACCCACTTCTGACCTCCGCGGTGTTGCACGACACGGGTGCACAAACTTGCATGCAGACAGTACATTCATACACATACAGAAATAAATAAAATTAATTTAAAAATTTTTAAAAAAGAGTTCAATTTTGAAAAAAAATACAAAAAAAAAAAAGAAATCTACCAGTGACTTTTGTTCTTTTAAGCCTAAACAAATAGTTTCATCTTAGACTTAAAATTCTAGAACATTTTTGGGCCAGCAAAATGGCTTAGCTAGTTAAAAGTACTTGCGGGGCTGAAGAGATGGCCTAGCGGTTAAGAGCACCAACTGCTCTTGCAGAGGACCCGGGATCCCCAGCACCCACATGGTGGCTGAGAATCGTCTTTGACTCCAGTCCCAAGGGAATCCAACTGCCCTCTTCTGACCTCCTCGGCATTGCACGACACGGGTGCACAAACCTACATGCAGACAGTACATTTATACACATACACGATTAAATAAAAATTTTTTTAAAAAAGTACTTGCTGCCAAATCTGATAGCCTGACTGCCATCCCCAGGACCCACATGGCGGAAAGAGAGAATGAAGTCTTGCAAGATGGCCTCTGCCCTCCACACATGTTCCATGGTGCCCAAATGCCCCCCCCCAAGTAAATATATATCTTGTTCTTTTCCTTTTTTTTCGGGGGCAGGGGGCAGGGTCTCCCTGTAGCCCCAGCTGGCTTAGACCTCACTATATAGACCAGGCTGGCCTTGAACTCGTAGACATCTACCTCCCTCTGCCTCCCGAGTCATGGGATTAAAAACATGTGCCAGCACACCCAGCTATTTACTTTTTAGTCATGACAAGGGGTCACACATCACAGACTGGCCTCAAACTCACAGCAATTCATTTCCAGGTCAGCCTCAGGAATGCTGGGACCACCAGTGTGCACCTGGCCTCTTTCACTTCTTGTTTCCTGAACACCTGTTGTATCATCTCTAGGACTGCCTCTTCTGACCTCCTCGGGCATTTCGGGACAAGGGTGCACTTACATGTATGCAAGCATAACACTCATACACATAAAAAATAAAAATAAGAGGTGGATTTCTGTGAATTCAAGGCCAGCCTGGTCTTGGTAAGTTAAGAACCTCATTCAAAAATTGTTATTTTTATTTTATGCATATGAGTGCATTGCCTACATGTGTATAGTGTACCCGTGTAGTGCAATGCCCTCAGAGGTCAGAAAGAGTTGCATCACCTGGAACTGGAGTTACAGATGGTTGTTAGCTGCCATGTGGGTGCTGGGATTTGAACCTGGATCCTCCACAAGAGCAGTCAGTGCTCTTAACCGCTGAGCCATCTCTCCAACTCCTTAAGAACCTTTTTGAAATGAGAAAGATACATGACCATGAAAATGAAGAGTTTAGTTGTTTTTTTCTTATGTATGAATGTACTGTCTGCATGTAGGTTGGTGCACCTGTGTCGTGCAATGCCACGGAGGTCAGAAGAGGGCATCGGCCGGGCATGGTGGTGCACACCTTTAATCCTAGCACTTGGGAGGCAGAGGCAGGCGGATCTTTGTGAGTTCAAGGCCAGCCTGGTCTACAGAGTGAGTGCCAGGACAGCTGGGACTACAGGGAGACCCTGTCTCGAAAAGACCAAAAAAAAAAAAAAAAAACCCACCAAAAACAGAAGAGGGCATCGGATTCCCCTACAACTGGAGCTAAACATGGTTCTTAGCCACCATGTGGGTGCTGGGAATAGAACCCCGGTCCTCTGCAAGAGCGGTTGGAGCTCCCAACCGCTGAGCCATCTCTCCAGCCCCAAAGAGTTTAGTTTTTATGGAGATTTAAATACTAGAAGATTTGAAACACATGATGAGAATAAGACAAAAGGATGATGGTGTCTTAGCACAGGTGACATATACATCATTAGATTTGGAATACCTAAAATATGAAAATAAACTTCCTCAGCAGAAGTTAATAACTATGACAGATGACCAAAAGAAATGTGGTATACTTGAAGACAGAGAACAGAAACTTAACAGGAAGTAGTCAACCTCAAAACTCACTTGCAAGAGAATATGATAGGATGTAATGAGGCAGGTGGATCTCTGTGAGTTCAAGGCCAGCTTGGTCTACAGGGAGACCCTATGTCAAAAAGACCAAAAAAAAAAAAAAAAAAAAAAATAAAGGCCTGAAGAAAGAGCTAAAAAGACACCCAGATGGGGCCCGTGATCCCGGGACTCAGGACACTGAGAAGGCATGCTGGTGATCTAGCACTCAAGAGTCTGAGATGTGGAGCTGGTGATCCCAGAAAACTTTTTGGAAAAAAAAAAAAAAATTATTGAAAGGAAACAACCAGCAACAAATGAATGACTTGCTCAAAGAACTCACCCAAACTGTAAACTTCTACATCAAAAAAGTTTAAAATCTAAAAAAAAAAAAGGACTTGAAACAAAAGATAAAAGATAGGACGTTAACATTATAGGGTTAGATGATGCATGAGTGGGAGGGATTCGGGAGGCAGAGGCAGGCAGAGTCTTTGTGAAGTTCAAAGGCAACAGCCTGACTCTATTAGGAGGCGTAGTTCCAGACATCTTTGAGGCTTACAGGGAAGACCCTGTCGCGAAAAAGAACAAAAAAAAAAAAAAAAAGCACAGAAAGCTCAATTAAACAAAAATTAAGGAAAAAAAAGCCCCTAGGACAGATTATGGCTTAAGTGTCACTTTTTTTTTTTTAAAAAAAAAAAAAAGAAACTACAAAAAAAGACCCCAGGCTTGATGTGGGGACTGAGCTGAGCGGATCTTCACACAGAGGAAGCCTGTTGAAAACTGTCACCTTAGATTTGAACACAGCAGAAAACTTCAAAGTTGGGAGCTGCTATGTCGCATTCATGACTTAGAATGAGGCTCCTCAGAGTCTCTGTCTCCGTTACAGTTTTCTGATTGGAATGTTCCAGTTTGCAGGAACCATGCGAGTTAGGTTGAATTGTCCATGAAATTAGAGTGGTGCAAAGTCACCCTGTTATTAGTAAAGGACCAACACTTATAAACAAAAAAAAATTAAAATAAGTTCATTAAAAGCAATTCAAATGCCACTTTAAAATTCTCGGTAGCTGCCTCCTCATGCCCATACATTGCCTCCTCTGTTTTGTGAGTGTGTTGCATGTTTGTGTGCACAGTGTGTGTGTGCATGTGCGGCATATGTGCGCGTCATGTGCACCTGGCATGCAGTGTATGTGTGTCTTTATGTGTACTGAGTGTGGGTTTGCCTCCATGAATGTCAGAGCACTGTTTTCATGCAATGCCCATGGGATGCCGGAACAAGGTGTGAACTGCCATGTGGGGTGCTGGAAATTGAACCAAGGTTGGGTCCTCCACGAAGAACATCCAGGGCTCTTAAACTTGCCTTAGCTGTCTCTCCCAGCCCTGCCTGCCTTCTGTTCAAGGTCTATATGACTGATCTTTTCATCCTGGAACAGCCACATGGACCCCAAAGCATAGCTATGAAACTCAAGCCTGCATACCCAAATGTATAAACTTTGGGAAGAAGAGTTTTTTGTTTTGTTTTGTTGGTTTTGTTTTGTTTTGTTTTGTGTGTTCTTGACATAGCATTTTCCCCTGTAAGCTCTGGTTGGACCTGGAACACTCAATTAAACCGGGCTGGCCTTTTGATCTCACAGAAACATCCATTCACCTGCTTCGGCCTCCCAAGGATTTGGAATTACAGGTTTGTGCATTCGACTATCTCCAGCTAATATGTAAACTTATTTTATTCTATTTTGAACTTTTTTTGTTTGTCTTTTCCGAGCAGGGTCTCCCTGTCTTAGCCCCAGCTGTCCTGGCAGATTCGCTCTGTTCAGACACAGGCTGAGCCTTTAACTCCATCAAAGATCTGCTGCCATCATCCGCCGGCGCCACAGTGCTAGGTAAGGGGCTCGTGCCACCATGCCCGGCTTATTTTGAACTTTTTGAAATAGGATCCCTCTCTTCAAAAAAAAAAACAAAGATGCTTCTTCCAGTTTGCAGCCAATCTCACCATGAGACACACAAGAGGCTACTGGACAGGGCAGCAGGACGGTATTCCTTCTATGAAGTCCTTCTCTTTTTTATGTGTGTGGTCTAGGGGGGTTGGTCTTTGAAACAGGGTCTACCTTTTTAGTCCCAGAGCTAGGGCCCTAGAGGTATACGCAATCTGTAGACCCAGGCGGCCGATCGAACCTTGAAACTCCCACAGAGATTTCCGCCTTCTCTCTCTGCCTGAGGTGCTGGACGGATTACAGGTGTGCACCACCACACCCTTGCCTTTTTTTGCTTTTTAAGATAGGCGTAGGTCCAATCTGACTGAAACTCACTATGTAACACCAGGCTAGACTTGAACTCACAGAGATCCACCTCCTCTGCCCCCTCTACCTCTCCAGCGCTGGGACTAAAAGAAGTCCCGCACCCCAGCTCCTCCTAACTTCCACTCTTTAAAAAGGTCTGTGCTTTAATTGCCTAGCACCTCTGGGAGGCAGGTGATCTTTGTTAATTCAAGCAGCCTGGTCTACAGAGTGAGGTTCCATGGACAGGCTGGGCATTACAGGGAGACTTCTGGTCTGGAAAAGACAAAAAAAAAGTTCTGTTCTGGCAGAGGGCTGGGGTGCACGCCTTTTTATTTTTTTTAATTTTTTTTTTAATTTTATTATTTTGTTTATGTGTATACCTGTATCTGAATGTGTGTATGTATACCATGTACATGCAGTGCCCAAGGAGGTCAGAAGAGAGGTGTCGTGATCCCCTGGAACTGGAGTTCTCCTGGAATCGGAGTTTCAAACAGTTCTCGACCGCCATGTACGTGCTGCTGAGATTGAAACCACAGGTCCTCCTCGTAAGGGCAGTCGGCACGTCTCAACGCCTAGGTCATCTCTCCAGCCCCACGTGGTGCGTGCACGCCTTTAATCCCAAAAGCCCACCTCTGGGGACGCAGGGAGGCAGGAGGTCTTTGGAGTTCATAGGGCCAGCCTGTCTACAGACTATCGTTCAGGCCTATCAGGGAACTAAAGGGAGACCCTCTTCTCAAAGAAAAAAAAAAAAGGTTGGGGGGCTGGAGAGAGATGGCCTAGTGGTTTAAGAGTGCCAACTGCACTTTGCAGAGGACCCGGGTCATCCCCAGCTAACGCCCACATGGTGGCTGAGAACCGTTCTTTAACTCCAGTCCAGGAATCCGACGCCCTCTTTCTGACCTCCACAGACAATACACTCATACAAAAAAAAAAAAAAAAAAAAAAAAAAAAAAAAAAAAGTCATACACATAAAAAAAAATAAAATATAAAATGGCGTTGGAGAGATGGTTCCTGAGCGGTTAAGAGCGCCAACCCGCTCTTACAGAGGACCTTGAGGTTTGATCCCCCAGCATCCACATGGTGGCGAACAACCGGCTGAAACTCCGATTCCAGGAGGAACTCACAGTTCCAGGGGAATCCGACACCCTCTTTTGACCTCCTCGGCCATTGCACGACACAGGGTGCACAAACTTGCATGCAGGACAGTACATTTCCATAACATACAGAAACTAAATAAAATTAAATAAATTAAATAAAAATTTAAAAAAACACATGTCTCAGCCCTACTTTCTTTCCTAATTAAACCTAAGTTCACTGGACTCACTTTTGGTCCACATTTTCTTATCCTTCTTCAGTATGAAATAACCACTTTGAAGCCACTGGTGGTGACAGTGGATGGTCCAGCACCATAGCTCCCTAAATAGCCCCTGGAAAGGTCCTGTCACTTATATGGTCAAAAAAAAATTTTTTTTATATGTATGAATGTACTGTCTGCATGTAGTTTGTGTACCCGTGATTGCAATGCCTTGCGAGGTTCCAGAAGAGGCGGTCGATTCCCCTCGAAACTGGGAGTTATAAGACGGTTTCTCAACGCGCCATGTGTCATTCGTTGGGAATAGAACCCAGGTCCTCTGAAAAGCAGTCAGCGCTTGCAATTACCACGTAGGCCATCTTCACACGTTAAGTGATGTTGGGTTGGAGAGATGGTTTAGCGGTTGAGAGCACCGACCCGCTCTTACAGAGGACCCGGGTTCGATCCCCAGCACCCACATGGCGCTGAGAACCGTCTCTAAATCCAATCCAGGGAAGAACTCCAGTTCCAGGGGAATCCGAGACCCTCTTCTTGACCTCCGCGGCATTGCCACGACACAGGTAGTGCACAACCTTGCATGAAGACAGTACATGATACACATACACGAAATAAAAATTAAAAAAAAAATTAAATAAAAAAAGGATTCAAGTTTTGATTCTTCTTGCACGTCACATCAGAACGCTTGTGATCGCTGATCGTACCTGCAGTCATATGCGTGCACAACACCACACCACCACACAACAAATTAACAACATAATTTTAAAAAAGAGAATCTTTAAAAATAATAAAATTAAAATAAATAAAAGTAGTGATGCATGCTTGTGTAATCCCAGCCCTTGAATGTCGAGTTCTCAGCACCCATCATAGATGGGCTAACAAACGCTGAATCACCCATTTGCCTGGGGATCCTACACTCTTTCTAGCCTCTGAGACGGTACTGCATGACACCAGACGGCACTTACCCTACCTGCTGCTTACATACATGCAGGAAAATGCCCCAATAAAATAAAATAAACCAAGCAAGAGGCATGTGGCCACCCTTTAATCCCAGTATTGCGGAGGCAGAGGTAGGCAGAAATCTTTGTGAGTTTCAAGGCCAACCTGGTTCTACAGACGTGAAATTCCAGGACAGCTGGGCAGCTATCAGCGTAGACCCTGTTCTCGAAAAGACCACAAAAAAAATAATAAATGTACACATAAATAAATAAAGTAAACATACAAATAAATAAACCAATTTTGTGGTTTTTTTTTTTTTTTTTTTTTTTTGGTCTTCTGTTGACGGAAAAGTCTCCCTCTTGTTCCAGTTGTCTGGAACTTGCTCTGTAGACTAACGGCTGGCCTTAACTCACAAGAGCATCTGATGCCTTCTCTGACCTCCACAAGTTGCTTGAGATAAAGTTCAAATATGCCACCATCCTACATAATTTTAACTAGAAGTCTACATTAAGATCTGGCACGGTCTTGGGCTGGGGAAATGCATCAGTGGTTAAAAGCACTGGCCTCTCTTCCAAAGGACCTAGGACCAAGGTTTGGCAACCAGCACCCACATAACATGGCAGCTAACGACTGTAACTCCAACTTCAGGAGAACTCCAGCTCCAAGGGATCCAACACTCTTCCTGTGCTGACATGACCTCCTCAGGCCATGACTATTACTTGGAACAATAGGGGTGCACCTACACACATGCAGGCAACACACACACACACACACACACACCGTGCGCACAACCGATCTCAGGATCTTGTTTTGTTTTGCTTAAGAGACAGGCTCTCATGCGACCAAGGATGGACTCAAACTTGCTGTGTAACCAGCAAATGACTCTTTGACATTTTTCTATCTGGTTCGACTTCCAAGGCTAGGATGACAGCACTGTGACAGGGCAGTGTGACAGCATGTGCCAACCATGCGCAGGCTTCTTTCTTTGGTGCCTGGCATTCACACCAGGACTTTCAGCATGCTGAGACAACGCACCTTACTATTGAGCTACATCTTCCAAGCCCAAAAAGATCTCTCCAGCCAGATTTTTTNACTCCAGTTTCAGGGGACTCTGACACCCTCTTCTGACCTCTGCAGCATTGCATGACATGGGTGCACAAACCTACATGCAAATAGTACATATATATATATATATATATATATATATATTTAAAAAGAACTGCTCCATGCAACAAATCTTGTTATTGGCTACATATAGACAGAAAAAGCTATTTTTTTATTTCATACTTCCAAAATTTTTTTGTTGTTTGGGCTTTGAGGGTTTTATATTTTAATTTTTTACTCAGTTTTTATTTTTCATATATAACATCTCAACCAGTCTTGATCACCTTCATACCCCCTTCTCCACTGGCACCCTCCCACAACCCCCCCCCGGAATTCATACGTTCTCTCATTTGTGTTAAGAACTATTGTGCCGAATTAATTTCCCCAACCATTCTTCAGTTCAAGTTTATCCACTGAGCTCTAGTCAGCCTATCCAGAGTCCCTCACTTTAAGAAGACCAGTTCTTCCTTACCCAACAGTAAACGGATGCCAATATTTCTTCAGCTAAGATTGGGGCTGCTGCCCATTTCCCCAGTTCCATGCTGGGTTTTTATCTGGTTGAGTTTGCATGGGTCTTGTGCTTGCTGACACCATTGTTGTAGGTTTATATGAACAGGATCCCAGGAGCTTGTAGGATTCTATTTTCATGCATCACCTCCCTGGTCTTCCACAATGTTCCCTGAGCCCTGGGTGGATGAAGCTGAACACAGGCAACCTGTCCATGGACCCACACTCTGCAGACTCATAATCTCCATGGTTTGGCCATTTATGACCTTTTGAGTTCCTGGTCCCTTGTTGCATGAAGAAAATCCTTAGTGAGAGTTAAGAGATTTATTAGTGTCCTTCTTGGCCCCTTGTTCTATGTTGTGTGAGCCTTAAGTGTAGAGGGTGTATTGCAGATGTGCGCCTTAGGCTTGAGCAATTCACAGATAATGTCTGTGTGTGATCAATTATGGTACTCTGGAACAGTCTTCATCTGATGCAAAAGAACTGAGTGGTATCTGGGAATATTTGTCTGTAAATATAAGGATACACATTTGTGCTTAATAAGAAATCACATTAGCCTAAGGATGTGACAGCCTTGAGATTTCTCTAAGATCTATGACCTGTCCATCCATGTGTATTTGGCTATGTCTACAGTGCCACACATGAGTTTCCCCCAATAGAATAGGCTTTAAGTACAATTAGTTAGCCATTGATTGCCCCCAAGATAAAAGTGCTACTACTGCACCAATGTTGTATGCTGTGCTGGACATTGATGTGGATATTTGGGGGTTTTTGTTTGTTTTAAATTTTTTTTAATTTATTTATTTATTATGTGTATGAATGTACTGTCTGCATGTAGGTTTGTTCACCCGTGTCGTGCAATGCCATGGAGGTCAGAAGAGGGTGTCGGATTCCCCTGGAACTAGAGTACTCCTGGAATTGGAGTTACAGGCGGTTCTCAGCCACCATGTCGGTGCTGGGGATCAAACCCTGGTCCTCTGCAAGAGCAGTCGGTGCTCTTAACCACTAGGCCATCTCTCCAGCCCCTGATATTTGGTTTTAAAGCTGGTATCAGACAATCAATTGCTAGTTTCCCTTAGCCGCTTGCATAGTGCTCTCCAAAGCTATGGGATCTAGCCTTCAGGGGAGGTGGCTTCCAGGTCAGTTCCAGCTCCACTGATCCAAATAGTCTCCAAAGTATGTCCCGTCTTCAGCAATAGGGTCTTACTTGGGTTCTGGGAGGCTGTGGCAATAGCCTGTGTAATTTGGGGAGTCTCTTATATTACCCTGACCAACAACTCAAAAGAAGGTTTCTCCTGTCTGGCATTGTTTCTTGTGCAGCCTTCAGCTATGCACATGAAACCATATAGAGATAGTGTATGTGTAATTTGTCATTAGATTGTTAGACTACTGTGATTCCCTGAGGTTTTTTACACTAGCTTGGCATTATTTATCTCTCCTCTCTCCCCTTCCCTATCTAACCCTCTTTCCATGTCTTCCCATTTAAAGTGTCCCCATTTTTCCCCTTTCTCCCTTGATGACACCAGTCTCCTATGGTCCCACCTCCCTTGTGCTCCTTCTTTCCCTCTATCCCCAAATCTCCTTCTATAACCCTCCCTCTCCCTTCCCATTCAAATACCCTCATCTTTTCTATCTCTCCCTTAGTAACACCTGTCTCCTAATCTCTCTCTCAGGTTCCCTCTTTCCCTTTACCTCCCTGGTTCCTTTATATTTTTCTGGTTCCTGCAGTTACATAAGGATATACTCACCTATAAGGATTTCCTGCTACAACCCACAAATGAAGGAGAACATATGTCATTTGTTTTTCTGAGTCCATGTTACTTCACCTAGCATAACAGCTTCTAGTTCCATTGATTTGCCTGAAAATTTCATGTGTTATCTTTCTTTACCACTGAGTAAAACTCCATTGTATAAATGTACCACATTTTTATTATCCACCCATCTGTTGAGGGACACACTGCTTTCCATAGTTGTTGTATAAGTTTACATTCCTACCAGCATTCGATGAGTGTTTCCCTTTCCCCACAACCTCTCCAACATTTGGTGTCTTTTGTTTTCTTTATTTTGGCCAGGCCTATAGGAGTGAGATGGTATCTGAGAGTGGTTTTAATTTGCATTTCCTATAATTATTAATTATAATTATTTAAGATGTTTCTTGGCCATCTTTACTTCCTCACTGGTGAAGTCTCTGTTCAGCTCTTTACTCCATCTTTTGAGTTGGTTGTTTCCTTCTTTGTTTTTTGAGCAGTCTATATATTTCTGGGCGTTAATGCTCTGTCAGATGTATCACTGGTAAAGATTTCCTCCCATTCTGTGGGTTTTCTCTTCACTTCCTTGATCATGTCTTTTGATGTACAGACTCAAAGCCATTATGCTAAGTGAAGTAACACAGTCCCAGAAAATCAACCAGTAAATGGTTTCCCTCATTTGTGGATGCTAACACCAAGTCCCCAGTTGAGTTGAAAGTCAAACTGAACAACATTTTTGTTATATTTCTTTTTATCTGAAAGCAACTGTGTTGTTATAATGTAAATTTCTTAATGGGCTCTAGAATTGACCTACCACTTTTTTTCAGAATCTGTAATTACTGTATATTGGTGGAAGGTATGTATTCATATTTTAGAATAATATAAAATTAAAGGAGGAAAATGTGAATTCCTGAACATATTTTGGAATTAACATACAGTGTATTCTCAGAGGTCATAATTTTGATGCATATGTGATGATTATATAGACATCTGTTGGAGCAATACAAAGGGGAGTGGGAAAAACAACATAAAGACTGGGTTAAAGAACTAAATGGTACAGTTAAACTCTGCCCAAAACAATAAGCCTCTGCAGGGAAAAACTTTGGAGAAACTGAGAGAAAGATGTAAGACATGTATGGCAGAAGGCATGAACAGGGGTGGGATGGAGGCAAGGAGAGGGGAATGCATCCAAATTGGACTGAAAGATAATGAATGAAATACACAGTTCATCAATAAAAGTACTAGAAGAATGACAACAACAGAAAAGACTGCCTCAAAGAACTGACTGAAATGGTGAATAGTCAACTTCTGCATCAAGAATTTTGAGAGAGACTGAGAAAAAAATGAAAAACATGTGAATGCATGAGCTCTGGTGGAGTGGGGGGTTAGGGAGGGGGATACTTGTCTAGATTTGATTTGTAATGTAATCCTGTATAAAAAATAAATATAAATTCCAAAAAAGTATTATTAAAAAAAGAGTTCTCCATACTGCTTTCCATAGACTTTGAACGAGCTTCAATCCCACCAGCAGTGAATGAGTGTTCCCCCTTCCCCACATTTTCTCCAGCATTTGGTATCATTTGTTCCCCCTTCCCCACATCTTCTCTGGCACTTGGTATCATTTGTTCCCCCTTCCCCACATCTTCTCCAGCATTTGGTATCATTTGTTCTCTTGATCTTTACCCAGACTGACTGGTATGAGATAAAACCTTAAATTTGTATTTCCTGCGCCACCACGTCCGGCAGATGTTGAACATTTTTTAAGATGTTTCTTAGCTATCTTTATTTCTTCTTTTGAGAACTCTCTGTTCAGATCCATCTTTTAATTGGATCGCTTGTTTTCTTGACTTTTTTTTTTTTGAGTTCTTTATATATTCCAGATGTTAAACCTCTGTCAGATGTGTCACTGGTGAAGATTTTCTCCACTCGGTGGGTTTTCTCTTCACTTCTGTGTTTCTTTTGCTTTTTAGTTTAATGAGTTCCCACTTGTTGATTGTTGATGTTAATTCCTGGGCACCTAATTTCCGATTTANGGTTGTCCAAGAGACTCCCCAAATCACACAGGCTTTTGCCACAGCCCTTGATTACCTCCTGAACTTGAAGGTAAGGCCCTATTGCTGAAGACAGGACATACTTCAGAGACTGGATTTGGAACAAGGTTCCTAGTACTGACCTGGAAGCCACCTTCCCAGAAGGCTAGCTCTCATAGCTTAGGAGAGCACTGTGGAAGCTGCTAAGGGAGAACACCAGCTTTAAGACCAAGTATCCACAACAATGACAGGCACAGTACGTGACATTGGTGCATGAATGGCACTTTTATCTTAGGGGCAATCAATGGCTAACTAATTGGACTTAAAGCACATTCAATAGGAGGAAACTCATTTGTGATACTGTAAACATGGCCAAATACACATGGATGGAGAGGTCAAAGATCTTAGAAAAGTCCCCAAGCCTGTCACATCCCTAGACTGATGTAACTTCTTACTAAGGGCAAAATATGTAGCCTTATATTTGCAGACAAATTTTCCTGTCACCAGATGCACACTTTTACAGAGTACCACAACTGGCCATACACAGACATTTTCTGTGACTTGCCCAAGCCTAAACAGCACATCTACAGTGCAACCTGTATACCTAAGACTCAAGCAATATAGAATAAGGGGCCAAGAGGACACTAATGAATCTCTCAGTTCTCATTAAGGAAGTTTCCTTAGGCTACAGAGGGCCAGAAACCATCTGTAACTCCAGTTCCCAGTGACCTGGAGCCTCTTCTAATCTTTTCAGGCACCACATGACCCAGATGGACTTATTACATATAGGCAATACACTAATATGCATAAAATAAAAGTATAAATAAAATATTAAAAAGAAGTGCTATCTAAAAAAGTTGAACTCAGGAACAGACAGTAGAAGAGTAGCTGTGGACTCTGAAGGAATTAGAGGATATTAGGCAAAGGGAACAAATTTTCAATTAGAATTGAGCAAGTGCTATGGACCCAATGCACAGATGTTAACTGTAGTTTATAATAATGTACTATGTCCCTGAAATTTCCCGAGAGACCTTAAGTGTTCTCACCAGAAAAAAAGTAACTATGTGTGGTCATAAATGTGTTAATTATCTTGATTATGCAAATCATTCCATAACATATTTAAAACAAGTTCTATACCTTAGATAGAAAGTGTTTATTCAGCAAACACATATCAATAAAAATAAGGAAAAGACTGTTTACATGTAGATAAGAAAATATCTTACGCCAGGCACGGTGGTGTATCCTTTAATCCTAGCACTTGGGAGGCAGAAACAGGCAGATCTATGTGAGTTCAAGGCCAGCCTGGTCTACGGAGTGAGTTCCAGCCCAGCTGGGGCTACTGGGAGACCCTGCCTCAAAAAAGACCAAAAGAAAAAAATCAGAAAATATCTTACATAGAAAATTTCTGTAAGAAAAGTATCTAATGAGTCAGAATCTCTCTAGCCTCCAACTTCTATTTTCCTTTGAATTGATTGTTCTCTAAAAGGATTGTTAAAAACTGAAGGTTGCTTAGGAACCCAGCTATTGAATTTTTCATAAGTCTGAAATATGAAGTACTTCAGAATGGTTAGTGTGATATGTAGGTGTGTTTATGATAGCTTTAATCTAGACTTGAGGATGCTTAACACCTGAAGTACTGTAATCGTGGTTCAAACATGTGACAGTGCCATATTAGGATGGCATTTCTGCAAGACCTTCAAAAGCTGTCATTGAAATCTGTGACTAAAGAGCTTTAAAGGATAGTTTTAAGGCCATTTCAATGATAAAATGAAAGTTGTGTTGCTGCCCTTGAATGAACCAAAGTCTGAGAAACTGAAGCAGCCTTGTGCCCTGGAGACTGACCCTAAAATTCAGACTCTGTACTGTACCCTCCGTTAGTGGAGTACTCTCTTCTTTATCCCATTATCAAATAAGCTGATCTTGCAACAAGTATAGTTTTCATTTGTCTGAGAATTATCCTGCTTATAATAGATATATGTACCTGTCTTAGTCTGAAACTTAGCTACATGGGAGTTTGTGAGAAGAGTGTATGTCAGTGATAAGAGATCTGAAAGATCTCAGATCATCCTGGCTGTCCAATGTTGATTATTAATATTACCACTTTCATTCCTAAAAGTGTCCAAGTTCCGATGATATATTGTATGTTCACATTTTTGGTTATTTGGTTTGGGGTACTAGAATCCAACCCAAGCCCTCACAAATGCTAAAGAAGTACTCTACCATTGAGGTATACCTCAGCCCTCTTTTGTAGTATTTAAAAGAAATATGAATATAAACTTTTGCTATTTCTTTCAGAAGACAGAAACTAATTCTTTACCATTCGAATATATTCTAGAGTCAGGGATAGGCATCTGAGCAATAGAATAAGGGGAAGAATTTGACTTGATTGATTTCATAAAAGGCCCCCTGTCTATCTTTTGGATCACGTAACTCTGGGAGAAGCCAGCTTCTATATTGAGAGGACACCCCTAAATCCTTGCAAACCCAAATCACAAGAAACTGCAGTCTCCCTCAAACAGCGCAGGGAGCAATCAATTTTGGAAATAGATCCTACAGCCTGCACCACACCTTAAGACTACAGCCAGACCAATGGCTTGACTACAACCTATGAAAACCCTGGGTTAGATCCATCCAGCTAAGCTGCTGCCAGTTTCCTGGGTTTCCAGAAACTGTGCAGAGCTGTAAACATGGCTTTGCATTACTAAATTATGGAGTACTTTCTTACTGTATCATAATGTACATAATAGTACTAACTATAGCTTTTATCCAGTTCTCATCTTTAGCCTTTATTGATAGTCACCAATGAGGTCTAAGTGAAAAAGGGCCAAATTGCCGTTGGTCTGATTGAGCCCTACATCCCCTCAACATGTTCGTATTCAGCGTAGTGCAGCAAAAATTACAGATTAAATTACTTTTAACAGCAGTAATGGCTTATCAGGCCTTGAGTCTATCCCAGAAATCTGGCTGAGCACTTCCTGTGGGATTATCTGATGCACCCCTCATAGGCAGTTCTATGCAAGGCACTCCCACCCCACTTTATAAACTGGAAGAGCTTGCCTGTCCCATAGCCAGGAAATGAGGGAGGCAGTTTTCACCCACGTCTTTCTGCTTCCCAAGCCCACACATGCCCCACAGAACTTGTAAGTACATTCTGATACTCTGTAAAAATGAATCAAGAAAAAGATACTACAGAACTTTTAGCAAAAGGCCATGTGAAAATATAGAAAGATTGTCTGCAAGAGATAGTAAGTCTTGGGTTTTATATGGTATTTTTAAGTCATGTTGTTTTCAAAGCAGATGATATATTCACATGGCCCAAGAGATATAAAATGTATTTCTGTGAAATCCCAAGTGCCGTCCCTATCTATCTGGTACATTTTTCTAATATTTCCATATTTTTCTGGAAATATTTTATGCATACACAAGGCCAGACCTGTGTAAACCTGCTCCATCATTTTTCTTATATGAATAAAAATGGAATGTCTGGAACCTTACATTCTTACCTGAGGATGGATTTTGGACATTAGTATCATTATATGAAAAAATATCCTTTACGTTTCCTTACAGCTGTACCATATTCTAGCTAATTAATTGTTTAATGATTGATAAGACAAGTACTCTGTTAATAACTGTTTTACCTATTTTTATTTTTTTAATTAATTTTTTTATTTATTTCTGTATGTGTATGAATGTACTGTCTGCATGCAAGTCTGTGCACCCGTGTCGTGCAATGCCGCGGAGTTCAGAAGAGGGTCTCGGATTCCCCTGGAACTGGAGTTCTCCTGGAATTGGAGCTTCAGACGGTTCTCAGCCACCATGTGGGTGCTGGGGATCCAACCCAGGTCCTCTGTAAGAGCGGTCGGCACTCTTAACCGCTAGGCCATCTCTCCAGCCCATATTTTTAATCCTCTATTACTCCAAAACAAAAATATGGCAATGAATAACCTTATCTTTACATCGTTTCTACATGCAAGTTCTTAGTCCAATAACCCACTTTACCTCTCTGACTTGAAATTTCAAAGCTAGGACATTATAGACTACATTATTTATTGGCTCAAAATTAAATCCTATGAGTACATATTATGACTTTTTTTGTTGTTCTTTTAACTAGATCATGAGATCCCTATTGAGAGTGGACATAAGCCAAGACAGTCATGTTCTAGAACAGCCTTGGCAAGAGAGAGATTTTGGTGTGTTCAAGAAGAATGCAACGAAGCTGTAAAAACCAAAATGCATGAAACAAAAGAAATGCATTACTTATATTATCAGGGAGGGCTGATGGTACTGCTGGGAAGTCTGGAGGCAATGAGGAGCCTAACAGGAAGCAGAGAAGAAGAGCAAAGGGATGCTGGGACCAAGCCCTTATCAGGTCTCATCAGGTTAGTGAGGTTTCTGGAGGTGTTTGTGGATGGGCTGGCTGGAGAAGACATGTGAGAAGGGGAAACTGACTTACAACCTCTGGGATTGGCCAGTAGGTTTTCTAATGATGTGAAGCTGTGGGAAGTCTTGAGTTTGGGATTATAGGATGACTAACAAGTGGGGTATATTATAAAGTACCAAATAAGGAAGGGGATGGCCAGGTTTCAAATAACTGTGTCAGGTCTGAAAACAGATGCCAAGGCAAGCATGTCAAACCAATTTATGGCAGTACTAATACTACTGTCTTCCCTTTTAACTTGACTGGGAGTAGGGTGAGGGTATGAGCATTATTATTTTAAGTAAATCAGTAGGTATTTATCTTTTAAACTGCTTTTTTTTATAGCATCAGAAAATAGCTGATGAAGCAAGGCCTGGTATAGTTCTGCACTCAGGAGGCAGAGGCAGGTGGATGTATTTGAAATAGGAAGCTAGCCTGGTCTATATAGCAAGTTCCAGGCCAGCTGGGCCTATAGGGAAACCCTGTCTGAAAAAGACAAAAAGGAAAAAAAATCTTTTGAAAAGAGAAAGGAAAAGGACAAGAATACAGGTGATGAAATGATTTGAACATGGCAGACATGTTAATTTTCATAGTAAATTCTCATTCATGCAAGCAAGGGGACGGTGGCTACCTTTTGATGTAAAAACGTTTTCTCAAGTTTGCCTCCACCCTCTCTGTTCTAACTCTTCCTCTTTTGCCTTCAGATAGCCAGTTGTCCAGTCTTGAAGCTGGGATTCATGTTTTTCTTTACTGTGTTGTCTTGTAAAGGTCCCAAGAGTAAGAAATAACCCCAGACCCTCCTTGGTTGTCAGGACTACAGGGTAGCAGGGGCTCCTTCCCACACTAGGAAATGCTATGCTCACAGCAGCTGCTCAAGGGACTAGTCCCCTCCTCCCACCTGCGCCCTTCCCCATGGGGCTTCCCGTGGGCATGGGACTTCTATGTACTTGACAGCTGGCATTCCTAGACAAGTTCTGTAAACAGCATCCTCCCTACAACAGGCTGCTTCCTCCCATCTACCCTAGAAAATACAAGGGTACCTAGGGCACAGTTTCCTCTACTAGAACTTAGATCCACTCTGCACAACCATCAGGGTATCCTGATGCAGCAGACTTCTCCGTAGGAAGTTAGAGAACACAAACTTCCTGCTGTCCCTCACTTCATGACTCATCACAGTAATTCTTCCTTTCCCCCAATAAAACTTCTTTCCAAACTCCCACTTTACAGTGTTATGGAATTTGCCCTAACTCTATTATGTGATAAATGGTGACCATAAGTATCTCATGTTGCCTGATACGTGCCGATCTCCTAATCCTCCCCATTCTATAGCACTGGTTTATTGAAGGGTGGACTTGCTGGAGAAAGTAGAGTGCAAAGTTTCTCACTTCCCCTCAAACCTGCGCTATGGATCTCTGCCAGACCAGCCCTGGAAGGAACCTCAGCCAAGTCCTGTTTCAGATCTGTTCCCCGGGGCAACAGAACATCGGAGGGTAAGAAGCACTGTTCTGTACTCATTAAACCAAGCTTCCATGCAGATCTTGTCAGCATGAAGCACCAATCAAAATCATGGGAAGGTATTTTCAGATGAGTATTAGGTAAGACTTTCCTGTGCACAAACTATGGCAAGCATTTCCACACCAATTTCCAAGGCATGTAAAGGTGAGAAAGATGAAGCTGGATTCCTGCATATGTCGGAGAACTTTTAGCAGACATTTAGAATAAGTAAGACTGGCAAGATAATCTATTCTACATTCTTTAAGTGTTTACAAAGGGGTGGGGAGGGATATTGGCATTTGATATGACCCTGGGTCATCAGCGCAAGAACTGTTCCCACTTAGAAGTTATTTTGTATTTTAGGCTGAGATCCAAATTAACACAGCCAGCTTTGGAAAACTGTAGTTCAACTTGGGAATTAGAAGTCTGAAAAAAAATGCATTTTAAGTCACCAATAAAATGTTTCTTTGATATGAATTTGCAAATGAAGCTGTAACTTAAAGTCATTCAGAGAGACATTAAATTTTCTCTTTCGATTCACAGAGCCTGCCAACTTTTTATAAAAGAGCTTCTAGTTAACTAGAGAAATTTCTTGAAGAAGCTCTTTAAGAGTAAATTATCAGGACTGGAGGAATGGCTCAATGGTTAAAAGTGCTTGCTGCTTTTCCAGAGGACTCCATCCGAGTATTTCACAGCTGCCGTATCTTCAGTTCCAGGGGATGTGACACCTTTTCTTGACCTCCATAGATACTCACACAGGTGTGTTGCACATACAGACATCCAGGTATATACACATACACATGAAAAATAAATCCCTTTAAAAAAAGAATAAATTATCAAGGGTCTGGAGAGATGGCTCAACAGTTAAGAGCGCTTGCTATTCTTCCAGAGGAATCCAGTTCCCAGCAACAGCATCGGGCAGCGGATGAGCTCCTGCAGCCCCAGCACCAGAGGATGCAATGCCCTCTGGTCTCCATGGGCACCTACATACACATGGCACACATAAATAGACACCCATGTACAAATAAAATATAAAATAAATCTTTAAAAAAGAATAAATTCTCAAATATAACCTCTCCTCAGAAAAAAAAAAAAAAACTCTTCATTTGCCATACTAATTGACATATAGCAGCAACACAAGGGTGTGATGGTATTAAAAAATCAGACAATTCAGGCCTCTTGATTCCTTAATAGGAAGCACATCAAAAGTCAACACTTTTGAAGTCTCAGAAAATTCCCATTTGGTTTGTTGCTGGACAATTGCAATAGAAAAAAAAAATACTGCTTAATAAGAACCTTGAATAATTTATAATTTTAGTCTAGCTTCTAAAAATGTCCCAGAGAGAAAAAGAAGTGGTGTTCCTTTGTTTTCAGTTTCCTCAGATCTGAGAACTCAAGTGGTGCTCACTTTGGAAAATGTGCAAGCAGGTGTGCCAGCTTCATTCTTTAGGAAAGCAGAAGAAATGACAGACTGTAGACTGTTTAAAATAAGCGGTATGCCCTCTTCTATTTTTTGGCTTAAAGCTACACAAATGTGTTATGTGTTACATTTATAACATATGAGAAAGTCAATGAAATTCCTCACTCTAGGTGCATATCAGGTGTGAAGAACATGTATCCAAAGGAGGCATAGGCTCCATACAAACTTGAGGTCAGAAGTTAAACGAGTTCAAAGTTCCACCTAGAGGAAAGGAATTGATGCTTCCTGCCACTTGACTAGAATTTTTTTTCCTGCAGTGCTGGGAATGGCACCTAGTGCCCTGTGCATGCTGGATCTACCACTGGCTATGGGAATGGCACCTAGTGCCCCATGCATTCTGGATCTACCATTGGCTATGGGAATGGCACCTAGTGCCCTATGCATGCTGGATCTATCATTGGCTATGGGAATGGCGCCTAGTGCCCCATGCATGCTGGATCTACCATTGGCTATGGGAATGGCACCTAGTGCCCCATGCATGCTGGATCTACCATCGGCTACGGGAATGGCACCTAGTGCCCCATGCATGCTGGATCTACCATCGGCTACAGGAATGGCACCTAGTGACCCATGCATGCTGGATCTACCACTGGCTATGGGAATGGCACCTAGTGCACCATGCATGCTGTATCTACCATTGGCTATGGGAATGGCACCTAGTGCCCCATGCATACTAGATCTACCATTGGCTATGGGAATGGCACCTAGTGTCCCATGCATGCTGGATCTACCATTGCTATCTCTTCAGTCTGTTTATTTTGGGGCAGGGGAGATGGCTCAGGGGTTAAGAGCACTGGTTCCTCTTGCAGAAGACCTGGGTTCAATTCCTAGCACCTACATGCAGGTTAACATAACTCTAGTTCCACGGGATCTGACATCCTCTTTTGACCCCCATGAGCACTGCATAACATGGGTACACTTACACACATACAGGCAATACACTCATACATATAAAATAAAAATAATAAATAAAATTTTATTCTTAAGACAGGATCTTACTAGTTGCCAAGGCTAGCTTTGAACTCACTGTATAGTTCAGGCAGGCCTTGAACTTGGGGTCCTCCCTCCTCTGCCTCCTGAATGGCTGGGATCTTAGACCTGCTTCACCAAGCCCAGATAAGCTCTTGACAATTTCCATAGGAACATTGCAAACAGATGCTAGCTATGGCACTGTAGGCTGTAGGTGTGCTAAGTCAAAATCAACCTTGTGCACACAAAAGCACCTGGAATATCTGTAAATAATCAAGTGGAAGTCACTGACTGAAATGGAGCAAAAGCAAGTTTGATGAATATGGGTCCTCCATCTGATCCTAAAAGGACCCCAGCTTCCTGCAAGCTACTCCTTCCACTTCATGCATCTACCCACTGAGCTTTTAATGTATGTGTTTTTACGTTATACAAACTCCTAATTAGCCCATCTTGTTGATGCTTGTATATATCATTACATTTGCCTTTTTTGGTGTGAGTGTATATATGTACATGTATTTATGTTTGCATGTGTGTATTCACACGTACGTGTGGGTATGGGTAGAAGACAAAGATCGGTATCAGGTGTCTTCCTCAGTAACTCTCCATCTTATTTTTTGAGAGTGTCTCACTCAACCTTGAACTAACCAATTTAGCTAGACTGGTGGCCTGTAAGCCACAGGGATCTGCCCTTCAGTGCTGGGATTACAGGTGTGCACCACCATGCCTGGCTTTCACATGGGTACTCGGGGTCAAAACTCAGATCTGGACTTGTGTAGTAAGCACATATCTCTCCAGCCCCACAACGTGGATGACGTGAAGGCCTGCAGCTCAAGCAGTATTTGGGCTTGCTTGAGACAGGGCTGCGGTGGCCCCTCAAGGCCTGAGCAACTGAACCCGGAAAATGCTGCACTGGCTGGCCTTATGAGAGTATAACCTGGGGGGCATTCTGGGACAGCAAAGGGCCCCTCTAATTTCTGCAATTTGCTCAAAGCAACTTTCTTATTGTGCAAATTACTGGGTTTCTGCTTAATAGTGCTAATTTGTGGAATGAAGACCTCTGTGTCTGCAACTTTAAATGAGTTCATTGTCTGGCCAAACTACACATTTTTCATATCCTTTAAAAATTTTCATTGATTTGAGAAATTTCATACATTTTTGTCATATTCAGACCCTCTGTCCCTCCACGGCCACCTTATTATCCCAGACTCCCAACCTCATGTCCTCTGTTATTTTTTAAAAGCCTATTGATTCTAGTCTGTGCCTCTCAAGTAACTCGGGTGTGGGTCTATCCCTGGAAGTCTGGTCAACCTATCAGACATCACGCCAGTAAGAAAACATACTCTTGCTCTCCTAGCATCTGTCAAATGACAGTTGACTCTCAGCTAGGACTGGGGCTTCCTTCTTTCCTCCCTCATCCATGCTGGACCCCTGTGTGTCTGGGTTTACACAGGTCTTGTACATGCTGTCATAAGGACTGTAAGTTCATATGTGCAACTGCCCTGTTCATCCGTGTTCTTTTGCTGCTTTATTCATAATAGCCAGGAAAGGAAACAACCTGGATGTCCACCGACTGATTAGTGGGTAATGAAAATGCGTTACATTTTCACATGGGATATTATTCAGCTCTTAAAGAAAATGAAAATTATGAAATTTGCAGGTAAATGGATGGAGGCAATCATCCTAAGTGTGGTAACCCAGACCCAGAAAGAGTCTTGCATGTTCTCTCTCATAAGTGGTTGAATCATAAGCTTGGAATCTTTAGATCAGTGTGTTTCGATTGAAAAACACTTAGTGATCAGGAAGCTAATAAGGGGGAATGGTAGGGCAGAGCAGAGGAAAGGAAGAGGAGGGATAACTAACACCAAAGGCATTTTGAAAGAATCTTATGGAAAACTACTATAGAAGCTTCTTATACTTACACCGTAGAAAAAGTTTAAATGTAGTTACCTTATAACAGGGATTCAGTGGGCCTAATAGACATCACAGGCTAGCAAATGCAAAGCCCAATGCCAGGAATGGACTTCTTCTTTTGGATTTGTTGACCAGAGAGATTCCATAGATCCTTAAACAATACTGGCTGATGTCATTGCACTTGGTTACCCATCAGAACTTGATGGTAAGATGCCATTGCTAGCCAGTCATCAGTTGGGCAAATTTTCAAGACATTGTTAAAATATACAAAATTGGTGCTGGAGAGATGGCTCAGCTGTTAAGAGCACCACCCGCTCTTGCAGAGGACCCGGGTTCGATTCCCAGCACCCACATGGTGGCTAAGAACCATTTTTAACTCCAGTTCCAAGGGAATCCAACGCCCTCTTCTGACGTCCCTGGCATTGCATGACACGGGTGCACCAACCTACATGCAGACAGTACACTCATACACACAAAAAATAAGAATAAAAAAATTTAAAAATATACACAAATTATTTGAAAGAATGTACTATGAGTGGCCTCTAGTCAAATGTCCTGCAGAGGCCTTGCTCCTATCCCAAACCCCAAGAACCTAGATGTCATTGTCCATATTGACTTCTTCATTCTGGCCTTCTGATTCTCATCAGCATCATACATGTGCTCTGCTTACTGCACACGGGGCTTCTCTGGTGCATGTCTAATCTTCTGAATTCTTCCTGCAAATCAGTTCCAAAAGCACAAGAACCACATGGTCAAGTTTCCTTACAACAACCTGGCTTTTCTGGTATCACTTTCTGTATTAGTTACTTTTATGTCAGTGCTATCAAAATACCTGTCAAAAACAAAGGAAGGGAGATTTGGGGTGATGGTTTCAGAACACTTCGGTCCATGATGGTGAGGAGGGCGTGGCAGCAGGAGCCTGTGGCAGATACTGTCCACACCACAGCAGACTCAGATACTTTTAGCATGCTGACAGCAAGCAGAGGCCTTGGTAACCTTCAAATGTTTCTTTTCCCTAGTAATGACTTCTGTCATCTATGCCCCACCCCTTAAAGCTTCCACAGACTGCCAAAACAGCACCTCCCACTGGGGAACAAATATTCAAAATAGGAGCCTGTCAGGGTCATTTTAGATTCAAAGTACCCTTGCTTGGCTTATAGACATAATCTGTGCACCTTAATAAATGCCACAAAGCCGTCCCTCTCAGATTCCAATTCATTCTGGACATTGTCCCACAATGGTTTTCCTACAACTCAAGCATGACCTAGATATCATTCTCCTTTGCATTTTTCAGCCACTTCCTTGAACCTCAGAACAGACACTCCTCAAGCTGTAAGTAAAGAGAATACTAACAACTTTTCTAAATCCCCATGTCACTCTTCCTTGAAACCCAAATTCTAGAGTAATTGCTTTCTCTAAAATGATTATAATGCTTTCTTTTTTCCTTCTGGGAATATTATTTGATAAGAAAATTAGAAAAATACATAAAAGTATGAATGACTCCTCCTAACTCTACTGCTGTTTAACATCTTGACCAGTTCCAGTGTTGTTTGCTTGGGTTTGCTACTCTAGGGAGGGTGACAAAACTAAGCTGGTTCTTATTTTTGCCTCTGAATTTTTAGATGGAATATTTTAACAGAAACATTCTCCTACACTGATATAAAATCTTTGCAAGCCCTTAGAAACTAAAATCAAAGATTTTGCCATTCAAAGCTGCATACTGACTTTTTATTTTAACTTCCTGGTCCCACATAAAGGAAGAAGTCTGAAATTAAAAAGTACAGAGCAATAGTGATCTCCCATTATTTCCTGCTCAACCAGAAATTCAAGTACTAGAGATTTTTTTTTAATCTTTCTGATCTTCCAAACCCTTATTTGTTAAACCTACTTCTTAATGTAGTTCTGAGTATTAAATAAAATATTTTGCAGCAGAGTCCTCCAGATTTCTGCAAATAGTCTGTACTCTAATAAGCAAAGCATATAATTCTATTCACTGTGATTTCTATGATAAGAGCGATAGCTGGCAAGTCTCCGGGTATCAGATCAGTGTATGAACCAGGAACCTCTAGGATCCCCTACTTGTCTTACTTATCAGTTGACAACCTTGCTCTACTCTATGGCTTAACAGAGAAGCTGAAGCAGAGGCTACCTTTCTAGTTTCCAAATTGCATCATTCCCCATACCTGGTATTTACCTTTAAATTAAAATGATTTTTTTTTTTTTTGGTCTTTTGAGACAGGGGCTCCCTTTAGTCCCAGTTGGCCTGAAGATCGCTATATAGACCAGGCTGGCCTTGAACTCAGAGATCCACCTGCCTCTACCTCTCGAGTGCTGGAATTAAAGGCATGTGCCACCACATGAATTTTTCAATTAAGCATGCTTTCACAGTTAAGAGCTTTGTGAGGAAGTTCTTAATAAGCATTAATGTGTTGTTCCTGTAATTGCAAATTATTTTCTGCTTACACAAAACTTTTTTCTTTGGAGGCAGAACTTAAGGAACAAGTGGGAAAAGAGTATAAAGTAATACCAGAATAAATCCCTCCTGGACTCAGCCTCCGGTCCCACTTCCCATGGGAGGAAATTATTATAGTTTATTCTGTGTTTACTGTGAAGAGACCAGGTAAGAAGGGCTCTAGGTACAGTCTTTGACTAAGTCATTCTAGCCTTTCCCAGGCCCAGTTCCAGTTTCCCATTCACCAGCATGTGGGATGGACAGACTGCATGAAGAGCAGTCAGCTTCCCTATCTGTATGCCTGCCTAAGCCTCGGCTTAGATCCAAAACTTGGACTAGTGATGCAGCTCTCGAACTTCTCTATGGTTCCTGGGCAGGCCTGAGCACAGTCTTGGTGGCTACTGGTCATGATTACTTTTTTTTTTTTTTTTCGAGACAGGGTCTCCCTGTAGTCCCAGCTGTCCTGGAACTCACTCTGTAGATCAGGCCGGCCTTGAACTCACAGAGATCCACCTGCTTCTGCCTCCCCAGTGCTAGGATTAAAGGACTGCGCCACCACGCCCGACATGATTACTTTTTCAAAAGAGTTGCTAACTGCAAGTGGCACCCAGGCTTCCTTCCAGAATCCAGAGATCAAGAGGCTGTGACACCGGACACTGGGCATACTCAGAGGCAGAACCTTGGGCTGGAACCACTGTATCTTTCGAAGCCTCCATTCTCTTAGTTCCAAAGTAAGATTCTCCTTGAACTTGTTAAAATAATTACTTTAAGAAGGGGGCAGGGTTAATATACAGTTAGAAAGAAACAGAAAAGCAGGGCAGTTTCCAGAACCATCTTCCCATCCTGGCTACTCCATCTATCCCAAGCCTGCCTCTAACTTCCTTGGCATCACCTTGCATCTTTTCTACACCCAAATAAGCAGTTTGCCCGTGATGTCCAGTTGCCTTGACTGGGATTCTCACTGCATCATTCTCCCTTGAACTCCTCTTGCAACTGCAGTCCAGCCTGTACTTATTCATGTTCCAAAGAGAATGCATCGACCCAGACTTGGGGGTTGATCGTGTCCCTCAGAAGCATGCCCCATTTCTAGCCTCTGGTAATATGAACAGGACTTATGTGAAAATAAGATCTTTGCAGATATAATCAAATTAAGATCAGGTCATACTACATTAAGGTGGGCCCTAAATCTAATATGACCAATGTCCTTACAAGAAGGGGTCAAACTACCACAGAAAAGATACACAAAGAGGATGGGGTGTGCAGCATCCACAAATTCAAGGCTGTGAGGGGTTTTTGGTCACCACCAGAATCGAAAAGAAGCAAGGGTCATCCCTAGAGTCTTTGGAGGGGCCTGTCAGTGCCTTGATTGCAGATTTCATCCTCCAGAATAAATTCTGTTGTTCTAAAGCACTCAAATTGCGTGTGGTTCTCTGTTACAACAGCCCTAGAAAATTAATACACACAACTTATTTCTTGCTACCAGGCCAGTCAACTTGAGATTTGGTCACCTCAGGTTATATACTCACCCTTCACCCAGTCAGACATGGCCAAGAAAGTCAGGAAGATACGGTCCCATTTCAGCCAATCAGGCAGTGAGGCCTTATGTAGAGCAACTTCCTTAGAAGGAGGAAACAGGAGCCTGGGTAGGTGTTTGTTGGTACATACTCCTCATTTCCAACAAAGCGGCTTTCAATTAACTTTCCTTTCTAAAGATGCACACTGCAGGGCTGGAGAGATAGCCTAGCGGTTAAGAGCACCGACGCTCTTGCAGAGGACCCGGGTTCGATCCCCAGCACCCACATGGCGGCTAAGAACCGTCTGTAACTCCAATTCCAGGAGAACTCCAGTTCCAGGGGAATCCGAGACCCTCTTCTGACCTCCGCGGCATTGCACGACACGGGTGCACAGACCTGCATGCAGACAGTACATTCATACACATACAAAAATAAATAAATAATAAAAAAAATTTTTTTTTTAAAAAAAAGATGCACACTGCTAGGATCACCTGCCAATTCTGGTCATATGCCATTTCAAGCAATATTTTTTTGCTATTGCTTTATTTATCAAAGCATTGCTTTTATTATAAATTATTTTCTCACCCACAATCTCCTAGTGACTGATCCTTTAAATAAAAGGTATGCTGGTTACTGCCCAGACCTGCTCCTGTCTACCAGCAAAGCCTCAGACAGCACTGCTCATACTGGGCAGTGAGGCAGGGAACTTCTGAGCTGATCTTGTAGGCATGTTCACCTGTCACAGCCCGAGGCAACAACATCTTAAGGAGAATGGATGATCTTACACAGAAAATTAAGTAGAACTAACATTCATGCCAAGTGAGGTCAGGAAAGAAAGAAGACACATGGCCACAGGTGCCAAAATCAGAAAGAACACAGTGTAACACCAGGACCATAAATTGTGAGCTTGTGTATGAATTTCCCTTCTTGTCCTAGTAGTCATGCTGGATTGTTACCGCTTTTCAGCACAGGGCTGAATGGTTATGACTCTATTCATGTATAGCATTAACTTTATTTATTTATTTATCTATTGCGTGTGTGTGTGTGTGTGTGTGTGTGTGTGTGTGTGTGTGTGTATGTACACAGGCCCACAGGCCATGGCTCACATAGGGAGGTCAGAGGGCTAGTTAAGGCAGTTGATTCTGTCTTACCACGTGAGTCTCAAAAACCAAACTCAAATTGTCAGGCTTGTTAGCAAATGCCTTAACATGCTAAGCCATCTTGCTAGCCTGAATTTACTTTTTCTTAACAGAGAAATAAATTCTTGATATGGTAGAATTTTTCATTTATGATGATAGCACTGAATAGTTCAAAAATTTTAATTCTTTTTTAATAAAATATTTTTATTGGTGTTTTGTGTGTTTCATACATCATTTCTGTCCAATTTAGACATACTCCCTTTTCCATGCCCACCACCCCACCCCAGTTCATGCATTCTGCCATACGTGTTTTGCTTCCTTTTCTCAGTCTTTTTTTGAACTTTATGACACACATAGCATCAAAATAATATAAATGAAACTTGTGATAAAAATTTTAATTCTTAAGTGGTAAACAGAACCAGAGACGATAAGTTATTGACAGGCTTGATAGGGTTTAACTCTGTAACTTATCCAGATAGACCTTTCTTTCTAATGCATTTTAAATAACATTTTAATCAATATGAAATAATATCCATTTACTGTAGAGATTTAAGAAGGGATCTTTAGGGTCTGGTGTCAATAATAGCCTAGGATTGTTTCTTTCAGTCAGAAAGACAAATACTGAAGATTTGTCACCATTAGAACATTTCTTTCCACTTTCAGCAGCTCTAACTTAAAATGATCAACTTTGAAGAGAAGTGATGTGTGGTGGTTTGAACAAGAAGTGTCATCCACGGGCTTCAAATATTTGAATATTTGGCCCTAGTTGGTGGTTCTGTGGAAGTTTAGGGGATATAGCCTTGCTGGGGGAAGCGTGTCACTGGGGGTGGGCTTTGAGAGTTCATAGTCTTCTTTCATTTTGAGTTTGCCATCTCTCTGCTTCCTATGCCTGCTTGAAGATATGATTTCTCAGCTTTCTGCACATGCCATCTGCCATGCTTCCTGCCTTGATGGACTCTTGTCTCTCTGGAACCATAAGCCAAATAAACTCTTCCTTTTATAAGTTGCCTTGGTCATGGTATTTCATCATAGCCCCGGAAAAGTAAATAATACATGCTCCTTTTACTTACCTTTGTTCCTCTAATTAAACAAACTTTTGGTAGATGATAGATTATATCCTTGCACAGACTGATAGACTCCCAGGGATAGTTGGAGTGCAGCTCTCATAAGAGGTAAGTGATGGGGCAAACACTAACTTCAGCAGAAGAATAAGCTGGGAACTTTTGCTGAGCAGAACAGGAGGAAACCCTGTTTCATTATCTCCAATTGAGGAGTGCCTTCATGCTAGTGAGAAGGTGGCTGTAAGTAGAAGGAAATGTCAGATCCATGGCCTAAGACCAATAGAGCCTCAGACAGTCTTCACTGTACTTTGGTACTTGACCAGAGTGGCAAGAAGCCATTTTAAAAAGACTTTTTTTCTGAGTTGGGCAGCTTGGTTCCTCTACAGGCAAAATCCCCTCTCTGGGTGAACTACAAACTGTGGGAAGACAGACCAAAACCTGGCCTGCTGAAAAGCTCTAGACAGGGAGCCAAAGCTTTGAGCCAAGTATTCAGAGAGGGAGAATAGAATGGAGCATGTGGAAACAGTCTGAATACACACACTGACCTCAGGAAGGACAACTCAGAAACATGAGCAGCACCTAGGAGAGAACTCACATAGACTTTGTACCCTGGCAATAAAATAATAGCAGAAATTTTCTAAAACTAAGGAGAGAGCTAGCCATTTGGAACCAGGAGTCATTTAGAAGGCTGAATAGACAGAACTAAGGGAAAAAACCTTCCTGTATTGGAGAGAGACAGAGAGACATAGAGAGGGAGACAGAGAGATCTAGAAAAATTAAAAGACTAAAGAAAGAATTGGAAGTTCGAGAGATAAATTCTAGTTTTATTCTTCTACATGTAACTATCTAGTTTGGCCAGCACCACTTGTTGAAAATGCTGTTTTTTTCTCCAAATGTGTTAAAACTACTTTGAGGTTTATCTCACACCAAGTCAGAGTAGCTAAGATTTAAAAAATGACAAACGCCAGCATGGATGTGGGGAAAGGGGAATGATATTCTAACTCTAGGTGAGAATATAACCTGCTAAAACCACTATGGAAATCAGTTTGAGGTTCCTCCAAAAACTAGAAATAGATCTAATATGCATGATGTAGCTATACCACTCTTAGGCATATACCCAAAAGACTTTATATCCTACTACAGAGATACATATTCATGTTCATTGCTGCTCTATTCATAACAGACCCCAAATGGAAATAGCCTCAATGTCCATCAACTGATGAATGGATAATGAAAATGTGGCTTATTTGCACAATGAAATATTACTCAACTTTTAAGAAGACTGAATTATAAAGTTTTTAGTTAATTGAATGAACCTGGAAATAATCATTCTGAATAAGGTAACCCAGACTCAGAAAAACAAATGTCACTAATTTTTTCTCATATATGGATGTTAGCTTTTAATCTTTGGATTTGTGTGTTTCATTTGGGATACCCATAGAGTTCAGGATATAGGTAAGGAGCCAGGAAAGGTGTTCCAAAGAAGGAGACATAGAATACAGTGGTATAAAGGGGGAAAGAGGAACAATGGAACAGAAAAAGTTAGTGTGGAAGATGGGAGGACAAGGTAAAGGAGGAAGCAAGGAGAGGGACAACCAACACTAAAGGGCTTTGAAAAAGTCCTGTGTAAACCTACTCCTGTAGAAGTTCTTTAAAATACATACATAAAAATATTTCAAATGGAATTACCCTGTAGCAAGGTGACAATGTCCCTGCTAGATACCACAGGCTAACAAATAAAAAGCTCAGTGCCAGAAATGGCTTACCTCTTCTGGAGTTTTTAGCCAGTGAGAACCCATAGAATCCTAACTATTATGGCTGTTGCTATTGCTCTTGATTGCCATCCAACATTTGACAGTAAGACCCTATTGCTGAAGACACTGTATACATGAGTCATAGAAGATGGAGAGAAATCAAGCTGGTATTGATCTAGAAGCTTTATCCCTACTTGCAAGCTTTCATAGTGCTGGAGGATGCTATGCATACTACCTGAAGAGAAGAGTAATCACTATATTACACAGCTGTGAATGCTGCATGCCACAATAATGACTGCCTGGCAAGATATGCCTACAGGTGACATAGTGGCATTAATGTCATGAGAGTAGCCAAGTACTTTTGATTTGGAATTAAGGCCAGTTCCACAAGATGGAACCCTTATTGGCACCATTATCAGGGAACCAAACCTGTAGCTAAACAGGTTATAGCCACTAGGCCAAAGCCTACTGCTATTATTGTACTAAATAGACATAGTATTAAAGTGATTCTTAGTACATAGTATTAAACTGACTTATAGGCCAGGCGTGGTGGCGCACACCTTTAATCATAGCACTTGGAAGGCAGAGGCAGATGGATCTTCGTGAGTTCAAGGCCAGCCTGGTCTACAGAGTGAGTTCCAGGACAGCTGGGGCTACAGGAAGACCCTGTCTCAAAAACATGTACACACAAAAAATAAAAATAAAGTAACTTACAGTAACTTATCCTTATACCCATAGATTATTTCACCTCTCAATCCTCACCAGAGATGTCTCTTTTCCAATATGTAGTGATTAAAAGATACTCACAATTGGCCAAGGTGCAGAGAATAAGAGACTCAGTCCTAAATAGGATCCCCTCCTCCCAAGGCCTAGAAGAGGGTATATAAACACTGTCAGAGCCAGAGGTGGTGGATGACTACAACAGAACGATGTTTTCTGAGCACAACAGGGCAGTTGTACATATAAAGTCACAATGGTTGTGACAGCATGTACAAGTTCTGGGCAAGCTCAAGCCAGATAAAATCCCAGCATGGAAAAGGGAGCTGGGCACAATGTCCTACCCCTAGCAAAGGAGCTGTTGGCAATCGACAGCCACTGAGAGAGGGAGAGTCAGTTTTCTTTAATGACTTGGCCCCATGGTAAGTTGACCACACTCCAGTAGATAGCCCCACACCCAAGATATATGGGCAACACAAAATGGACTTAATCAGTTTCAGAAATGAAGACACAAAGAGGGGTAGACTTGATAGGAGTTAAGGGAAGAAGTTGAATATGATCAAAATACATTGCATGAAATTTTCAAAGAATTCGTAGAATTTTAAAAAAGAAATTGAAGGAGGTACTAAATTATGGAAAGACCTCCCATTCGCATGGATTGGTAGAATTAATATATTGTGAATATAGCTACATTAGCAAATATGATCTATAGATTCAATGCAATCTCTACCCAAATTTCAGTAATATTTTTTTGCAGAAATATTTTAAAAATCCTAAAATTCATATACAAATTCACAAGACCCCCCAAAGTCAAAGCAATCCTAAGCAGAAACAGCAATGATGGAGGCATCGTCATACCTGATTTCAAGTTTTACCGGAGAGTCATGGCAGAAAAACAGACATATGAATCAATGGATAGAATAAATAGCTAGATATAAACTCATGGAGCTATAGTCACTAGATTTTTTTTACAAATATGTCAAAATCATACCTGAGAGAAAAAAATAGCATACTCTGTAAATGGCTCTGGCAAAATTGGATATCTACATGTAGAAAAATAAACATAGATCCCTATCTTTCAACCTGTTCAAAAATCAAGTCAAACTCTAAGACACAAATGTAACAACCAAAACTCTGAAACTGTTAGAGGGAAAATTAGGAAAGCATTTCAAATTAAGGAATAAACAATGATTATCTGAAAAAGATTCAAAGAGGTACAGATACATTTGGGAGATGTGTTGTTAGACATTTATATTACAAAATTGCCGGTGATAAACCTACTATGGGCATAAAATGAGTTATTCACATTTTCTTGCACATTATTGAAAGAGCATCACAATGGCCTTTGACAGAGTCTTTGGTAACAATATTTGTGGGCAGTGTGATGGATGATGTGATGTCATGAGCAATGAGATAATCAACTTTACTTCAATAGTCAGGAAATGGTAGCAGCAAAATTACCTATAAATCCATATCTGTGTCAATTCCAACAGAGTCTAAAGAGCCATGGTACTATAAAAAATTAATCAAGAATGATACATTTGACAATAAAAAGCTCAAGGACATGATTCCTGGACTTTAACACGGGGTGAAAGTACAAGAAAGAATTCTCCATGACTGTTGATTGGGCAACTGTGATAATACATCTTCTCTATTCATTTTTCTAAATATTTTGACAGATGGTACCTATCTCACATGGATCCATGAACTTGGTAGCATATTTTACAATGACTTATGTATGCAGTACCTTGAAAAGCTTGCCAGAGCATCATAATCCTCTCTTCATCCATCTTGGGAAAAGGTGAAACATCTGTTTTCTAACAGTAATTCTTTGTTCTGTGACCTTGACCTCCTATCATCCCTGTAGTCATCTTCCTTTATCCTTGTTGTAGTCTCTCTCTCTCTCTCTCTCTCTCTCTCTCTCTCTCTCTCTCTCTCCTATCCTTCTCCCTCTTGTACAATCAATTTTTCTTTTCTCTTGACTTTGTTTTTCCAGTGAATACCATGCCAGTTCTGTCCCCTTGAAAAGAATGATTCCCAACCTCTGCACTATCTGCATAAAACCTGTGACTGTGCTTCTGTTGTGCCTGTGTTTGCTCCCTGTCCTTTCCCTCCTTAGGTCCTATCTATGTGAGTTGTTTATTTACTCTTAAGCCAGTCCTGACCTCTCCTGAACTGACTCTAAGGCTATGCATTCCCACATGCCCACTGGACACTTCTTCCCTCCTGATCTCAAGATGCTCAAGCTTCAAAACCAAATCTACGCTAAACTCAGTGTCTTTCATCTCCCATCATCCACCACACCCAAAACACTACTGCCAATTCTCCTGCTACAGAGGTGGCTGTGGATATCTTGAGAGAACAGGTCCTGCCTCGTTCTCATGGAGTTCCATGTTTTCTGCCTCTGAAGGCCTCTGATGTCTGCACTGGTGCTCGTTCCCTCAGGATGGGAAGATTTATTTTTGATGTTTCTTTTTTAAATCTATCTTTCTATTGAATTTTTGTGATTTTCATATGATATAGTTTGATGGTATTTAGATCCCCTCCCCTCTCCATGTCTCCCCTCACTGCTACCCACCCAATTTAACATACTCTTTTATAGATATATAATTATATATTTTTATTTTGTGTATGTAAGTGCACCTCAGACTTACATTCTACACAGACTCTTTTTTTCATTTTTTTTAAGACAGGGTTCCCTAGCCCCAGCTGGCGGAACCACTCTGTAGACCAGGCTGGCCTTGAATTCACACAGAGATCCTCCTGCTTCTGCCTCCCAAGTGCTAGGATTAAAGGTGTGCGCCACCGCACCCAGCTTACAGATGGTTCTTAGCTGCCCTGTGGGTGCTGGGAATTGAACCCGGGTCCTCTGCAGGAGCAGTCAGTGCTCTTAACCACTGAGCCATCTCTCCAGACCCTCTTTTTTTAAAATATAATACTTTTTATTGATGTTTTGTGTATTGCAGACATCATTTTCAGTTCAATTTAGACATACTCCTCTTTCCCTTCCCCCCACCCCACCCCAGATCATGCATTTGCCATACATGTCCTACATCTTTCTCTCAGTCTTTTTAAGATTTTTTTCTGTAATGGTTTATTGATTTGGGCAGAATTTAAGTATATCAGTACATTCTTTGACCCAGTCCTTATGTTGTTGTGGCTCTCTCCCTAATATATTGCTCCAAAATACACCAACAACAAGCAACTGAAGAAGGAATACAAGGAGACCTTCCCACTCACAATAGCCTCAAAAAAAAAAAAAAAAAAAAAAAACAAAACCTGGGCACAAACCTAACCAAGCCACCAAAGATCTCTACAACAAAAATTTTAAACCCCTGAAGAAGGACATTGACGAAGAAATCAAAAGATAAGAAACCTCCCTGCTCATGGATTGGGAAAAATTAGTATAGTAAAAAATGTCCATTCTACCCAAATTAATATACAGATTCAATGCCACCCAATTAAATCCCCATGAGTTTTCTCACAGACTTGGAAAAAAATCTTTAAATTCATATGGAAAAAAAAAGACCCGAAAGCTAAAGCAACCCTGAGTGAAAAATGCAATACAGGAGGGAATCACCTTACCAGACTTCTCTTTCTTTTTTTTTTTTTTTTTTTTTTTTGGTCTTTTCCAGACAGGGTCTCCCTGTAGCCCCAGCTGTCCTGGAACTCACTCTGTAGACCAGGCTGGCCTTGAACTCACAAAGATCCGCCTGCCTCTGCCTCCTGAGTGCTAGGATTAAAGGCGTGTGCCACCACACCCAGCTTAGACTTCTCTTTCTTTACTCTGCTCATTACAAAAAAAGACTGGTTAGTAACATTGATCATACATGAATAGTTATTTTTCTACTGATTTGAGAAAGCTATAAAATTTCCATGGAATTCTGAGCTCTATAACTCAAAGAAGAGACTAAAAATCAATGCAACATCATGCCACAAGATGACAATGCTTTAAAAAGACAGCCTGACTCAAAAGCATTCAGATTTTTCTTGGATCTGTGTTCTCAATCAAGGGCTAGTTCTTTGTTTTATTGAAACAGTGTATCCAGCCTGAAATAGGGAAGTAAAAACTGGATGCTCACCAAATATTTTGCCTTTTCTGATTCCTAGACCTAGGGCTACACACACACACACACACACACACACACACTTACACATAAACACACATTATGTCTTTGTAATGAGATAAAGCACTGTTTGTAGCACTTTATATGTAAACAAATGCACATGCATTCGTACCTTATTTTAAGATGAGGGCAAGGGAAAGTTATGAAGGTCATATGCCCAGGGCACAAGAGGCACACATGACTCATTGAGTTTGTCTACATTATAAACGAGCTAGAAGATTAACGTTTTTGTTGCCAGGTTAGGTAAAAGTAATCTGCTCAGAGTATGTCCATATTGTAAAAGCCATTCCTACAAACCAACCAACTAACAAACAAGCCAACCTTTTATTATACTGAAGGGACTGTGAAATAGTGTTCCTATGACTTTAAAAATATGCTTGGTAAATTAAGCTGTAACTTTGAGTGTATATACCTAGAGAGCCTTGCCTCAGGAGAAGCTTTATGCAAGAATGCTTGCTGAGGAGTTATCTCCCAGAATGCTAGTACTCACGTAGGTTCTCAGGAGACACTTTGTTCTTCCAAGAAGACATGCTATGGAGATAATGCTGTCTTGCTCATGTTTCGCTGAACTACTATTTGCTGGCCACTTTATTATTATTCATTGTTCTATCAACATTCAGCTGTGACTCTAATGAGTATGAGTATAAAAGCAGAGTTCATTGTGCTTCTAGTACTCATTCGTGGATGAAGGAATAAAAGTAAATAAATTGCACAAGTCCCCTGGTCCTTTTTCAGTTCCACGATAATTCATTCAAGTCCCGTGGTTGCCCCCTGTAGCCACACTGCAGTGGCTACACACTGCCCCCCTTGCATGACACTAGCCAGGACTTTTAATGAGAAATGAGCTCTGAGCCAATGTGGCCTTGCTGAGTGAGAAACCTTGTAGGTGATACAGATGTAACAATGTGGTGGTGTTGGGTAAGGGTAGAATATAACAATGGCCTGGGAACACATATTTAGGTTACTCCAAATTCCATGTTCCAGTGCAATAAATTTTACGATGTTTTTAAAGCAACAGGATAAAACAATAAATCAAAACACTTTTCAAAACACATTGACTATTGATATTTCAAAATACATTAGTATTAACAGCAAAGTGGGAGAACTTTTATTAATAGGCCTCAGATGCTGTCTGAGGACATTCTAAACTTTTAGACTGATGGAAGCTAAGCAGTCTGCTCAGACATGCCAAAAGGACTTACCTAATATTCACAGGATATTAGGTCACACACAGAGATTAGCAATAAATGGCAGTGGATCTGCAATATCTCAACGTCTCCACAATCACTGGAGTTACAATCAGTCTACCTTGTAGAATGTTCAGTGTAGGTAGGTGTGACTTCTTTTCAGGAACTTAAGTTCATAGCAGATGCAGCTGAGTGTTATCTCCATCCACAGCTGGTACACACAATGGCTTTCGTTATGGTCCAGAAGCATGCTATAAGGTGGACAGTCCTCTGAAAGGAGGGTGGACTTTAGATGTCAAATGCTTTCTCTCACATAAGAATGGGCCACCTCCTCCAAGATTGTTAACATGACTCTGGTTCTTCTGAAGGAATGGGACCAGCCAGGGATCCAACAATCCCTCCAGACCAGCCAGCTCACCTTGGCGGTACAAAGGAGAAGGGCTAAGGGCATCCAAGCCGGAAGCGTTAGGAGCCATCTTGTGCAGAGGTTGCAGGGGTAGCAGCAGGGACCTGGGGATGAACACGAGGGAGGGGGATTTTCCGTCACCCATTTGCTCTGTAAGCAAACCCATAGTAACCTCACTAGAACCTTCTAAACCGTGGTTTGGGGAGAGTCTTTCCTTGCTTGCCTTTGGGATCTCAGAGGCAGATGTGGGGCGCCATAAGTGCATTTCTCCTGGGAAGGAATTTATGCAGCACATGCAAACAAAATGCATCAGTTCTAGTAAACATCTTCAACCGTCCTACCAACACAGCTGAGGTTTTGAATATCTTTATCATCTATACAGTTCCCTCTTGTTCATTTGCAGCCAATCCACAATCCCATCTGCTTTCTCTCTCCTTCCTTCATCTTGCCTTTTTAAAAGAAATTTTAACCAAATAGAATGATTCACAATATATAGTTGTTTGAGTCTCACATCTTTTACTTAGCATATTGTATTTTAGATTGATACATGTTATTGCAGGTATTAGTATTTCCTTTTTGTATTAGTAGCTCCTTTTTATAGTAGTATATAGTGTTCCAAGCACAGATACACCACAGCTTGTTTGCTTACCAGCTGCTGGGATTCGATTCTTTCCAATTGGGGGCTACTACGAATAAAGCTGTTCTGAACTTGTCTGTACCAGTCTTGTCAAGATATACTTTCATTTCCCTTACCACATCACCTACGAGTGGAATTGCAGTCATATGGTAAGTTTATGTTTAACTTAAAAAAGAGTTATTGGTGTGCTTTTCTAAAGAACATATGATAATTCGCATTCTAAAATTTGTTTCTTTTTTTCTATTACTTCTTTATTTTTTTCATTTTTTAACAATAAGTAATAATTTATGAGTACAAGCATCCTTCATGTAAAACCAATTTGCAAGCAGTTGTGCCCAAACCCACACAGCCCAAGGTTCCCACCATCCAGCTGGGGGGGGGGCTTTTATGTTCAATCAAGTTGATCAAATAAGTGTCCAGACTATATTGCTGCAGTTTCACCATTCACCCCAATCACAGCCCTTACATTCTACCATGCCCCCTCTTCCACAGATTGTTCCCTAGGCTTAGAAAAGGGGCACGGGTGGACGAGAAGCAAAACAGTCTACTTTCTCTGGAGCTGTCATTTTGGACTCTGGTCAATTCTGGCTGTTTCCTTTCATGGGCTGACAGTTTGTCCAGAAATAACCTTTCAATCCTACTAATGAAGCACAAACAATTAGATATATAGGTATTTAAACAGTACTAATTGTTATGGTAGGTTACTTTGGTATAGACACAGATGTTTGGATGGTATGTTAATCCATGAATTATGTTTTTTCTGTAAAATATGCCAGGGTCTTACTGTGGCTTATAACATCTCCTAACCACTAGAGGATGTAAGCTTGTGGCATCAGCCATGGGTTATTCCTCCAAGGAGAGAGCTAATAGCCAATTCAATTTGGGATATACAGGCATATGGCTGCCACTGCTGCACAATATTTATAGGCAGGTGAGGTGTAGCTGGTGCTGACGGAGGAGTCTTGCTTGACTCAAGGAGACCTATATTTGCTTTATTGGTTTAGTGGCCTTTGGTAACACTCTCTGGTATTCCACAGACCAGCCGTACATTTGCAAGTGCAGTCTCAATACATCTTTCCCATGCTTACATCAGGTCTTCTACAGCAGGGCCTTACCACCTCTCTTCTTGCAGTTATCCCAGTTTACAGGCAAGGAGACTTTACCTTTTGTGGGGGCTTGGCTCCTCTGGCCAACATCTCCTTGGTAGAATAATCCATTGCTAATATCAGAGCTCTCCTGTACTAATATATTTTGCTTAAGTGCATAGCTTAAGGAGACTTTAGTATTATATTTGGTTCTGAATAGAGAATAATCCTTTTCACAGTTCCTATGTCTCTTAGTCAATTAAAGAAGGCGGTTTTACCGGTTTTATAAGAGATTACCTCTATAACAGTTGGCTTCAATCTACAGTTAGAGAATGACTACATCATCATCATCATATTCCTTCTTGTTCTATGAAGGGGAGGTAAGAAAGTCTCTCGTATTAAGACTTTGCGGCACCTAGAAGGTAAGTTTCATTAGGACTCATTATAAATAGTTGTTACAAGTAGGATCCACAGGGGGGTTTGATGTCTATAGTAGTCTGAGGCTTTTCTTCCTTTCAATGTTCAGACAGGCCAACCTTTCTGCTGGCACTTCTTGGTACATCCTACACAATGCAAAGCTATATCTTTTCTTTCTCAGCTGTTAAGTTGGTGACATTTTGACCTGTTGGAACATACAAATCTTTTCCTGTAGTTAGTTTTAAGATTTGAATTGCAAAGTTTTTGACAAAAAGATTTCATATATATCTGTACCCCCCTTTTTATTTTATGTTTTTGTTTTTATGACCCATGAGTCTCAAAAAGGCAGTTTTAGTACACATACCAATAGGCAGGAATCAATGCACCTGAGTTAATTAGAAATATAAATTGTTGTTGTCCACATTTGTTTTACTTAAAATCTGTATAATAATAAATTTGGGATTGGCACATATAAATGTTCTTTATAATTTTTCTGTTGTACAGTATCATCTTGTAGCATTCTCTTTTACCTGTAGGATGATTTAACTTAAAAAATTAAGTTTGCTTCCCGAGTTAATGACATACACTCACCCAAAACAGCTTGGGTGAATCTGATGAAATCTGCACATTCTAAAATTTGTTTCTAACTCAGTTTCATTTAGCTTCAGTTTCTCTGCATCTTCTAATATTGAAAAGGTTTTGATGTAGTCAACCAAGTGAGTATGAAGTGGGTTCTTGTGATTCTAAACTGTACTTTCTTTTTTTAAAAATTTTTTATTAAATTTTTGTGTCTCATGTACAATATCTTTTTTACTTTTTAATACTTTTATTGATGAACTGTGTATTTCATTCATTATCTTTCAGTCCAATTTAGACACATTTCCCTCTCCCTGCCCCCATCCCACCCCTGTTCATGCCTTCTGCCATTATATGTCTTGGATTATTCTCTCACTCTTTCCAAAGTTTTTCCTTGCAGAGGCTTGTTGTTTTGGACAGAGTTTAACTGTATCATTCAGTTCTTTAACCCATACTTTATGTTGTTGTTTTTCCTTCCCCTTTGTATTGCTCCAACAAATGCCTATATAATCATCACATATGCATCATAATTATGACCTCTCAGAATAAACTGTATGTTAATTCCAAAATATGTTTAGGAATTCACATTTTCCCCCTTTAATTTTATATTACTCTAAAAATATGAATACATACTTTCCACCCATATACAGTAATTACAGAGTCTGAAAATAAGTGGTGGGTAAATTCTAGAGCCCGTTAAGAGATTTACATTATAACAACACAGTTCGTGGATTGGAAAAATTAATATAGTAAAAACGTTCATTTTACCCAAATTGATATACAGATTCAACACAATCCCAATCAAAATCCCCATGAGTTTCTTCACAGACTTGGAAAAAAAATCCTTAAATTCACGCAGAAAATCAAAAGACCCTGAATACCTAAAGCAACCCTGAGTGAAAAGTGCAATACAGGGGGGATTGCTTTAGCAGACTTCAAACTATGTTACAGGGGAATAGTCATAAAAAACAGCCTGGTACTGGCAGAAAAAGAGACCCATTGAGCAATGGAACAAAACTGAAAATCCAAACTTGAGCTCATACAATTTCAGCCACCTCGTATTTGACAAAGGGTGGAAAATCCCTCAATGGAGGAAGGATAGCATCTTCAGCAAATGGTGCTGGCAAAGCTGGATCACTATTTGTAGAAGTACAAAATTAAACCCCTACTTCTCACCCTGTACAAAAATCAACTCCAACTGGATCAAAGATCTCAACCTGAAACCAGAAACCCTGAAGGTGATAGAAGAAAAAGTTGGCAGCAGCCTATGAGACATAGGCATAGGAGAAGACTTTCTAAATAAGACAGCAGCTTCTCAGGAAATAAGGTCAACAGTTGACAAATGGGACCTCATCAAACTCAAAAGCTTCTGTACAGTTAAAGAAATGATCAAAGAAGTGAAGAGAAAACCCACAGAGTGGGAGGAAATCTTCACCACTGATACATCTGACAGAGCATTAACGTCCAGAATGTATAGACTACTCAAAAAACAAAGAAGTAAGAAAACAAATGACCTACTCAAAAGATGGATTAAAGAGATGAACAGAGACTTCACCAGTGAGGAAGTAAAGATGGCTGAGAAACATCTTTAAAAGTGTTCAACATCAGGGCTGGAGAGATGGCTCAAGGGTTAAGAGTGCCGAATGCTCTTGCAGAGGACCCCGGTTCGATTCCCAGCACCCACATGGTGGCTAAGAACTGTCTTTAACTCTAGTTCCAAGGAATTCCAATGCTCTCTTCTGACCTCCATGGCATTGCATGACATGGGTGCACCAACCTACATGCAGACAGTATACTCATACACATAAAAAATAAATAAATAAAAAATAATAAATTTTTTAAAAAGTGCTCAGCATCATTAATAATTAGGAAAATGCAAATTAAAATCACTCTCAGATATCATCTCACTCTGATAGGACTTGTTAAAATCAAGAAAACAAAAGACGCCAAATGCTGGAGAGGTTTGGGGAAAGGGAAACACTCATCCACTGCTGGTGGGAATGTAAATTTGTACAAACATTATGGAAAGCAATGTGGAGAACACTTAAAAGATTCAAAATGAGCCTACCACCTGACCTAGCCATACCACTCCTGGGTATATACCCACAAGACTCATCCTACTACAAAGATACATGCACATCTATGTTTATTGTAGCTCTCTTCACAATAGCAAAGAGCTGGAACTAACCCAAATGCCCCTCAATAGAGGAATGGATGACAAAAATGTGGTACATCTACACAATGGAGTACTATTCAGCAGTAAAGAAAGATGACATCATGAACTTTGCATGGAACTAGAATTCATTATGCTAAGTGAAGTAATACAGTCCCAGAAAAACTAGTGGCGGATGGTTTCCCACATTTGTGGATGCTAACACCAAATCCCCAGTTGAAAGGCAAGCTGAACAGCATTATTATTATATTTCTTTTTATCTAAACTGTACTTTCTAATGGACAATGATATTGGTTATATTTTATGTGGTCTTAAAATATATATATATATATATATATATATATATATATATACATTTATTTCCTGATGAAATATATTCTTACTTTTAAAACTATATTGTCTGCTAGTATATATGGGCACAATTGATTTTTATAAACTGATATCATATTCTGTAACATTGATAAGCTCAGTTGTAATAGATGTTTTAGACTCCTCAGGATTTTCATTTTAACTTTATTATTTTTATTTTATGTGTGCAAGTGTATCACCTGCATGTATGTAAGTGCACTTATGTTGTGCAGTGCTTGCAGAGGTCAGAAGAGGCATCGGATTCCCTGGAACTGGAAATATGGATAGTTACTATCTGCCATGTGGGTGTTGGGAACCGAACCCTATTCCTCTGCAGGAGCAACCAGTGCTCTTAATCACTGAGCCATTTCTCAGCCTCCTTAGGATTTTCTTTCTTTTTTTTTTTTCAAAGACATGTTATCTGTGAAGACAACCATCCACTTCACTCCCTCTCACAGTCCTCAGGTTCTTTTTCTTCCTTCTTTGCACTGACTGAAACCTCCTGCTCTTAGTGTGCTTATGCCTAATCACAGATAGTGTTCTAGGTTCATTCTGCTACTATAATCAAACACTCTGACCAAACACAGCTTGGAGAAGAAAGTTTAATTGGCTCACATTTTCATATCTGTCTGTCATTGAGGGAAGTCAGGGCAGGATCTCGAGGCTGGACCAAAGAGCAGTGCTGCTTACTGGGCACTCTCTGCCTTGCTCAGTGGTCATGCTTAGCTAGCTTTCTTGTCAAGCTCGGGACTACCTGCCTGGGATAGTGCTCCTCACCATGGGTTGGGTCCTTCTGCATCAATTAATAATCAAGACAACCCCCCACAGATATGCCCACAGGCCAGTCTGATCCTGGCAACGCCTCAATGGAGGCTGCTTCCCTCTCAGCGGAGTCTAAGCTGTGTCAAGTTGATAAAGCAAACCAGGAAAAATGACTGTTGGAATTTCACAGAAGTTTTTCCTGAATATATTGGAAGGAAAATTTTTATTTCCTTTATCCCATTAATATAATGTATCCCATAAATTGATTTTTAATAATCTACCTTGCATTTTTGATATATTGTACTTCTTTAAGCTGAATAAATCTCATGTTTTGGTGCATTTGGTGCATTCTACCACACATGTCCTACATGTCTTTCTGTGTCCTTCCAGAGTTTTTTTTTTCCAGTTCTTTTGTTGTTGTTGTTCTCCCCAACTTGTATTGCATATATATATATATATAATTATATACATACATACACATATCAATTGAATTGGACAGGGGTTTTTGGGGGGTTTTTTGTTTTGTTTTGTTTTGTTTTTGCTAAAAGATGTCATGTTTTTCCTTAAGGAAGTGTTTGAATGTTCCTCCTTGGCACACTGGGTCTTTCCCTCCCATCCAGTAGTTTTTAACCCTCTGCATGCCTTCCCTGTATTTTGGAGAGGTTTTATGTAGACGTCCTACCCAGCAACATGCATTCTGTAGTCTCTTATTCTCTGCACTTTGGCCAGTTGTGGATTTCTATGTTAATCACTATCTGTTTTATAAGAAAACTTTGCTGGTGAGAGTTAAGATATGCATTAATATTCTTTATTCCTTCTATTCTGCTATGCTCCTTGAGCCTTAGATATAGATGTAGCATGGTAGGGCTGAGCATCTCACAGACACTTATTTTCTGCATTTGGCCAGTTGTGAACTATGTAATAATCTCCATCTATTATAAAAAAAGAAGCTTTTTCAATGAGTGGTGTGAGGTAGGCTTGTCTGTAATTATAGCAATACATATTTAGACTGCAGTAAGAAATCCCTAGATATTGGTCTAGGGATGTGGCAGACATAGATTTTTCTCTAGGATTTATGAGATCTTCAGCCTTGCATTTTTGGTTATATTTACAGTACCATACATGAGTTCCCTCCCATTGAGCTGGCCTTAAGTCCAATTGCACAGCTATTTCTTACCCCCCAAAATACAAGTGCCACTAATGTACCAATAGAGTTTAATTTGCTGAGCCAGTCATTGTTGTGTTTATTAGACTTTAAGTTGGGTAGGACCATTGATTGTTTTTCTCCCTTAGCATCCAACCTTCATAGTATCCTCTGATACTATGAGAACTAGTGTTCATGAAGGAGGCTTCCAGGTCAGTTCCAGCTCCACTGGTCCAAGTCCTGTCTGAAGTATGCCCTACCTTCAGCAATAGGGTCTTACCTTTAAGTTTTGAGAGGCAATCAGGGATTGTGGCAATAGAACTCAAAGGGAAGTTTCTCCTGCCTGGCACTGTGACTTTTTTGTCATCTAGCCTTCAGCTATACACATACTCTCATATATATGGCTCAATTCTTTTAAACTAGTGAACTGCAAGAGACTGGGGCCAGATCCCAGCCAATGAGGGGTCTAACACAGTACTCTTGTTATCGAAATGTCCAGGTCAGATGTGGTTGCTGGGTCTGACTAACCATACAGAGCACCCTTGCTCAGTTACTTTTGCTTTTGTCTGTGTGTTCTTTGTATAGTATTAGTGGGTTCCTTGGGCCTCAGATTTTATTTCTAATAGGCAACAACCTACAGAACCCAGATGCCAGATATCAAGAAGCAAGTTCTAGGCCCTGGTATACCAGCAACTCAGAGGACAGCTAAAATCTCATCTGTGGGGAGGAATCTGCAGACCAAACAGACATTCCTCAATAGGTATGGGAAATTTCTGTGAGGATGCAGAACTGAAAGAAAAACAAATGGACTCTCGACTAAGGGACAAAGATTGTATACTGCTGATTTAGGAATACTTGGAAAATGTAAAAAGTGCTTTACTTGCTATCTATTGGAATAATAAAGCCAGGGCCATACATTATGCCACCAGCAATCACTGCCCACATTCCCCAGAACATCGCTGAAGTTGATATGAGAATATCAAGTATTGGGGTGTCTTTGAGAGTGACAGAGTCTTTCTGTTGTGGTTAATGTGAGAGGCTAGGGCTCTAGAAACTCAATGGCCACCAAAGCCTCCTCAAGCCAGAGGACTTCAGGGTTTTGTCTCATGAATTAGAAGAATGAAATTCATGGACTACAGAGGGTGAGTTTTAGAAAGAAGCATTTTATTATAGGGAGCTTAGGACACAGCAGAGCTCCTGTACAGAGAAGGGTTGTGGGAGCGAGATGTCATTGAGCATCACTGCACTGGAGTTAATAAGGCTTTGGTGGGCTGAGAAAGGGAGGGAAGATGAGCTGGTCTGTCCACTTCCCATTTCGTGTGTGCAGGGTTCTGGTGCTTTCAGCCACATTCTCAGAATAGTTTCCAGGAGCTGGATGTGCCTCTGGGGGAAAAGAGATAAGGAAACACAGATGCCCTTTCCTGCATCCCCATCTGGCTATGGCAGAACCAGAGATACCTTTGGATTAGAGACTTCTGGCCTCTCTGGCCTCAGGCAAGGACAAGTATACTGGCAAGCCCAAGGACATCCCATCTTTTAGCCAAGAAAGAAACTGGCCACTTTTGGGATCTTTTTTCCTTAAACTGCCTAACAAATTTATATCTCCTGTTCTCATCAGAGTCAAGTTACCAGTTGCTACTTTCAAACTAAAACCATTCAAATAAGATCACATCACATAAAAGTATTCTTTCCTCAGGACAATATTTGCATAGTAAGCAGACATACCAGCTATCCCAGAGATATTGCATACTGTCAACTGTAGAATTTCTAATAACGATGATGATACTTTTTGGTTCTTTGGGATGAAACTTTGCAGCCCATTAGATCACACAGACAGATGATCCTATGACCTGCTTATCATATACAAGTTCTATCTTGAACCACCAAGGTATAGCCAGCCAGGCAAGCTGAGAGGAGACTGTGAAATGACCACTTAAACCTCATTAGCAGTGTACTTAGACAAGCGGTGTGTGTCCAATTACTTCTCTATTAAATGCTTGTGCATCCAACCAAAGAGAAAGCTCCAGAGAAGCTAGATTACTAGACTAACTCATTGACAACAGGTGTAAAGAGAGGTTATTTAAGAGAGAGGTTTCTTATTTCTCACATATATGGAGTCTTACTCATACTGACTGTGACATATAAGGTCATGACATGAAGCTGCATGCCCATGAACCAGACTTCCCAAGGGAATATGCACTCATGTCCCAGTAGGAGAGGACATCTTCCATGTCACATGCCATTAGAAATGTGGACACAAGAACAAGGCATGGGTGGCAGTACTTTGGTATACTAGCTGTGTAACTCTGATCCTACCGATTTTCATTTTTCTTGTCTCCTCCCATTCCATTATCTCTTCTTATAACATGCAATGTGCTCCCTTGTGGGGGTATGAAAGGTTGAAAAGCACAGCTGTGTGGAAGCACAGAATTTTGTGGAACCGTTTTCCTAAATGCTTCAACCAATTGGAAAGATTAAGGCTCAAGGGGAAGGGCAGGGTTAATGGGATAAGGGCAGGGAGGAGCCATTCTTAGAGAGACTGGACATCTTAGAATGAAAGGACTAAGGCAAGGAGCAGAGCCCCCTAGCCTGAGAACAAGAGAGATGCACGGCCTTGAGGAGCAAGGCCAGGGCTCTGCTCCAGGACAGTAGTCTCAGGGACACACCACTCTATGCCAAGCCTAGGTGTTAGAAGTTGTAGTGCCTGGGATCCAAACCACTGTACCAGAATACTGATGTGGGTCTGGGGAGATGGTTCAGTCAGTAAACCTGCTGTCATGCAATCATGAAGACCTGAGTTCGATCCCAGCACACAGTGGTATGAACCTGTATTCCCAGTTCTGGGGGAGGTGGAGACCAGAGGATCCCTGGGGGTCTAGACTATCTAGTCTAGTGAATTAGTGAGCTCCATGTTAGGTGAGAGAGCTTACCACAAAAAAAAGCAGAGAAGTGCTTGATCAAAGAAGACACCTGACATCAATGTCAATATTTGGTTTACACACACACACACACACACACACACACACACACACACACACACACACACATCTCAGAACAAAATGGAAATAAAAAGAAGAGAAGAAGAGCCAGGTCTAAAACTACCATGTCCCTGGGGACAATACGCAACATTTTTTTGGACATAAAATTGGTGAACCAAAATTTAAACAGCCCATTCTTCTTCACACCAGTAAGTCCACACTAGAAGCGCAGGATCACCCAGGCAAGAGGAGCTAGAGGTGCTATAAGCACAGCTGAGGCTGACTTTCCTGCCAGGTTAGCTTCATGAGATCTTAGGCTGTAAACAAATGAATGTATTTGTTGAAAACAGGGATGAGAGCTCATATATTTGAGTGGAAATTTATGACTATGTGCAGATGTATTCTCTAAACACACCGAAAGCTTGAGACCCTGGCGGTGAAGTGAGCATCTCACTGAAAAGACTTTTGATAGCAACAAAGAAAGGAAGACGATTACAAGCAGAGCACTCCTTCTAAGGAGGCCAGCCAATTAGCCTAAAGGGAACTCTCTGCCTCTCGAGTGCTGGGACTAAAGGCGTGTGCCACCATGCCTGGGTTTTAAATCAAACTCCCGAACTGTTAGCTCATGTTTTCTTGCTTTTAAGCAAGACCTGAGTTTCAGAATGTAAATCATGGAGAAGACCTTAACCCTACTGAATAGACCTTTCTAACCTCACATCTTACTGAATTAAGTTCCTCTGGATTGTGAAGAGGAAAGTGGAGAGCAGTACTGTATACAGAAGCACCCCTCCTCAGCAGCAGCCTCCTCAGAAACACAAATGACCAGTACTCTGAAGAACTGGATTTTCCTATCTTCTTGTCTATGGAAATCAACACCAAAATGAGAGAGAGAGACAGAGACAGAGAGAGAGAGAGAGATACAAAGAGAGACAGAGAGACACAGAGAGATAGAGAGAGAGACAGAGAGACAGAGAGAGACAGAGCAAGAGGGTGTAGGAGAGGAAGATGCTCTTCCTCCACGCCAGCCCATATTAAGGGGAGACTGGTGGTCAGGAAATGCTACCGAAGTTATATGAATTAAGGCTTTCATTTGCTAGGAGATTGATGTTTTATAAGTGAACACAACCACAGTATTGAAACTGGAATGAGATTATTTTTAATGACTGAAAACTTGTGGCATTCGATAAGGAATGAGAGAGGGAGCTATGGCTTAAGAGTAGAGTTAGGAGAAGCTTTTAGAAAATAAAAATACATTTTGTTATTTGCCAATGAATGGAGTTTGCTTACTGACAATGATTATGTTTATAAGTAATTTAGTTTCTTTTTGCGCTTGATCCATTTTTCTAATGCCTCATTATCTGTACCTGTCAGTTAATTAAGAGTTATATGCTGGGGCTGGAGAGATAGCCTAGTGGGTAAGAGCGCCGACTACTCTTGCAGAGGACCCGGGTTCGATCCCCAGCATGGCGGCTGAGAACCTTCTGAAACTCCAATTCCAGGAGAACTCCAGTTCCAGGGGAATCCGAGACCCTCTTCTGACCTCTGTGGCATTGCACGACACGGGTGCACAAACCTACATGCAGACAGTACATTCATACACATACAGAAATAAATAAAATTTAAAAAAATTAAAAAAAAAGTTATATGCTGAGCAAACACTTTTCTCAGCTTGTCATTTATGTGCCATCTCTGCAGTATGTAGTTTATATAATTAATTTACTATTGTTTTCCTTCGTGTATCTTGATAAGGAGCTCTTTCAATACTGTAAAATAATGATAGAAGAAATTGTTCAATAACTCCATCATGTGAAGGAGCAGTCCTCGTGTTGAGGGGGGTGGACGAAGGGCATTGGATGGTACACGGAAGCTGCCAGAGGGAGGCCTTGCCACAGTCTAGGCTTTCCAAATTCCTGCCAAAATCTCAGGCCTAGATGTGATTTTGGTATCCAGTAGCTGAGGCTGAAATTCCCACATGTGGTCTGATAAGCAGTCTCAAGAGAGGGAGATAACACTACATGTTAGCAGTGGCTTTCGAACATTGCTCTCAAGCTAAATGATGGAAGTGACACTCCAAAAATATACCAGATTCTTGTTGTAGAGGTTCACTCTGGCTGCAGCATGAAGAACTGACAACAGAAGAATGTTCTGTAGAACACTACAGAACCCAACATCAAAGACTATGGAAGGAATCGGCTCAGTATGATGGTACACACTCAGGAAGCTGAGGCAGGAGGATCATAAGTTCAAGACCAGCCAGAGTAACACAGCAAGCAAGACCCCATCTCATATAATATAAACAAACAACAACAACAAAGAAAACAAGAATGGAAGCAGAGACTAGTTATGAGGTATATTTACATGAAATGATAGTGACTGACCAAGAATGTGATGCAGGACTTGAAGAAGGTGGTGAGATTCCGGATGTGATTTGAAGGTCACTCATTGGGTAAGAATGAACTGAACAGTTAGTAACAGCCTCTTGGCTGTGAACATTTGAAGGTGGTTTATCATGGAGACACAGAATGCAAGTGCTGTTGGTGGAATTGGTGTTAATTTGGAGGGTTTCTGTGACTTGAATATGTCCTCACCATGATCATGTGCTGGAAATAAGACTCTTCAGAGGCAATTAACGGGTTAGGAATAGATTCATGCTTTCATCTAGAAGTGGATTCATTATCAGAACTGGATTTATTTTTAAAGTAAGTTTGGAAAAAAATAAAAATAAATAAAAGTACGTTTGGTTCTCTATCTGGCTCCGTGTCCCCCTGCGTCTGTTTCTCTCTCTCTCATGCACACAATGTGGTACTGTCTTCCATGTTATGATGCAGCAAGAAGGCTCTGATTAGATTCTGGCACCTTCAGGTAGGATTTCCCAGGCTCCAGAACTGTGAGAAATCAATTACTTTTCTTTATAAATTACTCAACTATGAAATTCCATTATAAACACAAAAAGGGGGTTCAGAGAGAGGCTAAATAAAAAGTTTAGCTTTGAACACATCAGTATTGAGGGGCTTATTAAACATCAAATTGATGTTTTAGAGCAGACAGAGATGTAAGACTAGAGGTGTGGCTGGGTATAGAAATTGGTAAAAATCAGATAAGGAGTAAATAACATCATAAGGCTGAGTGAGTTGTCCAGAGAGGAAAAAGCTGTTCCAGGCCTGAGCCCACTGCCTCTCTGAGATTAGCAGTCAGGAAGAGAAAGAGGACACAGCCAAGGAGGTGGAAAGAAATGGAGTAAGCCTAGAGATGATTTTGGGGAAGGCCAGGGAATAAATTAATCCTTACAAACCAGGGAGTGAGTTACTGTTCAAAGACCGCCAAAAGATTTAGTAAGATGAGGCTGACCCTTGTCCACTAGCTCAGGCTACTTCCCACATTTCTTCCCAGCTGATAGAACAGACTAATCTCTCCCTCATGGCACCAAGAGCCAACCTTTCCTGGTTTGAGGAGAATGTATGTTACCTGTTGAGTACTGTGTCCTCTTCTTTCTTAAATTATCCTTTTTTTTTTTTTTTATCCAGGAAGGCCATGGATCTGCCTCTTGCAGAGCACAGATCTAACCAGTGGTATTCAAACAGAAGGCACATAATGCAGAACTTTTGAAAATTCTTTAAGAAACTAACTCATCTGGCCCAAGTGTCCATTTCCCATTCTTCCTGGGCCAAACATGGATGGTGTGATTTGACACCAGGTATCCTGAAGAGTGTGGGATGGGAAGCTGGAAGGAGGCTGGACTGCCCAGGGACAGAGCACATTTGTTTAAAACACTGCAGTATACTTACTTTCTGATACATTGTAGTTGAGGCTGATGTGGAGTGATTTCTTCGTCCATGGCTCTCTCTGCCAAAGCAGCCTCTTTCATCCCACACAATGGACGGACATAAGATGGGACTGAGGTGTAGACAACACTTGTCATGGTTCCAGAACCAGCTTATTCTACACACTAGAATACCTTTGGTCATGTTGCTTGAGAAAAATTCAAAGTTTACTTTGTCTGTAAAATGTGTGTTGGAAAATACAACCCCTTACCTCCTTTATGAAGGTATATTATTTTCTTCAAAGCTATTATTCTTTTGGTTATCAGTGAACTGTTCTCCTTATGCTGCTTGAAATAAATGTGAATGTAGTATATCCCTAAGGGCTACCTTAGATCAAGGCTGTGGGGAAAAAAAATCCATGAGCTACAATAAAAATAAGCTTAAAAACTTGAGATACAGAAATAGAAAGCATTGTGCCTTTTAATGACTGACTGGTAAAGCAGGACCTGCAAGAACAAAGATTTCAGTTGTAAATGAAAAGTAGGCTTAACACATTTAAAAGCCTAGAAAAGTAGGCCAAAGGTTTAGATGATTTGTTTAACTGTAGCTTTGCAGAAAACTGTAGCAGTAACTACACAGGTGTTGGGATCCCACCAGTCCCCAGAGAGAGACAAGATCCTGTAAGTCAAATTCAGCGGGTATTGGCCTCAAGACTCTCTCAGATCAGTGGGGTTAACTCTGGAGTGTGTGTACATGTGTGAGTACTGAGTGTGTGGGGTTGGAGGGTGGAGAGGCAAAACGAAAACAATCGGAGAGCAAGATAAGAAAATACGTTAATCTCTCAAGGATGTTGACTCTCAAGTGTTGACTATACTAACAATTAAGTTATATCTAAAACTGCAGCTGATTTAAAGGGTAGTGCCCATCCAGGACCAAGTGACTTTCTTGCTGGAAACCCTCCAGAGTAACTTGAGAATCAGAGGAAGGAACTGCCCAAGCCTAAGACAGAGCTACTTCAGTCAACATCAATGCTTATGTTTGCCTAACCCAACACAGTGTTCCGCCTTTATCACATTCCATCCTTACTAAATACCTTCGGAAGCAGCTCAGGCAGGTCCAGGGCTGTTATCTAAATCAACCACAGGCTTACATTTGAGGAAGAGCAGGGTTCCAGAGCTGGGAAATGAGGCTTGCACTCCTTGGACTGGAGGCACCCCCAGTCCTGGCCCTGCTATCGAGGCATGCCCCCTGCAGTCCCTGCCCTCCTGCCAGGTCAGAGGACAGCCCCAGGCACCAGTATTTGCCTTCCACCTTGTTAGAGATAGGGTCTCTCCTTTGTTGTTTCCCACTCTGTACTCAGGCTATCTCACCTCTGAGTTGCATGGACTCTCTTTTCTCTGGTCTCCCTATAAGAGTACTGGGATTACGGATGCATGCTACTATGGTCTGGGATTACGGATGCATGCTACTATGTTCTGGGAATTGGGACTCAGGTCCTCATGCTTGGACACAACGCTTTTACTCTCTGAGCTATCCTCAGCCCCACTTGGGACTTTCTGTGTCTGGTAAAGGAGAGATGCCTGGTAGACTTCTGTCCCAAGTAGGATCTTGAGTTACCTGGGACTAGGAAGCTCAAAGGCCAGGCAGTTGATGAAAGCTGGTGGTAACTTTTAATAGTTCTTTACCCCATGGCTGCTTATATTTGGAAGTTGGAGATCCCAGGAGGTCTCTTAATTCAGAGGCATTACTGCCCAATGCTAGTGGAAGAAATTTAGATAATGTGTCAAGTAGATGTGATAGATGTTTTAATGTCACAGATGACTCCATAAGAAAGTCTTATTATAGGACCCATGGTATTCAAGATATGCTACCCAAAAAAGATGTCTTGGCATTGAAGAAAATAGAATGCAGAAGGTCACCTCTCATGTCTCCCCTACCTTTCAGAAAACATAGGAAGGATGCAGGACCAGGCCAGGTGAGAGTTATTTCTGTACATCTGGTAGGAAGGACTGGAAGACAGACACAGAAATGCTGAGAAGAATCTCGCTAAGTGTTCCTGCTTCCTCTGCATGGCTCACACCCTTTCCTCTCCTCTCTCCAGTACTATCCACTCATACAATCCTCATCCAAAAACTCTAAAATCTGAAATGCTCCTAAGTCTGAAGTTTTTCAAATAGTAACACACTGTCACAGTAGAAATGTCCACACCATGAAACTTGCTTTTATGCACAGAATTATTTAAAATGTTATTTTAAATTACTTTCAGATTCTGTGTGTATATCGCATATATGAAACATAAATTAATTTCATGTTTAGACTTGTGTCCCATCTCCAAGATATTTCATTTTGTACATTCAAATATTCCACAATCAAAAAAAAAATCTAAAATTCAAAACACCTTTGGTCCTAAACAGCTTGTGAAGGGCTATTCAAACTGCACAAAATATATTCAGGTTTACTTGGGTTTGGGGGTCTTCATTTCCTAATGAAAGCTCCCACGTCAAGTAGAGCTTACATTGTTTCCTGATTGGTCTGTCTTCTGTGACAGGAGCCTCAGCCATGAAACTAGCGTGGACAGAGGCGAGCTATCTCCCTGCTGCAGAGCCTTGGACACTGCTTCATTTGTGTCTGAAATTTATACCAATTATCTCCACTGTGCTTGGCCAATGATAATAATGTTACCAGAAAGGACATGGAAAGAGAAGCTGGAGGGCTCAGGGACAGAAGAATGAGGACTAGTGCTTCAGAGCCACTTCTGTTCTCAGCTTTGCCAGGAGCCTTGGACACACCAGGATCTGGGAGATTTCCCAGACCTGCCATGGTGTGCTCCTTTCCTGAACCTTCCTGTGCCCCACCTTCTCAGTGCTGCTAGGACCCTTGGGAATCCTCGATCTTGGAGCTTTCACATACCTACCATGATAAATTTCCTTCTTCACAACTTCTCACACTCTTCGTCTCTGCTCTCAGACCTACCTGCTTGGGTTACCAGGATCTTTGCTCCCCAACACCTATGAGTTCTCCCAGCCTGACCTATCAGTCAACCTGTTCACCTAACAATCACCCAGCCCACTATGCTGTTCCAGGACTGTGAGGAGTCAACCCTCAATCTACAGGAACCTCAGCTCAAAAGTTGCACCTACCTCTAGCTTGGCTGAGACCAATTCTTATATCCCATGTGCACATGAACATAAAATGGCCACAAAACTGAACATCATGCACATACTCAGGTGGGCCATAACCTGTTAAGTTGAAGAAACAGTAAAGAAAGATACAAACAACCATTAAGTAAAGACAAGATCACCTATGAATACTGAGAAACACCACCAACGACACAAATCAAGATACCTAGAGTCATCAAAAAGAGACCAACATCAATAACCAAGATAATATATCTTCTAGAGAAATTAGCTCCCTGATTGTAATGTTTCCTGAGAATGGTGAGCTAGAAGATAACATGAGACAATTTCAAAATAGCAATGATAAGTATGTTCAAGGAACTCAAAGGGTATGAATAAACGAGCAAATGTAGTAACTAAACAATTCAAAACATGAAATTAGAATTCAATAAAGAATCTTTGATGAAAAAAACAAACCTTATCACACAGGATGAATGTTTTCCTGACTTTTGGTGCTTCTATACTGACTTCAAAATTTTGAACCTAAGGCTTGGGAAGATAGGAACTAACAAGTGAGTCAAGATGGCGGTGGCGTGGCTGCAGGCACCAAAGCCATTGTGGGGGCAGTGGCGGCTCTCTGTGCAAGGACTTTAAATGTGACTCCTCCGATAAGATGTCTCAGCACTTGTTTCTCCCTGGACATGGAGGATGCAAAGGCAGTGGACACCAAGAGGGGCAAGTAGACTTTCAACCATGAAGAAGAAAGGCCCTGGGCCTTGCTGCCCATGCCTCAGTGGTCGGAGTCATGCCAGCCTGGCCACTCACCACCTGGCCACTGAGCTCAGGTGAGAAGGTCAGGGAGTGGACACGGGCAGATGGTAGTAGCAACTGTCCCACCGTATCACACCCTGGTCCACTTCCCCTTCCAGAGACTAGCCTTTCAGGCAGCCACTGCACAGTTCACCATGGTCAGCCTGTGACCATCATCATCAGCAGTGACTGTCAAGACCTGGCTGCAGTCATCAGCAGCAAGAGGGACCCGAGAAGTCTACAGATTTCAGAAAATTAGCTAGAGGACACTGGTAGAAAGCTGTGGTGGGAAGCTGTGAAACATCCCAACTGCCAGTCAGAGAGTCTTGGGTTGGAGGCCTGCTGAGAGGACTTAGCTTCTTCTTTTACCCACAGTAAAATTTCTGTGGGGAATCAACCTGTTGGAGAACACCTTGGACCACTGTGAGAGTAATTCATTGTGCTGAGTGAGGCCTGGAAACAGTCAAAGTATAATCTGCTTGGACTAGGGCTGTAAAACAACTGATTTTGATAAGGAAACTCCAGCATTTCTTATCACTGAGGAAGAACGATCTCTCTTGACAAGCCTAAGCAGTATGGGACAACTGTGAAATCTGGGCATATTCAGACCCAAAAACTACACAAAAAGGGAAAGAGAGTGGGCCCTTATTTTGGCCCATCTGTGTGTAGGAATCACAGATCACTGATATTCTAATGAGATATAATTTCTCAGTCATAACATCCAGCAGATGTGTTGTGTAAGATGGATAGGGTTTTTCATTTGCTAATAGAGGACACAGAATTTGGGTAGGGTAGCAAGGTGAGGATAGAGATGGGGAAGGGGTCTGAATATAATCAAAATACATTATATAAAATTCCTGAATTAGGGCTGGAGAGATGGCCTAGCAGTTAAGAGCACCAGCTGCTCTTACAGAGAACCCAGGTTTGATTCCCAGCACCCACATGGCTGTTGAGAACCATCTTTAACTCCAGTTCCAGGGGAATCCAGCACCCTCTTCTGACCTCTGTGGCTTTGCAAGACACGGGTACACAAACCTACATGCAGACAGTATATTCATACACATAGAAAAATAAATAAGTTTCTTTTTAATTTTTAAAAAATTCCTGAATTAATAAAATATAAAAACAGTTGACTTCTATACCAAGCAAATCTACCTGCTGGAGCTAGAGGGAGGAGAGCTGAGGATGACTGAGGGAAGCAGGGACGCCTCCTCGGCTGCTTCTCCAGAGTTCCCCAGTCAGAGGCAGAATCACGGATTTTGGAAGAACATTGTTTTCATTTCTATCCAGAACTCTTCCCCATGTTTCCAAAAAACCCAATAGCATTCGATTTTCCTTCAGTGCTGTTTTCTCTCTTCTCTCAGACGTACATGACCACAAAGCAACACCTACAGCCATCTGGACACTCGTACTGCTGCTCCGCCCAGTGCTATCATTTGCTGCCAAGCTGCTGCCAAGCCTATCTAGAGGTAGGTCTGAAAAAGAGTTTGGTGTTCTGCTTTGGGTTGTTCTGCATGTTTTTGAGTAGCTTCAGTCAAGCCACCTCCCACTTCTTCCTAACAACCAACATGCTGGGCAGCTGTCATATCTGACCACTATGATTTTCATCCTGACTATAATCACCATTTGTGGACGATCTTCTGAATACTTGAACATCAGCTTCTTCTAGCCCCCCTTGCCTTGATTTGTTCCTCCTCACTTTCATCTCTACAGCACCTATGAACATTCCCAGCTGGTCTCTGCCACTGATTCCCTGTTGGAAAAGCCTGGGGACTGCCCTGAATGCATTCTCTGCCTACCGGCCAGGAATGTGACCACCTGATTTGAAGTTGTTTTTGTCCTTTCTACCAAAAGTCTACAAGTGTTCCCTTAAAAATTAGATTAGCATCTGGCCCTGATGTTGTATGATTCCCAAGGCACATGTGGAAACAAGTTCTAAGCTGTGGCCTTCATTTCACATACATAAAAATAATGTGTGAGGACCTATGACTTGCAAAATCATCCTCATTTCTTCATAATTATTCTTCAATTATCACTAATTGCTTTATGCCTTCATCTTGAACATGAGGCATTATGCAGCCACAAAAATGAGTGAAGAGATTACACCACATTCGGGTCAGCAGCACAATTTGTGTATCTCAAATGACAAAATTTCTTCTCTGCTTTCTTTCTGGCCATCTAAACATATTTGTCTTGGAGATGCTGAGAATGGAGCACACACTGGGCTGAGAGATGCTTTCCTCACTATCTGCTCTCCATGTGGATGCTGGAATCTAAAATGTACACCAACAAGTTTCTTCCTTGCTATCTGGAAAATTCTAAGAATGTGATTTATAAAGCAAGATTCAACAGAAACAAGAATGATGATTTTTCTCTTTTCAAGGCCAAATGTCTGGCAGACTTTCCTATGTTTGGGGAGAGAAAGGAAATTATACCCCAAATAAGTTCCCTCTTGTAGAATGCAAAGGAAAGCCGGCTTCCTCAGCTCATGGTTTTCTGCTCTCATTCTTTTGGTTTTGGTTTTGTTTTTATTTATTTGTTTGTTTGTTTGTTTTTGCTTTTTTTTTTTTTTTGCATTTGTGACTCCAGACAGGATCCAAAGAGGAGATGTATAGTCTCTTCTCTGGGTTTTATAGAGAATTCCTTTACTCTTCTGTGTTAGCCTCTTAAAGTATTGTGTCAACCTTAAAAGGCCACTGGAAAGGTCTGTTCTCATTCTTAAAAGTGTTGAAGAAGACTAAGTTTATGATCATATAACTTGAGAGGATGTGAGGAAGGTAGGAATAGAAAATCAGATAGGATGCACAAACACATAAAGAGAAAACCAATAAAAGCCATAAAGGAACCATGAATGGCCTGCTGCCCACGGAAAGTGGGTGCAATAAATGTTTCCATGTATGATGATGTTGTACAAATGTTTGCATATGTTAGGAGTCTTGGCATCTGGAAAACTGAAGAACTGCATGTGAGTGGCATCCTGGTACATAAAGGCAAAGTGGAAAGAATACAGGGTCAAGAGCAAGACCCGGAGTGAGGACCATATAAGGACAGAGGCCTCTGTGTGAGCCTTCCTGCATGGAAAGTGACGCCTCAAGAGCAAGTCAACTCTGTGAGCACTAGGATTAACTGAAAAAGAGCCTTTCTCCAAACAGAGGCAGCACTGATATATTTGTGATATAAAGAAAACTAAACTTAGTCTTTTTCTATGGCATGCCCTTGATTCCCCCAAGACATGTTTTCTCAGGAAACTTCTAGTCTACTCAAACAAAAGTCTGCTTCTGGTACCTCAATGCATCCCAGTGGAAAGGACAAAATGTTTTTTTTTTTTTAATTCAGGACAGAGGCATCTGGGGGTGGTTGTGTTCCCTGGCTCTGGGAGCAAAAGCAGATGGCTGGCCATCAAGCACCACTGGGGGTCCTTGGGCTAATTCTAGGAAGCCAGAACTCTGGGCACACCTGAGAGCGTTCCTGACAGAGAAGCCTGGTTGACGGCAAAGCTCTTGGGATAGCTGAGCTGCAGATCCCCAGGCTTCAAGTGGGACAGGAAATTGAAGTTAAGAGATAATGTTCTATTCCTGGTACTTGTGTCAGTGCCTGAAGAACTCAGATCAATTATGCGAACACTTTACTAAAGTCCTTCAGTTCCACTCTGCACTGTGTCATTTTCTTTTCCTTAACATTGGAGTGATGTCCCCTAATCTAATTCTGAAAGTGTGTGAAATGACTGTTGAATAAGAAGAAAATTACAGATTAGTTTCAGCATTAATGCAAAGGAAAATAGTATTTTTACAAATAGTAGTCAATGGCAATTGCAAAACAATTATGAAGAACACACATGGAGAGGGATATAAGTCTTAATAAAACCTGCCCTAGATCCCACCTAAGCTGATTTCCAGAGAAAAGAGCCTGGGAATGCCTCCGTCAACAGTTGAAGCAGGCAAACATATGAGTAATAGCTTAGCAAGCTGGGACTCCATATGTCTTGAGCTCTATAAACACCCCTCTTCTAACAATGCCAATTGGAAACCTAAGACCCCGACCTGCCCATACTATGCATACACACACCCATCTCTGAAGAATATGCCTAGTAACCTGTTAGCAACCTCAGACGCCCCACCTGCACAGAGCTGCATGCACAACCCACTCGGAACAATGGAATAAGTTTCTCCTTCTGTTAATGGACCATCAAATATAGACAAATTCTATTCTAAAATATTCTCAGTATGTACTGGATCTTTGTACAATGGGCAAATCTGCCCTCGACTGGTTTTGAGATGAAAAATAATAAACTATATCTAAGTGAACTTTTATGGATAATCGCATATTTATCATCTTATGCCAATGCACAATTGGGTACATATATTGTCAGTAAAGAAATGGTTCTATAGCTTAATCTGCCAATGAAAACAAAGAACTAGCCTAACTATGCCCCTTAGCAAACAGGAATTTCCTTTCCTTGAACCCCATAAAGGGAAGTTCCAAACAATTACCAGGGCCTTCAGTGCTCTCTCACTCAAGTGGCCTGCTGCTCCCTTGCAGAATATTCTGACCTGTACAGTCACTTTGCTTTGAACAAATTGCTATTTAACAAATCTGTGTGCACTTATTTCAATGCTGTGACTAACACACCAAGAACCTGGATATTCTCAGCTCAGACGCCAACCACCCATAACATCTTAAGAATGTGGGAAAGGAAGCTAGGAGTTTTGTAATGTGTAGCTTTTAAATTGTAAGAAACTTGGCTCTGGGTCATACTGAAGGTCTAGGTTACACACTCAAGAGACTCTTTAAACAACACTGTGACTCCAAGTCAAAGCAGCATTGAAGGAGCTACTAGTGGCTCATATAGATAATGTCTTTCCCATATGAAAAGAAGTCAAGTTTCTGTTCTAGTAATTGGGCTGCCTGGAGTCAACCAAACCACAGGGCTGACTCATAGCTAATCAACCCTCTGTATACCTGTGACCCAAGCATGACCTGAACCTAGAAAGGCTGGAAATAGCTGCTTCTTCACTGTCAGGCTCCAAGGTCTTAACAAATCAGAGAGGACAACACCTGGGACTGGACCAGCACTGGACCAGCCTTTGAGAGTGGGTCTGAGACAGACTCCTTGCAGGCCAGACACCCATTTCAGGTATTCTAGACAGCAATGTGGGAAGTGAAAGCAACAGCAGTCTGCTTCTTTGCATTCAAACTGGTTTTCAGTAGTTACTTTATTAAATAACTAACATGATCAGCTAGATTAGAGCAAATGTGAGAAAACTATTCCATCTCTAGGAACTGAGACTTGACATTTATAAAACAAAGGCTTTCTACCCAATACAACTAGTAAACTACAAACTTCTAATAAGATTTATGATAAGAAACATAATTATATAATCTAAGATGTAACTATTAAAATGAAAAGTCTAGGCTTTGTTCTTCTAGAATTCCCTATGGTGTTTTTCAAATTATTTCATTAAAATGGTCATGCAGTTAAAAGATGCTTAGCTGATATAGCTTCCAGAATTTTTAATAATAGGTAATATGCATACTTCATTAAAATACCTAATATTATTTAGATTAAAATAAAATTGGGGGGGTTGCTGGAGAAATGGCTCAGCATTTAAAAGGTCTGGCTGCTCTGGTACAGGATACAGGATCAGTTCCCAGCACCCACATAGTAGCCAACAACCATCCCTAACTCCAGTTCCAGGGGATCTGACACCCCTTTCTGGCCTCCACAGACATTGCATGCACGGGTACACTTATATATCTACAGGCAAAATACTCATATGTATAAAATTAAAATAAATCCCCCAAATTTCAATATTAAATAAAGTTTAGATAATAAGAATAATTCATTTGAGCCAGATGTGGTGGTGCAGATCTTTAATCCCAGCACTCAGGAGGCAGAGGCAGCTGGATCTCTCTAAGATCAAGGACATTCTGGTCTACATAGTAAGTTCCAGGCCATCTGGGACTACAGGGAAACCTTGTCTCAAAAGCAAAACAAAACAAAAATAAAAACAAACAAAAGTATAATTAATTTGAATAGCATGTGTCATTCCTTAATGATGGTGTTATGAAATGTTATAATTGATTTTCTGTCTGCACGTGGATTTCATTTTAACTGACTCCCTTTAGTGTGTGGCCTGAACAGAGATGTGATGTCTTTTCTTTCTTTTTCACCCCAATAATATTTAATTCAGTGTTCTTAAATCTAGTTAGCATTCAGTAATTTGATTGTTGACTGAATCTAGGCAGTTGGATGGAAAAAAAGGACATCGTTGCTTCTTTGAACTGGCCCCTCTGATTAAATGTCACTTTTGCCTTACCAGCTAATCAATCAGTAAACTAAGCAGGGAGCATACCTGATCTTCCCTTGTTTGAAGAAGGCCAGTAGATGAAAATTAGATCCAGAGGGCACACATTTAGATTTCCATGTGTCCTCCAACAGAGAGCTTAAAAGACCAGATGCTCCCTGAGGACTATTCTTGATGTCTTAATGTTTCCAAAATATCCATGACACCCCACATAATGCAGTCAGTTCTCAAGTTTGCTAGTCACTGTGTTATGGGAGACAGATAGAAAGAAGGTGGAGGAAGAGATGGGAAAGGGAGAGGGAGAGGGAGAGGGAAAGGGAGAGGGAGAGGGAGAGAGAGAGAGAGAGAAGAAAGGGAGGGAGGAAGGAGAGAGGGAGGAGAGGAGAGAGGGAGGAGAGAGAGGAAAGAGGGAGGGAGAGAGACAGAGAGAAAGAGAGAGAGAGAGAAAGAAAGAGAGAGAGAGATTGATTTTAAGGAACTGACTCCCACAATGCAGAGGAGTTAAATCCAGTTCTGCAGTACTAAGACCCAAGGAAGAGTTGTCAAGCCTTGGCTTTGAAAGCAGTCTGGAAAGGGTCTTGAATCATTTTTATTAAAGGCAACAATTCTTAGGATGAGGCCCACTCTCATCACAAAAGGGAATCTGTTTGGTGAAAGGTCTGCTAATTTAAACATTAATTCCATCTATTCCCACAGCAACAGTTAGGCTGGGTTTAGGCCAGAACTAGTAGTGGGCATAGACGCCTACGCAGATTGATACAAACTAATTAGCCACCAAGAATGACAAAACAGAAAACTTCTGACCATTGAAGTTTTTCCTTAGAATTCTCTGGTTTTATGCATTATTTTAAATATTCTTCAAATAACAAATAGTACACATACTGATGATTTTTCTAATTTTAAAGGAAAAATGAATTTTTTCTGGTCTTTCACTGCTTCCTCCCAGTGAATACTACTTCAAGCTTTGTTCATTCTTCTATAGGTGTTTATATGTTTCTTCTCAGAATACACAGAAGAAAAAGTTTTCTTTTTCTTTGAGCCAATGTTTTATTGATGCTCTGTAGATTTCATACAAGAAAACGTAGTTTTCAAACCCAAAGGCAAACCATCACAGTGCCCTGTTGCACCCCCTGAATTTCACTAAGACAATAGCAGAGGTAAAGCTTGGTAAGTAAGCCGGCGAGTGGTACTTGCAAGTACATCCTTATTTCCCTACACAGTACATACATCCTTGGAGCACAGTGATTAGAGATCTGATTCCCCCTGCAGCTAAGTCTGAGGGCATGCAACCAAGGAAGGTTTCTAAACCCATCATCCCCTCTTTTATACACAATCAAATAAATAAATTCAGTCTCTTAACATGTGTTGCCCAAAGAGATAAAATTATCTCAGTTGCAATTTCTCATCACTTCTGCTTACAATGTTACATACATGTCTTTCAACTTTATATCCATTAATCTCCTAAGTTTGAAATGGACCTTAAAGCTACATGTGACATGGATGTTGCTGGGGCTAGGGATGGAGCAGACAAGCACACTGGTCCATATCACTGAGACTCTGCTCATCTTAGTGAGGGGATTGGATTACACCTCTCTGGCACTGGCTTCTGGGAGCCAGTGAGGTATTAAATAAGCCCAGGCTCTGCTGGGAAACCAACACAGACAGGAAATGGCTTCCAGGAACTATTAAGCACACAAACTTGACTGTTGGGATTCTGAGCATTTGATGAAGGTTCTGTCAAGCCTTCCTTGTCTTCCTTGATACTGGGAGGAGAGAGGAAGAGGAGGAGCCAGGGGTGATAGAAGGGAGAGGGGATCATGGGATCGTGGACAGGGGTAAGAATACTCGGAGATGGTTAGTTCTGGACCTCAGGACCCTTTGCTTTCTGGTCCTGAGTTCTAGACTCCATCAAGGGAACAAAGAAAGCCACTGTCGGTGTTGCCCCTGCTGGATCCGAAAGGGGCTTGTCCTGCTCCAACCCCAAACACCCGACCACTTCACTTTCTTTGTTTTCTTCCTTTGCTCCTGGGCACAAGCTCATTCATTTTCTTTCACAAGGACACAAAGGTTGAGAAATTCCTCATTCTGCCCAAATTTGAAGGACTCTGGGATTTAGATGGTGCCAGACATGTCTATGATTGCTTTCTCAAGTATTAAGAGAAGTAAATAGACCTTAGTTTCTCAATTATTCTCCTCATATGCTTGAAATTTCAGTGCACCATTAGATCCCGGGGTGTTTCAGAGTGAGAGTTCTGAGAAAATGGGATTATTAAAAAGCAAAGCCCGAGGCACATACCATTTAATAAAGCAACAAAACAGCCTCAGATTCTGCAAGTGGAAGAAAAATGGTTAGTGTCAGACCTATTCTCCTGCTTTTTAAAATGCTTCTCCCAGCTTCTTTATGTATTCTGAAATTAAATGTTTTTTTCCATTTAGTCAACTCCTGCATATTAACCAGTTTGCAGTGCGACTCTGGGGCAAATTCTGCACTTCTTTTCCTATGTTTTGCTCTCTCCTCAGAAAAATTACATCAATTCAAGTCTTTAAAAGAATTACTGATGGGGCTGGAGAGATGGCTCAGTGGTTAAGAGCACGACTGCTCTTGTGGAGGAACTGGGTTCGATTTCCAGAACCCACATGGCAGCTAAGGACCGTCTTAGGCCTGGCGTGGTGGTGCATGGTGCCTTTAATCCCAGCACTCGGGAGGCAGAAGCAGGGGCATCTCTGTGAGGTCAAGGTAGCTCTGGTCTACAAAGTGAGCTCCAGGCCAGCTGGGACTAAAGGGAGACCCTGTCTCAAAAAAAAAAAGGAATTACTGACATGAAAAATTTCAGTCTGTCTTATTATTAGTGGGTGACTGAGGCAGGAGGATCTCTATGGTTCCAAGAGTAGCCTAGTCTGCATGGCAAGTTCCAGGCCAGCCAGGGCTACATAGTGAAACCCTGCCTCAAAAAAAAAAAAAAATGCAGATTGTTCATAGGATTAAATCTCAGCACAAATCTAGGGCCAGAGCTGACACACATATGTACCTGATGAGTCCTATTATGAATTGGGGTAGTCAGAACAAAGGTCCAGAGCCTTCCAGCTCTTCATTTCTATCCCTTTTCAGCCGATATGTCTCAGGTATTTAGTTTAGAACACATGGTAACCATAGTAACAAGATATCAGGAAGGTAAATCTATAGAATTCAAATATGTCACTTAAGACTTTCCCAATCACTGCTTTGTGCTGCTGCATACTGACAGGAAGAAGTAAAGAAGTAAAGGTAGAGTTCAACTCAAAGTGCAAACTTGAGGGGTCCCTGCCTGTTTTCTCCACCCTTCCCTGGAACCGCACGTATCTCGAAGACCTCCCTGTCCTGGAGGACCAGTCTCCCAGGGCCTGGCAGGCAGGAGACTTGAGCTCAGAACCTTTCCAAGTTCTCACCCACTTTGCACCAGCCTGAGGCTGATGCCTTCCAGAGGAGCCAGTCTCTCTCCTAATCTACTTGATATTCAACCTCTCCTAATCCTCTCTAAGGACTCATCTCTGCAATTTCACCCTCAGCAAAGGCCTTCAAGGGACTGATCCTCTTACAGTGTCACACACACCTGAACCATGTCTGTTACTACCTACCCTAGCCACTTCCAGGTTAGGTGACCACCCCCCTGAAGTCCGGCCTCTGGAGCTCCTGACTTTTCGTCTTCAGCATTAGTCTCGTAGACTGCCCTTGACTTTGTCATAATTTGAGGAGTAATTGTGCCTCTGAAGTAATAAATCCAGACATCAGAGTTTTTACCCATAAAAACATTCTTCCAGTTCTCTTTAATCCATTCCCATGACACTGGCTCTTTGGCATAAAAAAAGAGACTTACTTGAATCTGTTTATTTTCCAATTATCACCAGTTTGGAGATGAATTGTGTCCCTCCCAAAATTTGAATGTTGAAGTCCTAAGCCCTAGTATCTCAGAATGTGCTATGTTTGGAAATTAGATTTTTCAAACAGTTAAAGTAAGATGAGGACATACATAGTGCAAGAGGCTGATCCCACATGACTGGTGTCTCTGTAAGAAGCAAAGATTATGGGCTGGAGAGATGGCTCAGTGGTTAAGAGCATTGGCTGCTCTTGCAGAGGACCAGGGCTTGATCCCCAGCAGCCACATAGCAGCTAACAACCATCTATAACTCCAGTTCCAGCAGATCTGATGCCCTCTTCTGACCTCTGTGGGTATTGCATGACACAGGTGCACTTGATGCAGGCAATACACTCATACACATAAAATAAAATACAAATAATAAATAAAATATTTTAAGGGGCTAGAGAGATGGCTCAGCAGTTAAGAGCACCTACTGATCTTGCAGAGGACTGTGGTTTAATTCCCTGAGCACCCACATGGTGACTAAACCATCTTAACTCCAGTTAAGTCTTCTGACTCCATGGGCATTGCATGACACAGGGCACTTACACACATGTAGACAATATACTCAGCCAGCTTTGTTTCTTCTGGGGCCTCTCTCCTTGCTGGCAGATGGATGTCTTCTTGTATTTTCACATGGTCTGAACTTGGCTGGCCATAAGCTCACAGAGCTATGCTGTCCCTGCCTCCTGAGTACTGGGACTAAAGGCATGTGCCACCATGCCCATCTTCTTTTTTAACATGTAATTGTTCGTGTGTGTGTGTGTGTGTATGTGTGTGTGTGTGTGTGTGCTGGCTGAAAGATTGGTCTTGCACATGTAGCCTCCAGAATTTTAATACAGTATATTTCTATTGTTTTAGCTAGTGCTCAATAAAATTTGCTACAGCAGGCATAGCAAGCTCCATGCCTGCCTTCCACACTGCATCTCTTTCTGGCTGATGCACATTCTAAGACCCATTGCTCTTTCTACTTCCTTGCTCTCATTTTACAGTTCAAAATTTGAACCTTGGGTGAATAAAGCAATGTGTCTTGTTCATGTCTACCTCTAAGCAGTAGAATATATAAAAAACTAAAACAGCATGCTAATTGACAAAATGTTAGTCTTGTTTCAAATCTCAACCAGGACTTCAATTTTCTTCACTAGGCTTTCTTCCAATGTCTACAGACCCCTAAGCCTTCCGTCCTCCTCTCATGCTTGATAATTTCTTTTGGCTCCTCTGAGAGCACTCACACAACAATTTCCTCAACTTCCTACCAATGAGTCAACACCTGGCTCTGCTCTCCATCTTTCCTCCTTCTCACATGTTGAAATGGAAGCACTATCTCTGGTTCATTCTTCATCTCTGTTGAAAAGAACATGTTCTTTATATGAAAGAACTTCCTTCTTTCAGAAATCTCTTCTCTTTCCCACTTTGAAGCCATCCTATACAAAACTCCTTCTTCTAGCCTCTGCAATCAATTCATGACACGGGTGCGCTTACATACATGCAAGCAATACATACTCGTACACACAAGATAATAATAATAATAAATAAAATATATATTTTTTGGTCTTTTCAAGACAGGGTCTCCCTGTAGTCCCAGCTGTCCTGGAACTCAGTCTGTAGACCAGGATAGCCTTGAACTCACAAAGGTCCACCTGCTTCTGCCTCTCAAGTGCTGGGATTAAAGACATGCACCACCATGTCCGGCAATAAAAATATTTTTAAAAAATGGATGTGGTAATAAACTGCCCCCTAGTTCTTATCTTTATACCCATAGATTTGTGCATCTCTCAACCCTCATCAGAAAACTTCTTTTTGCAGTAAATTATGATTAATACAGAGACCTACAATTGGTCAACATGCAGGAAATAAGGGAGTGTGGGGTCCTCAGCTATAAACAAGACATCCATATCACACTCCCTCCCCTTATATGCAGGTATGAAATTCTCAAACATTAAAAAATATAAAAGCCAGCATGCTTGTATAAAAATGGTGCTCATTTTTTAGGCCTCTTGCTATGCATTCCACAAAACTTTGTAACTCCTATAAAGTGGTCAATCTGCCAGGCGTGGTGGTGCACATCTTTAATCATAGCCTGCGGGAGGCTGAGGCAGGTGGATCTTTGTGAGTTCAAGGCCAGCCTGGTCTACAGAGTGAGTTCCAGGACAGCTGGGGCTAAAGGGAGACCCTGTTTCGAAAGACCAAATAAAATATAAATATAAATATAAATAAATAAATAAATAAATAAATAAATAAAGTGGTCGATCTCTTTCCCAATACAGTGAGTCCTGAATATTTGTATGACAGAATGGTCTGTTGATTCATGACAAGGCCTGGAGAGATCTCACAGAATTCTGCTCTGTTGCAGATGCCTGATATTGCCATATGAATTAGCATTAGGGACTCCCAGAGAAACTTTGGCCATTCAACCCAATCCAAGGAAAATCAATTTTCAAAGCTCTGTATAGGATTCTTGTAGATCTTATACTCTTTAGCTGATTCCCAGATGCAGAAGTGAGTTCAGCAAGGTTCAAATTCATAAAATATCCAGCTCCCTCAACATTTCAGCAACAATAAGTACTTGCTTTAAACTACTAAGTTTTGAGTTTGTTTGTTACATGGCAATAGTTCACTGATGCATTTCATGTCTCCTGTAAGCCACTAGGTCTTTAACATCTAGAGAAAAAACAAATGAACACATCATATCTTCCCTTCCCTGTTTTATATTCACTCCTTTAGGCACCTCAGTCTTGTACTAGCCCTAACAGTCCTTTAAGAGTGCTTCTCGAGATGGGCATGGTGGCGTACGCCTTTAATCCTAGCACTTGGGAGGCAGAGGCAGGCGGATCTTTGTGAGTTCAAGGCCAGCCTGGTCTACAGAGTTCCAGGACAGCTGGGGCTACAGGGAGACCCTGTCTCGAAAAGACAAAAAAAAAAAAAAAAAAAAGAGTGCTTCTTGAGTGCACAGAGCTTAGCTTGGGGATTTCCCAAGATCACCTGAAGCACAGGGAGATCTTGGTGATCCACTAGCAGTACTTCAGCCAGCGTCCAGTCTACAAAGAGGAAAGTCTGCTCATGCTTCAAAAAGGGAAGCCTAGTCTAGCAAGACCTGACCTTGTCCTCAAGTGGATAGAAATGGTGACTGAAAAGCCGAAAGGAGCCAGGGTCTCCCCCGCCCCCCAAAAAACCAGAGTGACCCTTGAGGACCAGATCTTCAACTGACCTTGAGAAAACAAAAACCTTGGTTAATCGGGGCTAACTGTGTGGCCTTAAACATCCAAAAGGAAAGTATAACCAGAAATAAATAAATAGTAAGTCCTGAGAAATTGTACTTCAGGTATAAAACTTGAGATATTAGTAAAAAGACAAAAGAGCACAGTTGTTTTGCCTGTCTTACTGGCAGGTGCAGCTACTCTGTGGCTGCCACTGCTTTTGGCATCCTTCAAAGATGTGAGAAGACACAGCTTTTCAACCTTCCAATATCGACTGAAGACTCATATCTTTCCAAGAATCCTCCAAACCTTCAGTGCCAGATGGGGACTGTTGAGACAGTCAGCTTGTGGACTGAGCTACTACTGGGGTTTCCACTTCTTCAGAGTATAGACTGTCATTGTTGGACTACCCAGGCTGTATCATGGAGACCAGTCTAGGTAGATCAAGACAGGATGCAGCTTACTGGACCTCATTTGGTGACCATGGGAAGGGAAAACCCCAGTGTGGAACACAAGGGCAGAACTGATGGTGGTTTGGCCTTGCCAAGGAGGAGCCTTCAAACATGACATCTTTCAGCCTAATAAAGAAAAAAAATCACCAGCTGAAGATGCTAAAACCTGTGATATATGTGGCATGCATATGTGCATATTTTGGAGTGATGCATATGGGAAGGAATAACAACAACAACAACAACAACAACAGAAAGACTGCATCAAAGAACTGACTGAAATGGTGAACTTCTGCTCAAAACAGTAAAGTTCTGCATCGAGAATTTTGAGAAAGACTGAGAAAAAGATGTAAAACATGTTTGGCAGAATGCATGAGCTCTGGTGGGGTGGGGGGCATGGGTCTAAATTTGTAATTTTATATGAACTGCACAGAGCTTCAATAAAAAATGGCTTTGAAAGAAAAAAAAGTGTTTCTTGTTAGTGTCTCCCTATAACCTTGTGTTGTTGTTCAATCTAATAGACATTGTATCTGTGTGGGGAAGAGGGGCTCCACTGGCCATTGAGAAGCTACTTATTTATGTAGCTGCTTCATGGGAGTAACCTTTGCTTGATTTTAAGTTTCCGAAGTTTTCTCTCACATATCCAGGTATAGATATCATTTGTTCTACCTGAGATTCACTGAGATTCTTCCTTAAAACTGGAATGTTAATCTGTACTGGAAAATTTTCTGCTGTCCTCTGAGTTTTCTCTTGCTTTATTTGGTGGTTTGTTTTGAGACAAGGTCTTTTTATGTAGCCCGGGCAGGCTTGAAGTTCTCCCCTCCTGCCTCAGCTTCCTATAGGCTGGGCGTAAAGGTGAGTATCATCAAGTTGGGCTTTGTCTCCTTAGATTGCCCAGGAACTGAACTTGAGTGATGGTTCCAGCAAGGCTTCCCAGAAACTAGTGTTAGGGTCTGAGAATCCACACCAGACACACCAAAGGATGGAAAACCAAGACTTTATTTTGGGAAAAAGTAAACCAGCATGCTGGGGTGGGAGGGAAAAGGCTCCAACCCTGATAAGTTGGCTCACAGGCCTTTTATACAGGGTCTAGGGGAATTTTAGTGGGGTTTGGGAAACTTCTAGTCCTAGTGGATAATAGCAGAGCTACAGCTCATGGTTAGGTCAGCCCACCTGCCCCCATGTACCAAAGGTTATCTTTAGACACTATCCTACACCTGGAATAAGGAAATGTTGAGTCAGTCCACCTACCCTCACATACCAACAGTGTCAACAGTTATCTTTAGACAAGTTTAAATTTTATTAGCTGTTCTTGAGGCCTTGAGCAACTGACCTTGAGCAATTGACCTTTTCCCTGAATTGGGCAGGTTCCAGTAATTGCTTAAAATGGTGGCTAGTCTCAAAATGGAGTCAGTGTGGGCCTCTCTTACATCCCCCCGCGAGTTGTATACTGGGAGGCTAATCTTAGACTCCATTATTTTCTTCCTCAGGGGAGTCATATATGGGCACATACCTGGTCCTGAGTACCATGATTTTAATGGATTTTACCCACTGGTTAATAAATCTGACAAGTGACATAAGGATGCATGGTCCATGAGTTAGAGCAACCGGAAGAATAAGTTTACAGGCAGATCCAGGAAGTCTTCAGCTCTCAGCTGAGAAATAAACTGGCTCTTTGCGGGGTGGGGGGGGGTGTGGGTCTTGACCCTAAACTGCCTAGCCAATTTTTAACTCCTACTTTTATCATTAGTTCAAAGAAAATTTTCATCATCTTAGGGCCTGTTTCCTTCTCTAAATTTTCAGCTAATCTCATATCAAACTTCTCACTCTTTCTTCCACACTTCTTTTTTATTCCTCATTTTTTTAAATTTTCTGTGTAAGTGACCCCAGTCATACAATGCCTGATGAGGTCAGAAGAGGATGTCAGATCCCCTGGAACTGGAGATATGCATGGTTGTTAGCTGCCATGTGGGTACCAGGAATCAAATATGAGTCCTCTGAATGAGCAGCCAGGGCTCTTAACCACTGAGCCATCTCTACAGCCCTATTCTTTTCTCATATTTTTAATCCTTTTTGCCAAATGCCAGAGAATGTCTTCTGAAAGACCTTCCAGCTTACTGTCTTCATTTGGATATTGTCTAATCAACAGTGTGCTATTTTAAAGCCAAATCATTAGGATTGTTAGGTTATAAAGGCGCAAACCCCCAGATAAAAGACACATGAGGCTTAAGTCACTCCAGGAACATGATTTACTTCCATGAGGGAATGCTGGCCACCTGCAGGCATGTGGTAGAACAGGAGCAGGGGCACGGGCAGGGGCAGGGGCAGGGGGCAAGGGCAAGATGGTGACTGGGGCCCACCCATTTATAGCCATGGGGCAGGGCCTCAGGTACAGGGGAAGAGGTCGAACGATTGACAGCCTCTGGAGGAAGTGGGCACCTGTGTGTCTCTTGGGATTCTGGGAAGCCCAGACCTAACAAGGATATAGTCAAAGACAACTAAAAGCATCGACTCCATTTTAGCTTGGTCAGCTCCATCTTGGCCTAGAGTTCAGCCCAGAGTTTTTAAAAAAAGGACAAAGGCATGGCATAGATAATTCAATCCTTTATTAGTAGAATGATTTAACTTCTGCCAAAAAGCATACAGTTAAATGCTTTATGAGAACGAAAGGTCCAGACCAGGTAAAACAATAGAACAAAGAGTCCAGAGCAGGTGAATACACATAATAAAAAACTGATTGATCTGTAACCAAGATCCTATCAATCAGAGGAGGAGTCACCATGACTATGATGGAAACCCCCTAACTGGGAATAAAAGCTAAGGGAAATTGGGTCTCAGGGCTGCTGCCCTACCGGCCCGACGTGTCATCTGCTCTGTCTATTCTGAGTTGTTGGTTGTTGTGGCTTCTTTTCTGCTTGCTTGTAGCTAACCCTCAATTAAACTTATATCTACAACTAAAAAAAAAAAAATCATCTGTGTCAAGTATATAGTTTTATATGTCAAGTATATAGCAAAACACAGAAAATTAAAAAATATATGGGATTACACCCATCATTTTTGTTATGCAAGCTATTTGCATACTATGACTTTTCTCATATTTTTACTCTTAATCTATTTCTTTCTTTGTATTTAAAGCATATTTCTTACATACATCATGTCTTGCTTCTTTTAAAATCCAGTCTGACATTTTATGCCCTGATTATTCTGTTTATATTTAATGTAATCATATGGATTTGGATATATGTCTCTCCCTGTGTTCTCATTACATCTCAAGGTGGTTTTTGATGTTTTCCCCCTTCTTTTCTTATTTTGTGTTATACAAATATTGTAAGTATCCCCTAGTATCTTCTACTGACTTGTTCTATAATTTGCATATATGTGTAGGTGGTCCTGTGACTATAATGTATCTATCTATACTTAATATTGAAGAACTTCAGATTACATATATAAATCTTGAGTGGGAGAGATGGCTCCAAAATTAAGAGTACCTACTGCTCTTTCAAAGGACCCAAGTTCACTTTCTAGCACCCATGTAAGGTAGCTCACAACTGCCTGTAACTCCAGCTCCAGGGGCTGACACCCTCATCTGGACTCCATGGACACTGGCACTCAGGTGCATATACCCCCACAGGTGTAGATACACACATATTAAAAAGTAGTAAAAATGAATAGTTAGCTGGGTATGGCAGTGCATGCCTTTAGTCCCATCACTCTGAGGCAAAGGCAGGTGGATCTCTGAGTTCAAGGCCAGCCTGGTCCACATAGTGAGTTCCAGTACAGCTGGGGCTACAGGGAGACCCTGTCTCAAAAAGACCCCCAAAAATGAATATTTAAAAATATATAAACCTTGCTCTTTGTATTTGGACACCTTAACATGCATCCATCTGCTGTTCTTTCCTGAGCATGTTTTTCACATGGATTGCCCTGGGAATAAATGGGACACCCCACAACTGGCTCCCAGACGTGGGGCTGGAGGAAACCTTGACAAATTAGGTAGGGGAACCTCTAAACCTTGCCTTTTTCTTCTCTCCCTTCTCTCTCTCCTGATGTCTATCTTTGCCATGGAGCCTTCTCTCCTGCTGGTTTCAGGGGATGGGAGGCTGATCTGGGAACATGTGGCTTTGTACATGTGGAGGAAAACTGCCTAGCTCTGGTTTGGCCCAGAGAGTATCCCATCCCTTTCAGGCATATGACTCCTGGCTCCGTCATTCTTACAGACTATAAAACCCAGTGACTTCAAGGCTGAGTTTAATATCAAGGCTTAGTAGCAATGCTTGGCCTTGGAAGCTTTTTTCATAATTTTACGGGTCTAAAATGAAACTTTGTGGTTTTAGTTTCAAAAATGAAAAACTTGACTTGATCCCCTACTGTGAGGAACCAGTTTCTCAGGTTCAGCTCCAGCTTAACTACTTCATATGTAAATTTTCTCCAGGTAGCTCTATGGCTCAGCCAAGGCTGGAGCCCACTTCTTTCTGATGAAAATTAAGGCTTTTCACAGGAACCATCCTACCAAGAGCAGTTTTTAAAAAGGGAACAACCTTTTTCCAGATAATTTTAAGCCCTGGCCACTTAATACTTTTCTCTTAAATTTTGTATACAAAACCTGTTTTTAGATAAAAGTGTATTTCTCTCTTGTCTTCTCGTGGGTTATTTGGGTCACTATTTCTAAATCTCTAACTCTTCCTACTTAAACCTGCCAGCTATTTGTGGGTTCAGCTAGCTTTATTGCTTAAGTAATTTAAATCCATTTCAGCATGCTCATCTTAAAATGTAATATTTTTACTTAATCCCAGGGTACCCTAGATATCTTTTTTTAGTTTTTTTTAATTTTTTCCCTAGATATCGTTTGAGTAAAATTTGTGCACAATTAAAATTAATTGGTTGACTTAATTTTTATTTTAATCTTTTTAAATGTGTTTCCCCTTAAAGATTTTTTTCCCACAGAATTCCTGATTACACGAGGTTTGTGCTGTTGCACCACCACCAGCCTGCCTGCTGTGCACATACCAGCCATGGAACTGAGCTCCTGGTGTCTTAACAACAATTTATCTGAATCATGCCTTCTAAATTTTGACTTAAAGTGACACAGTCTTTTAATTTCAGCATTTTGGAAACAAAACAGATGGATTTTAGGTGAGTTCACAGGCCCTGGAGTTCTAATAAAAGACACGTGCTCTGATAAATTGTTTTTCTTAAGAACTACTAATAAAAGCCTCTTTAACAACATATATTTTGGTTCAATTTAAATGGAAAATTTTTTGAAAAAGCTGTTTTATGTTTCTTTAAGCCCATCTTCAAGCTGTGTGTATGTGTGAGTGAATGCAAGTTCCTGCTTTTTATTCATCATAATCCTACAGGTTTAAGTCTAATTAGGAGCCAATTATAAACAAGCATAGATCCATCTCATAAAGACTGTTTTATACCTCTTAGTGTTAACAATTTTTAATTGGGTTTACAGTATGTATTAAATTCAGTTTAATGATAAATTGTTGTTGATTATTGCTGATAATTGTTATTAATAGTTATAATTATTGTTATTTTTTATGATTGATAATAATTCAGCTTAATAATAAATTAATTGTTGTTATTGACAATTTATTACTCATAATTACAATTAATGATAATGATTGTGACTAATAATGGTTATTAATAATTATTGATAATCATTGACAATTAATAATCATTATAATTATGATTGTTATTGTTATGATTGTTATGGTTATTGATAATTATTAGTCTTCCGATGTCCTTAATAATAAGACAAGATAAATTAGTCCAAGACTACAAACAACCATGACCTATCTACTTTTGGGCACCCTCCTTAAACTTTAGATCTGTAAATGGGACAGGGACAGTTAGACTTAGCATAGGGACAGCCTAGGGATAGTTAACCAGTAGGGACAGGGTAGAAAAATAATAGGAGTAGACTTTAGGGATAGTTCATTGAAGCCAAGTGGTTGGAAATGGTCCTAAGAGGTAGCATATGGATCTCAGCTGTTTTGTGTGTTACTAGGACATTTATTCTAATTATATAAAAATAACCCTATGACAAACTATAAAAATTTTGTGTGTTTCTCACTGAACATCAAACAATAATGTGACTTTCCTCTCTTGCAGGTAAACCTAACAAACCTTTTTTTCTTACATATGTGTATATGTATGTGTATGTGTGTGCACATGTATGGATGGATGGATGTACTTGTGTATATTTTAATGTTAATAGCTATAAAACCAGTAAAAACACTGCCTCTGAGTTGGAACTTGGCCCTTCCTTCTCAAGATGCAGAATTATATTAAACAGCCAACACATATTCAATTTCAACAAAGATTATGGGTTGATTATCTATTAAAAATTAAAATTAATTGAACATTTTAATGGATCTATGTTGCCGCCTACTGGTTACACCCTTTCAACATCTGAAAAAAAGACACAAACAAGTTTTCATAGTATTAAAGTGTTAGTAAATTTTGGGGTCTTCGGAATATGGGTTAAAAAATATCTGAATTCTCCATTACCATCATTACACAGAATTCCTGGCCATTATTTCTGTGCACATACAAGCTGAAGCAGGCCTGGATTTCAAGTGTCATGGCCAGTGGGTTTGACAGCGGTCCATCAGACCACCAACATGGTAAGTTGGTGTGGTGCTGGACAGAGACCTATCAGGTCACCAGCTGTGAAGTGAATTGTGAGTGGGTGTAGTCTGAAGTTAGGCCATCAGCCATCAGCCTGAAATTCCTGTCCAGAGACCAGCAGTCTTTGGGCAGGTGGGAAAGCACAGCCAGATGGGAAATGTTCCATTTTCCCAGGCTAAGGAAGTACCTCTCAGGTTGAGTTACAAAAGTAACCAACTGACCTCTGTGGCAAGGAGTCAGTTCCCTACAGTGGCTGCAGGTGGCACTGTGCTCTCCTTCCCTTAGCAGGACTGCACTGTACCTGATCGTAACAAGAGAAGCTCCCACATGTATGAAGAAGCTTCACATGGTGAAGCTTCATCTCTCTTAGGAGCATGTAGCCAAATCTAGAGATAGAAATTGTTATTAAAATTTGTTTTGTTTCTAATTTATACTAGATTTCCAGTAGCATCTTTGGAATTAAATGTACATAAATGTTCTCTATATTTTGCTGTACAGTATTACCTGTGACATTTCTTTTGCCTACAAGATGCACAGGCCAATATAGAGACTATTTAAATAGACTTACTGGACCCTTACACCTTGGTTTCTGTCTATAGGTATGTGTAATATAGCTGCCTTTTAAACATCTGTAGGTCAAAATATAAAAATTTAAAAAAACAAAAAGAGGGAGGTGGTGGAGTACCCCCCCTGGGATACAAATAGAAAACTCTGTATTCCAAACCTCTTGATACATTTTCAATTTTGAAATCTTAAAACTAACAATGGGAAAAGATTTGTATGTTTCCACAGGTCAAAAAAATCACCAACTTTAATGCCTAAAAAGGTATAGCTTTGTATTGTACAGGATGGACCAAGAAATACCAGCAGAGGAACTAGCCAAAAACCAAGAAACAAAACCAAACCAAAAAGAACGCTTCAGTCTTCCTGAGCCACAGGCACCAAACATCTCTAAATTCTATTTAAAACAACTGTTTATAATATGTCCTAATGAAGTTTATTTTCCAGGTGCTGCTAAGTTTTGATTTAAAAAAAAAAAACACTTTTTACGTCTCCTTTTTATAGAAAAAGAAAACAAATTATGTTGGTAATGGAATTGTTCCTCAACTACAAAATAGCCAACTGCTATGGTAACAATTTCTCATGGGGCATATATACACAGTCTTTAATTAACTAATGGGCATAAGAACTGTAAAAGAAAATTTTATTCAGAGCTAGATATTGAAAAATCTTTAAAGACTTGATAGTTTAGCAAATGTGTTAATAAGAAAAGCTTTGGTACCAGCAACGGGTCATTCTGTCAAGGAAGTGTTGGCTGGGGGGGGGGTAATGCCCCCCAAAATAAAGGATATTTGTCTACAAATTGGGGTACACAAAAGTGGGCATTAGGACCCTGCTGCCAAAGACCTGGTGTGGAAACAAAAGTCTGAGAACAGAAAAGACAGAGACCACTCCTACAAATGGATAGTAGGCCTCTAAAAATGTCTGAGAGCATTAGCTAGGACCACTGGAAAGCACAATAACATTCTCCCTGAGTCAAGCAAGACTCATTACTACTCCACACCTGCCTGGAAGACATTGTACAGCTAGTGGCCACCAAAGTTACCCCAAACTTAATTGGCTATTAGCCCACTCCTTTGGGGGTATAACATATGGCTGGTATTGCTCGGTGTGGCCTTTAATCCTAGCACTTGGGAGGCAGAGGCAGGCAGATCTCTGTGAGTTCAAGGCCAGCCTGGTCTACAGAGCAATCTCCAGGCTAGCTGGGACTAAAGGGAGACCCTGTCTCAAAAATACAAACAAACAAAAATATGGCTGGTGTTAAACCTTTAGTATGACAGTATAAAAAAAGCCTTAGTACCTAGACTAATATGCCAACTAAATATTTGTATCTGCGCCCACAGAGTAACTTGTCATGATACTCAGTGCTATTTAAAGGATTTACTATCTCACTGTTTGTGCTTGTTAGTAGGACTAAAAAAGAAATTCCTAAATAAACTGCCATGCCATGGAAGGAAACAGCCTGGACAGACCAGAGTTCAGAGTGACACGTCAAAAAAAAAAAAAAACACTGCTTTGCTTCTCACCCTCTTCTGCCCCTTGTGCACTGAGGCCCAGGGATCAGATGCAGAAGAAGGGGTGTAGTAGAATGTAAGGGCTGAGGAGATAGGGATAATTCCTGAAATCTCAAAAAATATGGACTGGACTCTTATTTGATCAACATGCTTGTGCATACAAGCTTCTCCAATTGCACTGTGGGAACCTTGGTTTGTTCAAAATTTGTACATAGATACTTGCTAATTGGTTTTGCATGAATGTTACATTCATTGCTTATGCTTGACAATTGGCTCACTTCATGGTTAGGTTTTTTTGGGTATTAATTTGCCTTTGTGTAAAAATAAAGTCTCAGGTCTAACCTGCCCCCCCCCCACTGCTTGGCACTCAAAACAGGCTTGAGCAGCTGGCTATTCAAAGTTCAGGTTCTTTTGTGTTGTAAGTCTCTCCCATGGGCTCATCTGCCTCTCAGAAAAAAAAAATATTTAAAGGGTGAGATGTGGGAAAATTTAGTTTAAGATGGGTAACATTCTAAACCAATGGGACCTCCCTGGCCACGCCCATGGGGTGGGATGTAGTGATGAAAAGGTTTAGGATTTGGTCCTGGGAGTTGAGTCATGCTGCCTATATAACCAGACATTTTGGAATAAAATAAAGCTCTCTCTATAGTTGGACACCTAAATATATATATATATATGTGTGTGTGTGTGTGTGTGTGTGTGTGTGTGTGTCTTGCAAGAATATACTTTCATTGTCTCTATCCATTATTCATTCATTGTGCTATGTGTCATATATATTATAACCACATAGGAAAAAATCCAAAATTACAGAGAAATAAATTTTAATTCATCATGTAGTTTTAAATCCATTATGAATAGTAATAGAATGCATATATGTTCTGTGCTAGATAGTTTTAGTGTCAACTTGACACACTGGGGTTGAGGGAGCCTCAACTGGGGAATTGGCTCCATTGGATTGGCCTGTGGCCACATCTGTGGAGTATTGTCTTGATTGTTGAGCAGTGTGGGAGGGCCCAGCCCACAATGAGTGGTGCCACCCTGGGCAGGTTGTTGTGTACCATATAAGAAGGCAGGCTGGGCATGCCCAGGGGAGCAAGCCAGTAAACAGCATTCTTCAATGGCCTGTGCTTCAGTTCCTGCCTCCAGGTTCCTGCCCAGAGTTCCTGCCTTGGGTTCCCTAAGTGATGAACTGTGACCCAGGAGATGTGAGCTGAATACTCCCTTTCCTCCCCAAGTTGGTGTCCGTCAGAATGTTTTGTCATGGCAATGGAAGAGAACTACAACATGTTCTTTCCTAAAATGTAAGAATTTAGAAAATTTTAAAAAATCCCTTTATCCTAAAAAAAAATATGACTTTTTTGTACTGATACAAAAAGTAAAACTTCATTTGGTACAAGTGGAAATTCAAGAACAAAAATGCAAGAGCAAGTGCTGGCACCCTGTTCATGACCTGAAATAATATCTTATTGTTAGTGTCTCAGCAAATTGAACAATACAGCCCAATACTTGGCAATGGCTCATTTATGTTTTACCTTTACCTACCTACCGGTCATTTCTGATGTCTGCTATTTCTCCTTGTGATTCAGATTACCATCTGGCATGATTTTCCTTCAGGTAGAGGATTTTTCCTTACCATGTCTTTTTTTTAATAAATAAAATATTTTTTATTTTTTTAATTTATTGTTTTGCATATTTTTGGTACAAGATTATGTTACAAATTGAATATAGACCCGTGCCCCCCTCCCAACCCCCCACCCCACCAGATTCACTGTTTCAGTCAGTTCTTTGATACTTTTCTTTTTCTGTTGTTGGTGTTGTTGTTGTTCTTTCCATTATGCATCACTCCCAGCAAGAAATGTTTACAACTAGGTTATTGGCACTAGCATCCACATATGAGGGATACCATTCATCCTTTGTTTTTCTGGGACTGGGTTACTTCACTTAACATAATATCTTCCATTTCATCCATTTACCTGCAAAGTTCATGACATTGTCTTTTTTTACTGCTGCATAGAACTCCATTGTGTAGATGTACCACATTTTCTCTATCCACTCATCAGTTGAGGGGCATTTGGGTTGGTTCCAGCTTTTTGCTATTGTGAACAGAGCTGCAATAAACATAGCTGTGCATGTATCTCTGCGGTAAGAAGAGTCTTGTGGGTATATACCCAGGAGTGGTATGACTGGGTCAGGTGGGTGGTAAGCTCATTTTGAGTCTTCCAAGGGTTCTCCACATTGCTTTCCATAGTGGCTGTACAAGTTTACATTCCCACCAGCAATGGCATCTCTCCAGCACTTGGTATCATTTGTTTTCTTGATCCTAGCCAGTCTTATCGGATTGAGATGATATCTTAAAATGGTTTTAATTTGCATTTCCTTAATTATTAGAGATGTTGAACACTCTGGAGAGATGGCCTAGCGGTTAAGAGCACCGACTGCTCTTGCAGAGGACCCAGGTTCAATCCCCAGCACCCACATGGTCTGTAACTCCAATTCCAGGAGAACTCCAGTTCCAGGGGAATCCGAGACCCTCTTCTGACCTCCACGGCACTGCACGACACGGGTGCACAGACCTGCATGCAGACAGTACATTCATACACATACAAAAATAAATTAAAAAAAAAAAAGATGTTTCTTAGCCATCTCTAATTCCTCACTTGTGAAGTCTCTGTTCAGCTCTTTGTTCCATCTTTTGAGCGATTCATTTGTTTTCTTTCTTCTTTGTTTTTTGAGTAGTTTATATACTTTGGAAATCAATGCTTTGTCAGATTTATCTGCAGTGAAAGTTTCCTCCCACTCTGTGGGTTTTCTCTTCACTTTCTTGATTGTTTCTTTTGATGTACAGAAGCTTTTAAGTTTAATGAGGTCCCATTTGTCAATTGCCTTACCATGTCTTATTCAGCATGTCCAATGGAAAGATTAATTTTCTTTCATTTTTCTGTGTCTTCTTTAATCTTCATTTTAAAGGGCTGTTTCAATAGACATACTATTCAATCTAGACAAATGTTCTCCTTTTCATTACATTTATTTATTTTGATGTGTGTGCACCTGTGTGTGGGGATGTGGGGGTATCTTGGCGTGTATGTGGAACTCAGAGGCCAACTTGTAGGGAGGAGCCTTCAACCACATGACTCTCAGGGATGAAATTCAGGACACCACATTTCCCTCTATGCACTGAGTCATTTTACCAGCCCTATTTTTTTTTCTCTTGAGATGGGATTTTATATATCTGAGACTGGCTTGACTTGAAATTCAGTAAGTAGTCCAGCATGACCTTGAACTTCTGACCCTTCTGCCTCTGCCTCCTAAGTGCTGGATTGACCATGATGCCCAGTGCAATTCTCGGGATCCAACCCAGGTTTTGTGCCTGCTAGGTAAACACTCTACCAAGTGGTCTAAATACCAGGCCCAGATGCTTTTCTTTTAGCATTTTGACATCAGGCAGTGCTGTCTGGGCTTTCCTGTCTTCAATGAGAAGTCAGCTGTTCACCAAATTGCTATTCCCCTGCATGATATAATTATCAGTTTTCTTTGGTTGCTTTCAATATTTTCCATTCATTTTCAGCTTTCAGCAGTTTGATAATGGTATGGTTAATTATATATTTATTTGGTTATGTTTTGTTTGTATTCATTCTGCTTGAAGCTCACTAGTGTATTGGGTCTATAAATTATTTTTTCCTTAATTTGAGATTATCATATTTCTGCAAATACAGACTATTTTACCACTAGAAATTCTTTTCTGGTCCTTTGCAGTCATCACTCCTTTGGTAGAAAAATCTCTGATTAAACTCCATATTTCACTGGCTTCTGTGTTTTAAATTTTGTCATTTTCATCTTCAGAGGTTAAAAACCAAAGTTTAGGATGTTGTGAAGTAGAGTATTTTTGACAAAACAAGCTTCCAAGTCCTGCTCAGACCTCTGATCTCTCTTTTTCCTTCAGATTTTAGCCTTGTAAAACTTAAGAAATCTATTGTCTCCAAGAAATTAATTTTCCACATAAATATTTACTCAAATAAAGTAGCCCTACATATTTTGAGGCATTTTTTGAGTCGCTAATTTTAAATAGGTTCAAAATGCCTTCAGTTAATAAATAAGAACCTACATTTACTTAAGAGCTTCTTCAAGAAGAAACTATAAAATCCTGAGAATCTAGAGCAAAAGAAAATCCATTTAAAAGCATTGCAATGGTATTTGAATTGGACACAAAATAGACTCCCATACTGGAGGTGGAAACTAAAGAAATCATACAGAAAGTACTGGAAAAGGACTCCAGGCTTTTAACATGTTCAAGTCTATTTTGTAGTTGATACTTCCAGAAATCAAATGACACCATTCAATTTACTGTAGAAATTGATTTGAGAGGCTTTTCTCAAAATAAAATAATGAAAACTCCCTCCATTCATTCCGGATGTGCATTTAAGCTTTACTACATAAAACAAAAATGACCTGAGGGAGGAAATATATCCAGAAAATGTGTGAGAGATAGACGGGAATTTGAAACTGACAGCCATGGAGAAAGGCAGATAAGAAACACATCATGGTAAAAACTTTGCAGTTCTTTCTGCCAAAATTTCATTTTGGAAGCACTTACCAATGTCTATTGATAATAGAAATATGAATATTATCTACAAGATTAAGTTTAATGCTTCATAATCTTAATATATTTAAATTTTATGTTTCCTTATCAAACGAACCAGATAAGTCACTTGCAAATATTTTAGGAGCAATGAAGAGACGTTCCTCCTAATTTCCATATTATATACAGCTAGCTTTTCCCACATAGTGATGGACTTTAATTCAAATGAGTCATAATAACCACTGCAGCAAAAGGAATAAACATGAGCTTCAATTGGTCTTTAGCCACACTGGCTAGTGTAAGGAAATAACTAACCTTCATGATCTTGGTACATGAGCACCAATTTAAAATACAGTCTCATTTGGAATAAAAAAGTTTTCTTCATCATTAAGTAAGCTATTTCTTACCCAGGGGAATTAATAATTGGAAAATTTCTAAATGCACAGGATGCAATTCTTGCCTCTTCTTATGTCTATTCTTTAAAAAGTTACTTCTCTTCATAGTTTATTGTCTTATTTCTAAAAAATATTCTTGGTCTCCAAGCAACTCTAAGAAAGCAGAAGACCGTAGCCTCCAATGTAAGAAGGGCCTCTGTCTTCTGAAGATTTCTTTTTGCACTAGCATTCAATGACTTCTCATATCCCATCACTGTAGGAACACAACTTCACTGTACCAGGCTGAAGTTAGTGATTGACTTGTACCATTATTAGGGACCAATGGATATCTATCTAGGACATCCTCAGGCAACGGAACCTCAGGATCCACATAGCATCTTGCTGACTATGATAAACTCTGGATTGTACATAGTTGGGCATCTCAGAAACAATAGCCCCTTATTTTAATGTTGGTTTTACCTTTCCCCATTTGGTAGTAAATTTAGAGGAGGTTCCAACAAGTGCTAATAATAACCTTCATTAGGCTAGGTGGCAGATAGAGAAGTTTTTGTATAATTAGTTTAATGTAAACCCCTCCTACATAACATACCTTCTTTGTATATAGCAAATATTTTGCACTATTAAAATGAAAAAATGGGAGTAATACACATTGCAGTGAAATAAAATTCCATTTTCACCCATTGGAGGAACAAAAGTTAAATAATTGAGTCTCAGGGGAAAAGCAAGCCTGCTTATAAGTTAGGAATGTAAGTTGGGATGCTTTAACAGGGGTAAGTGGCATATCTATCAAAACTACATCTTTTTACTCTTATAATTTCTCTTTATGACTATATATTATAAGTAGACCTACCAAAAGGCTAGTGTATATAAGGATACTTGATAAATATTTGATAATATGCAAAATATTGGAACACGTCGGACATCCACTAACAGAAAATGATAACTAAAATAGCTGAGACTCTTTTTTTTTTTTTTTTTTTTTCTTTTTGGTCTTTTCAAGACAGGATCTCCTTTGTAGTCCCAGCTGTCCTGGAACTTGCTCTGTAGACCAGGCCAGCCTTGAACTCACAAAGATTGGCCTTCCTCTGCCTCCCAAGTGCTAGGATTAAAGGCGTGGACACCACGTCCAGCATGAGACTCTTAAAATAATAAGTTAGCTCTTAACCTACAGAGCATGGAGGATTCCATTGTGTTAAATGAAAAGGTAAATAAGGAAGAAAGGGGGTGGAGAGATGGCTTAGCAGTTAAGAGCACTGGCTACTCTTTCAGAAGATCCAGGTTTGATTCCCTGCACCCACATGGGTGCTAACAACTGTAACTCCATTTCCAGGAGATCCAACACCCTCTTCTGACTTCCACAGGCACATCTATCTACATGCAGGCAATATACTCATACACATAAGATAAAAATAGTAAATAAAAATTTAAAAAGAAGGAAGAAAGAGAGGGAATGAAGAATGTGTAATACTAAGAGAGAGAAAGAGGGAAGGACAGAGGGAGGGAGGAAGAGAGGGAGAGAGAGGGAGAGAGAGAGATGCTGTTCTTAAAAAGAGCAAATAGTTGAGCATAGCACTACTGAAGCATACATGTTAGGATGTGGGAGGAGATCAACAGGTCTGGGAGCCTGAAGAAGTTTAAATAGTAAAATGTTCGTTGATGCCAGGTATAATGGTATATGCTTTTAACCCCAGCAGTGGGGAGGGAGAAAAAGGTGGATCTCTGTGAGACAGAGGCCAGCCTGAGTTACATAGCAAAGTCCAGGCCAGCTGGGGCTACAGGTAGACCTGTCTCAAAAAACAAAACAAATATGTTTACCCTTTATCTTGAAGAAAATGGAGAGCCAGTAACATGTTTTACAGAGGAAAATGAGTAGATTCAAATGACTGTTCCCCCCAAGGCTCTTAGGAAGTAGAGATTAGAAGTGCGTGATAAAATTCGAAGTGAAGAGGGCAATTTGCAAGTCAGGAGTAATGTCAGAGCCAAGGTAGAGAGGAAGAGGAAGAGCTAAGATGCAGCAGAGCCACAGAGCAGATTCTTATCAGTAGTGAGGGAAGGGAGGACAGGAGGGAGAGAGAGAGAGAGAGAGAGAGAGAGAGAGAGAGAGAGAGAGAGATTGGGATATTTATCAAGAACAAAATGAAGTCACTGTTTGCAGGGTTGTGCCATTCACAGAATGAACTAGAGAGAGATTACTTGTTTGCCATAATTGGGGAATGTAGTACCAAGCAAAAGTAATAGACTTTGCCTCTGAGCTTTAGCATGGAAAAAATGTGGGCAATATGACAAAAATTTGAGAAGTAGTTTAAGTCCATTCTATTGCATTTGATAATGTTCTTAGAGTAAAGCAGTGATAGACAACAAGAAAGTCTGTACTAAGTGCAAATATTTATTTCTTAGAAGACAAGAGATGAGACAATTACATAAAAGAGAGTTGGTTTTGTTTCCCAGTAAGGACGTGCTTGGCTTTTGTTATTGTTGCTTTTTAGAGAGTTGAAGGCAAGTCGGAGCAGTGATTTATTCATAATAGAATCAGTCTGAGAAAAATCCCAACTTGCAGACACTGGCAGATCATAGCATTCCTCATTAAGATGCAAGAGGGGAAAATGGCCAAATGATAAATTTAACATAGCACCAGCTAATATGCCAAGGAGGAAGGAACTGGAGAATTTCATTAGTATTTAAAAATAATGTCAGGAAACTACGAATGTGTTTTTTTGTGAGGACAACTTAAAAGGATAGTGAAAATAAAACTGAAGCCTCTGGTCCACTTCACAGGGAACAGAAGGAAGCCTTGCAATCTACAACTCCTATTTGCTACTTAGAATTCCTTTCTTAAGGCTGTGCTAGTGTTTGCCTAACATGAGCAAGGCCCTGAGCTTGACCCTCAGTACTGAAAAAGAAAAATCATATATTTTCTGGTTTTGCTTCTAATATAGAGGGGATTTTTCAGTCTTCTGCCAATGTGGCAATCATCTTGGGCTTAGAACAACACAGGCTTAGAACAAAGGACATAGTTTGTTCATCTTCTATTCTAGCCACCAAGAATGTTTTCAGAAGCTCTGAATTGGAATGTTCAGAATTAGAGAAGAGGACTGGAAAGAGCCATGGAACTTTGAGAAGCTACTGTGCAGAATGAAAGAGTATGATGGCACTAAAAGTTCAGAGCAGGAGTATGTCAGGTCAAAACCTGGGAGGCACTGCTCCAGTTACACCAATGCAGTGTGGAGAATAGCTGCCTTGGGACATAGTGTCCCCCTAGCAACCTAAGACTGGCACTTCCTTAGACTGATTGCCTAAAGCTTATAGAATCAGAGCAGATCCTGGACTCTGAAGATTAACCTAAGAGGCCTTATTTGTTAACTCCATTTAAAGGGACCTAATTTTTTGAGCCCAATGTGACTTCAGATGAATTAATTTAAGGCTTGTTTTCCCAAAGACTACAAATTTGTGTTCGATGGTAAGAAATGGTAAAATGCTTTTAAAATGCAAATCAGTATAATATTTTCAAAATTTGAAAAATGGAATGTTACAAATTTATGAGTAAAATAAGACTTGGGACTATTCTGGGGTTTTTTGTTTCGTTTTGTTTTGTTTTGTTTTGTTTTGTTGTCTGTGTATGAATGTACTGTGTGCATGTAGGTTTGTGCACCCGTGTTGTGCAGTGCCGCGGAAGTCAGTAGAGGGTGTCGGATTCCCTTGGAACTGGAGTTAAAGATGGTTCTCAGCTGCCATGTGGGTGCTGGGGATCGAACCTGGGTCCTCTGCAAGAGCGATCGGTGCTCCTAACCCCTAGGCCATCTCTCCAGCCCCGGGACTGTTCTGGTTTTAACAATCACATACACAATTCTGGGCTATTCTAAATCTTATGTTAGTGATATTTCACTTCAAATTACCATAAGAACAGGAAACATCTTTTCATTGCTATTTGCTGAACTCAATGAATTATAGATTTGTAGTGGAAGCACAAGTACCTAAACATTTGGCGTTCTAAGCTAAATGCCAGAATATCTCCTAAGAGCCATCCCCTTGGTCATTCTCAATCAGGGGCCCTGGGCAGAATCACCTGTCGTACCTGAGCTTCTTTGCAAAGTGTACATCTTAGCCCCATCCTAGACTTCTCTCAAGAAATATCTCTTCATATATTTATTGGACATCAGACTTGAGTTGCTAAATGTTTTCATTGTTTTTGATTTATAGAATCTCTGGGTTTATCAGAGACATGAAAAAATTCTGCTGTATATGTTGCTAATGTGTCTCTCTCATTCTTTAATTTACTTACTGCTGCATTCAAGATATAGAATAGTCAGGAAACACAGTTTTTATGTCACACACTTAACATACTCTTTAAATATCTGATAAGAGTATTTCTTACAGTAAGTGAAGCTGAGGTTTCCACTAAATAGCCATCATGATAGAAATGATTGTGTAAGACACTTCCGCTGACAAGAAATGTTCTCATCAAGTATGTGAGAAATATGCTAAGATGAAAATATTTTAATCATTCACCATCTTTTCCAGAATTAATTCTCAAATTGTTCATTTTATTTGATCTCTAATCTAGCTAGACAACAATGCCTCTGGCTTTTCCTTTAGTAGCTAATGATGAGGCAAGGAGGCAAAGGGAGAGTTTTGATCTCAAAATACATCAGAGAGTAATAGTTTCATTCATTGGTATACTATTTTCTTTTTATCCTCATTTAAAACTAGCGTGAATTTTCCTGATTATTTTTTTTCGGTTCTTCTCTTGCAAGTAACTACATCTGAAATGACTTTTACTAAAATGAATTCAATTTGTTTGTAAATTTGTTAAGTTCTTCTTATGTGTAAAGAACTGGAAGCATGAGGAGGAAAAAGGGATGGATGTCCTTCCTCCTGAGCAGCTCGGACAGTAGACGTGCTGCAGCAGATGGCACAATGACCAGGGAGGCCCACTTGCTTATTCTATAATGTGATTATTCTACTTCACATGGCAAAGAAACTTGGTAAAGGACCTTGTAGTAAGAACGTGACCCTGGACCATTCAAGTAGACGTCATCTAATCACACCCTAGAAAGAAAGAACAATTGCTGCCCTTAGTCAAAGGACCCTATTTGCTTTGAAAATGGAGGCAGAAGCAATCACAGTGGTGAACATCTGTAACCAGAACACTAGGGAATTTGAACCAAGAAGATGTTTGAGGCCAGCTCTGGCTACATGGTATGTTCAACACTAGCCTGGGATATAAACTAAGACCCGGTCTAAAAAAAAAAAACAAAAAGAAGAAAAAGAGTGGTAAAAATCAAACAAAACCAAAAGGCAGAGTAATGAAGTCTGGTGCAGTGGCAACATGACTTTAACTCTAGCATTCAGGGGACTGTGGACACACACACACACACACACACACACACACACACACACACATGCAGAGAAAGGATTACTAGTCCAGTAATGTAAGTGGCCTTCAGACATCAGAAAAGGTAAGGAATAAACCTCTTTCCCAGGTCACCCAGAAGAAACAGCCTAGACACCAATCACATTGATTCTAGTTCTGTGGAACTTGTGTGAGACTTCCAACCTATGGAACCAGACAGCAACACTTTGTTGTTGTTTAAGCCACCAGAGCTTAACTTTTACTACAACAGCAGGGCAGATGTGCCCCACAGGTGGAAAGCAGCCCTGCTATGCTCAATGTGAGAATGGAGACAGAAGCCCAGTGTTGGGTCCTCAGTATCGGGCATGAGTGACAGGGCTGAGAAGGCAGCACAAAGAAGAGGCCTTCAGGTCATCCTTGAAGTCTTAGAGCCTAGTCAGGGAAGAAGGAAAAGGATGTTTCAGACAAAGAAAGGCACACTCAAGTCAAAACTGCAATACGTTTGCATATCAATTTTCTGTGGGAGTGAAGCTATGAAAAGCTTGAAAAATGAATATAAATTTGTTTGTTCCTGTCAAAATTGCAGCCTAGACATTCTGAAATCCTTTGACTTTTCCAAAAACATATGGTGACTAATACATACTTTTTAATGTGTTGCTGGACTTTCAGGAAATAAGAAAATACTCAAAGCCCTTAATTTTATTACTACCTCCACTACAACAAAAAAGTGGGAGAGCTGTTACCTTTGTGTTCAAGTTCACGCCTTCCTGTCAAGGACAACTAAAGAAGAGTAAGCAAAAAGTAATTGAGGTTACTGAGAAATCACGAAGGAACCAACAGGGTGGAAAGCCTGAGGAGGGAATGTAGAGGAATTATGCCAACGCTTAGAGAATCTGGGTCCTAGCAAGTCACCCACCCAGGAAAGACATGTGAGAAGCACAAATAAAGATGGGTAATTTCACTGCATTAACATTAAAACAGAAAACAAAGAAAGGAGGAAAGGACAGACAGAGGGAAGGAGGGAAGAAGGAAGGATGGGCTATGAACATGCTAGCAACACCAATGCCAGGCAGAAAGTTAGAACTCAAAGTGTATAAAGACTCCAAGAACTCAATAAAGAAAAAAAAATAATCTAATAAAAGACTTGCTCAGTTATAAGCAGCATTTCACAGAAGCAGCAGCATAGATGGTAAATAAGCATGTTGAGGTGTTACTAACACCATATTAAAATAAGATACCATGTTAACTCATCTTAGCAAAATGGAGGATTTTCCCCTGGGTTCTAATGGTTCTGTCTAGCCACAGGTTCTTTGCCCCAGTAATACTGTCAGTTATGGTTCTATCTTGTGGAGCTGGCTTTAAATCCAAACAGAAAGTGTTTGGTTACTCCCGTAACATTTGTGCCACTACTATACCAGTGGGCATGTCTTGCTAGGCCAGTTGTTATTGTAGCTCACTAGGTTCACAGCTAGGTAAGACTGATAATTATTCTTCTATTCCAGTAGCATGCATAACATCTAACAGAACTATGAAACCTAGGCAGTAGGGCTAAAGCTTTGAGGTTAATACCAGCTTGATTTTTCCATGTTCTATATCTCAAGTATGTAGTGTCTTCAGCAATAGAGTTCTACTGTCAAGTTCTAGAGTGTTACCAAGAGTAATGGCAGTAACCTACAATGTTGAGAGTCCATAAGGGCACCTCCACAACCAACAACTCCAAAAGAGGTAAGCCATTTCTGCCACTGGGCTTTTTATTTGTTAGCCTATGATGTCTGGTCCCCATTATAGGGTAAATCCATCAAACCTTTATATATGTATTTATATTTATATAACTATATATCCATATAGATATATAGATATGAAGCTTTCTACAATAATAGGTTTCCATGATTTTTAAAGAACTTTAGTGCTAGCTGTCCCTCCCATGCTCCCTCTTCTGCCCTGTTCTCCCAGCCTCTACTCCATTTAACTCTTTGTTCCATTATTCCCCTTTCTCTCTTTGGTTATGTATTTTTTATTTTATGTGTATGAGTGTTTGTCTACATGTATGTAAGTGTGCCACACACATGTAATGCCTATGGAGGCCAGAGCAGCCAGTGCTCTTAACCCTGAACCATCTCTCCTGCCCCTCTTCATTTATATCACTTCATTCTATCTCCCTTCCCTTGAAATCCACACCCCCTTTCCCTCACTAATTTCCTGACCTCTATGCATTTTCCAAAGGAAACACACATATCTAAAGATTAAAAGCTACATCCACATATGATAGAAAACATGCAATATTAGTCTTTTTTTTTTTTTTTTTTTTTTTTGAGACAGGGTCTCCCTGTAGCCCCAGCTGTCCTGGAATTTGCTCTGTAGACCAGGCTGGCCTTGAACTCACAAAGATCCACCTGCCTCTGCCTCCCAAGTGCTAGGATTAAAGGAGTGTGCCACCACGCCTGGCACTATATTGGTCTTTTTAGAGCTGTGTTACCTTACTCAGCATGATTGCTTCTAGCTCCATGCATAACTGGGAATTTCATATTTCTTAATAGCTGAATAATATTGCATTTTGTAAATGTATGTGACTTCCATTAACCACTTATCAACTGATGGACATCTAGGTTTTTCTATTTCTTGGCTACTGTGGATAAAGCAGCAATGAACATGGATGAGCAGGTATCTTTGTAGGAGGATACAGATTCCTTTAGGCATATGCCCAAAAGTGGAATAGCTAGGTCATGTGGTACAACATAGTGTTGAACTGACTCCTAATGACTTATTATAGCCATAGATAGTGCATTGTTCAACCCATAGCAGAGAAGCTTTTATTGCAATAGATGACGATTAACATAGAGAACCACAACTGAACAGAGTGCAGATAAGAAATTGTGAGTCTCAGCCCTAAGTGGGATATCTATATTACATCCCTCAACCCAAGGCTCAGGGATCTCTGGAGAAGAGGAGACAGGAACTTTTTAAGAGCCAGAGGCATTAGATGACTACAGTGAAAGTGTTTCCTGGACACCACAGGACATTTGCAGGTATGAACTCACACTGGTGGCAGCATGCATAAGAATTGGGCAAGCTCAAGCCAGATAAAATCCAAGCATGGAGAGGGAGATGAACACAAAGCCCTCCCTTTCCCTGAGAGACTATTAGAAACTGACAGCTGCTAGGAGAGGGAGAGTCAGTTTTCTCTAAGGGTGACTGACCCCTGGTAGGTGACCATACTTCAGGGGATGTACCTACACCCAAGTGTATTTTGGCAAAGCAAATGGGACTTGAGGACCTTAAAAAAAAAAGACAAGAAATGTGGATCTGAGAAGAGGTGAGGGAGGGGAGTGGAAAATAATAAAAATATGCTGTATGAAATCCTCAGAGAATTAATAAAAAAATATTTTAAAAAATTAAGAAGTCTGATCACAGTAAGTATTGACAAGAACATCAAACAACAGTAACTCTGACACACAACTGGTGGGAACTTCTAATTAACTGGTTCACTTTGGGGAGAAAATTGTCATGACATATACTAGTTTTGAACATTCATATGCCCTGCATATTAGCAATTTCGGTTGGAGCTACTCTAGAAAAACGGGTACCTGTGTATCCAGAGACACAAATAGAAACATTCTAAGTACATCTGATTGAATAGTGAAAAAAAATGAAATAGAAACAGCTCAATTGATTACCACCAAAGCAATGATTAAATATATTGTTACATATTCACACAAGTTTTATTTATGACATGATTATGAATGTAAATGAATGTATATGAAAAATAATGTCATCTAACAAGTTAGACAAATGCATATTCAGCAAAAGGTTTTTAAAACTTCAACATCTAAGTAATAAATTATTTAGGAACATATTTATATATGGTAAAACATAGATTATGATGTTGAATGTAAATATTAAGTTTCAGAAAGCTAGAACACAGGACCATTTTAACAAACTTATAAGATATATATATATATATATATACACACACACAAATAGAGAGATATATGTAGTATTACACATAAAATTATGTCAAAAAGCCTATCGCATCAAAAGTTCAAAGTAAGATAACCCTGGCATAGAAGGCAGTGAGATGAGGGCACATGGGGGCTCTCTCACAACCAACAGTTTCGTCTTTTCTCTAGGTAATATGTTCACTGGTGTTTGTCTCATTCAGTTTTTAAATTGACAAGTGTGTTGTATGTATTCTTTATTACCATGCAATTTTACAAAATAAAATAATTATACCACAGAAAGCTCTCATATTATTTATTTTTCCAGGTCTTTCTTCTTGAGCTTTTTGGTGTTGTTCAACTGGAATAAGAGTTACAAGTCTGAAAGGAGAAAGTGTGATGTAGATGATGTGTAAAAAATCTATCTGAGCTCAGAATTAATGATCTTCCCACATTTGATATCATAAAATTACAGAAAAATGATGGATCTTCTCCTTCTATCCCCATAAAACTGAGTCTCATTCACATATTTTAAAGGTGGTATAAAAGTTGCTTCATTTAAATGCATAGTTTGAGCATACAATAAAGCTCTGTTATCAAGCGTACTGGAGGAATAGGAAATACCAGTTTGTAATATAATTCATTGGATTTAACTTAGATTTATTTCTTTCCACTATCACTTTGGGCAAGTATGGCAAAAATTGTAACTACTTCGCCGTCCCTACTCCTAACACTCTGACTTAAGTACTCTTACCACTTCCAATTTTCACACCAAAGTCCTTTCTCGCCATCAACATTTCTCCAACGATAGCTTGTGAAGGAGTGGTAATAGTCAGGAATGGGGTGTGTTCCAAAACCATGCATGTAATAAGAGTTAACAGGAATCAGAGCCATACTGAGGACCTTGAAGCAAACAGAGCCTGTGTTATAAAGTTACACAGCTGAGTCCAAATCCCAGTTCTGCCTCATTTCAGCTGGGTGAGAAGTGGCAAACTACTAACCAAGAATCTTAGCTTCCTTGTCTGTGTAAGCAGTCAATAATCCCAATGTCCTTAGGTGTGCTTGTGAGGATTCCATTATATTACAAACTGTCAATGCTTAGGGTATACCCAAATGTAATATCTTATTTGCATGGGGATAATGTACTTGCTCATCTTTTGATGCAGATTTCTTGGCATTCCTGTTCACTGTTGAATCTGTTTCCTGAGCCATTGCAGCCACTGAACCAAAAGCGGGCACAAGAGTTGACCTGTTGGTCATAATACCATCGAACCACATATTCTACACAGTCTCCAGGCTTCAAGGCTTCCAAACATCTAGGATCTAGGGAGAAAAGGATGTGTCATCAGAGTTTTTCCTCTAACTGACGATATCAGGTGAAAAACAAAAGCTTTATGCGTACACATCAATTGATAAAATATAGTCCTGAATTACTGAAAGAAGGAATATAATACCTAAAACATTCTATCTACCACCTGGACCTCTACAGCTGCATATTCACTTCATTGAAAACAAAACTGTTTTTTTTTTTTTCCCAATATTTTTTTTTATTGATGCTTTGTGCATTTCATACATCATTTTCCAATTCAGTTCAGGCATGAAAACAAAACTGTTTGATCTTTGTGATTACAGATTTCCAAGAAAATATCAGTGATTTCCCTAACTAATACCTCTCTGGGGATCATCTAACAGAAAAAGATGGTACTTTTATTTTTTTTTTTTAAACAGAGTCTCTCTAGGTAGCCCAGGCTGTCCTGGGGGCTGGGATGACAGGAATGTGCCACCATGTCCAGCACAGGACTTCTACAATTTACTTTAGATTTCATTTAAAATCAATTTAGCCTGTAATACAGCACATGGAGGCACAAGTTAGAGGCCAATCTGGTATACATAATAAGATGCTGTATCATAATATATACAAATAACCTTAATTATTTTGAAGGAAAATTATCTCAGCTCTTTATTCAACCCCTTCCAATTTCTTTAGAGAAAGCACCACTAAGCTCACATCATGCATCCTAGAAAATGAAAGCCTTTCCAACAGAAGAAAGCCTATCCTGATATAGTTCTCTTTTTAATGGACAACTGTTACAGGACAGTAAAAAGCCCAATATGATCTTCGAATGTCAGTTACAACAAACTTTTGAAGTTAGTCAATGTAAGAAAGTCATTGCAATAAAGCCATATTAAACAACTTTAATCAAGGTTTCCTATTTGTTAAATCCTTTTCATTGTCCAATGCTGCACAATGCCTTGTTTCATATTTTCTATTTACGGAAGTGGTTCCAAGGTCAGCCAAACAGACAAGCATCTGCTGCCTGGGACTTGTGCTCTGGGAGATGGTTTGTGCATCATAAGCTTCATTTCTATTGCAAAGCCAGCTCTTCCTCCATCAACCTTACTCAGGTTTGAAGTGTGTCTTGATATTCCTAAAACTAATCTCTCAATCTACCTCTCTTGTGATCTACTTCTCCTTAGATCAAATGGAAAAGAACAGATTTCCACAACCTCTATTCTTAGGACTTAAATAATTTATATTATGAAACTTGTTTTCAAGTCAATCTAAGTTTCTATTGGATATGGATATTACTTTTGCATATATTGCAAAAAAGGTAGTGATGGATTTTCTCTGTATATTAACTCTGTTGGAAATAGATTGCTGAGTCAGAATTTCAGTTTTAGCTTTTTCCTCTTTCTTGTACAATCAAGGATCAAAAACTCAAATGTCTACATTTGTGAAGGGCAGATGTAAAACAACACAGAGCAGCTGGGACCATGGCAAGCAGGGAAATCAAAACACTCAGGTTCTAAAGAACTTTAACAGTTTTATAATCACATTTATTCCCCAGTCAGCCAATTCTCACGTTCTATATAACCCAGTGAAAATTGTTTTTCATCTTCTCTACTAAGAATCATAACATTTTCCCTTTGGAGAAGATTCTAGAAGCTATTTTTCCTTTTCTTGTGCCTTGCTATGGCAGCTACTCGATAGATGTATCTTACCTTTGTATGGCATATTTTCCAACTGTAAAGTCAAATTGGGACTTGGAGTTTTGGGTTCAGGGCTGCTGAGCCATGGTGCAGGAGTGTTAGCAGGCTCAGGCCATGTGGTGCCAGCCACATTATCAGCCCCAGTCGTCACAGAAGGTTCATTTCCTTCATTCTGGCCTCTAGAGACACTGACCTATACATACACACAGACACAGACAGACAGACCGACAGACAGACAGACAGACAGACACACACACACACACACACACACACACACACACATATGCACAGCACACCACATCCACACAAAGAAAGAAGAGAAAAGAGCATTAAAGTATTTTTTGTAATGACGTCATCTCAACAAAGTTCTAGAAAAAGCTTTTCCTTGTGTCTCTCTAACTTTTCAGTACTCTTTTCATGCAAACACTCAAAAAATAATGCCCCAGCCTTGAATCGCTAGGGGTAAACTTTCCTGTCACTGCTTTGGTGCTGCGGTGGACACATGTACTGCCCACATCTGTGCAGAGATGTTCCTGTCCTGGGGCCATCTGAGAACTACATGCTGGGCATAAAGATGTCAAACGATTTAGGGACTGTCTGCATTCTTCTCTAGGTCATTGCTGTGAAACAGAAGAATCAAAGCCAATTGAATATTTGTGGTCTTCCTCACTCCATTTCCTAACGCTTGAGATCTTAAACAACATATTCCAGTAGGAACTCAATGATTTTGGAGAGTGAGAATTTAGAAGACAAAGGACAATAAAATCTTAACCAAAACAATAGCATCACTCAGCATCTCATTTGATTAGTTGCTGAATCTCAACTGAGAACCTGAGCCTTCCCTATTGTCACCCAGAGCCCAGCAAGCTGGGATAGGCAAAAAGAACAAAACAGAAATCAGAACTAAATCTATCTCCGAGATAATTGCTGTTGATATGTTTTTTCTACTCTTATTTTCTCCTATGTACATATTTAAAATATTTTTATTATTTTCATTTTATGTGTATGAGTGTATTGCCTGCATGTATGTAAGTGTACAAATCCTGCAAGGGGCTCAGCTTCCAGGAAGTTCTCAGAAGTATGTGCCACCTAAAGTCCAGAAGATCAGAACCTCAAAAGGAAAATTTTTAGACTAAAATTCCAATATTTCATCTAAATTTACGGTATGTAATGAAACAGGAAAACTGATTTACTTTAAAAAAAAAAAAAAGGCATGCATGGTGGCACATGCCTTTAATCCTAGCACTCAAGAGGCAGAGGCAGGCAGATCTCTGTGAGTTCAAGACCAGCCCTGGTCTACATAGTGAGCTCTGGGCCAGCTGGGACTAAAGGAAGACCTTGTCTCAAAAAAAAAAAAAAAAAAAAAAAGCATGTTAATTTTCTTGGTCATGTGATCAACAGACAGGGAAATCATTTGTAGAGATAATTTAAGGGGAGTTACCTTTTTTTTTCTTGACTCTCAGATGTATGGAATTGAGTCAGTCACTCAAACTCAGTCCTAGCCCAGTGTGGCTGCTCATCCTGACAAGGCTCTCCCACTCTGCTGGTTTTGGTTTAGTTCAGTTAGCCGATCTATGAACTAGGTAAACTCTTACCAGGGAGCCAGGCAGTCTGTGAGCAGAGCCAGCTGCCATCATTAGCTGCCCTCCCTCAGACACCTGCTGCTGTTGTACTGCTTTGGAGTCTGCACACACATGCATGCAAACACATGCACACATACATACGGACCATTGGAGGACCATTTAATTTGGTTACTTGTGTTTGTGATTTTTTAAAATAGCTATTAAAGTCCCCTCAGAATGCTTCTGGTAGGGTCAGTCATCAGCCCTAAAGAGGATATTCTCAATTCAAATACAAGAGTCAGTTCTCTCTGGCTCCAAAATACAGCTGTGGTAGGAATGGAGGCAAAGCCCTGCCTCTCTTGAGGTTCTTGCCTTCAGAATGGTCCTATGTGGATGCAACTTACATATGGACTAGATCATTTTAAGGTTGTGAGAAAGTCTGTTCTGTCCCTCTTTCTCCAATGAGAAGAAAGGCCCTGTTCCAGAAAGGAAACACTTGCTTTTGCCTGCAGTCTATTTTAAGTATTAGTATATGAAAAAGAAAAGACACTGGAAGCAATTGTTACTTCAGAGAGAGGGTCTCTGTGAGACAGAGGGTCTCCAGTCTCCACTTCGGACAGCAGGTCTCTAGGAGAGGATGTTCCTTTGCTCTGGGCAGCATGGTTTCCTCAAAGAGTTAACTCTGCCTTTGAATCTCTAGCCAGCTGAAGTGCTGGGCCCTTATAAGTTCCTGTCTCCTAAATTTAGAAATGCGTGTTTTCTTTCTAAATCACATAATCATCTGGGAATTTTCACAACTGTAACATTATAGCATGTTCCAGGATAAACACAATTAACTTTCTTTTACAAATGAAAATAATTTCATCAATCTTCTGGCTTAGTAAAGTTTCAGATGATTAAATAAATGTGTAACTGTCATGATTGGCAATTTTTATAATTTTCTTCCTTCTGGCAAAAGCAAACATGTTCACTGAAAGGAATTTTAGAAAATATGGACAGGCAAAAAGAACAAAACAGAAATCAGAAGTAAATCTACCTCCAAGAATTGTTGTTGATATGCTTTTTTCTACTCTTTTTTTCTCATATGTACACTTCTAAAATACTTTTTATTATTGTCATTCTATGTGTATACATTTTATTATTCTCTCTTATGTGTACATTACATGCCTGCATGTATGTAAGTGCACCCATGTCATTTAATGCCCACAGAGTTCAGAAGACAGGTCAGATTCAGTTCCCCTGGAACTGAAGTTACAGATGGTTGTTAGCTGCTATGTGGGTGCTGGGACCCGAACCTGGGTCCTCTGCAAGAGCAGCCAGTGCTCTTAACCACTGAGTTATCCCTCCAGCCACATGTATTTTTTTTTAATAACAAAGAATGAAGCCTGGGAATGTAAATTAGTAGAATGTTTGCTCAGCATGTTTGAAGCCCTGGAATTAATGCACAGGAGAAAAAATCCCTCTAGGTTTTGTTTTCCATGCTGCATGCTGATTTTCTTTTTCCTGAATACATAGTATACCATTGCGCATATTCCACTATTAAAACAACACTATTTAAAATGCAGAATATGCATATATACAATAGCTTTAAAGGGGGCAGGGATTGAACTCAGGGCCTTACACAGGCTTAGCTAGTACTGTACTACAAAGTGTATCCACCTGCCCTCTTTTTTCTTTTTTCTTTCAAGACAGAGCCTCACTAAGTCGCCCAGGCTGGCCTGAACACAAGCGCTGAACCTGTGATGGCCCTGCTTCAGCTTCCCAAGTAGCTAGGATTACAGGTCTGCGTCAGTAGGGCCAGTTACATTGGCCTTTAAAAATTTTTTTTTCTATTATAAGCCTCATGGCTAATTGCTGGGTTAGACACACTATTCAATGCCATTCAGACAACATCCCTTCCAATTGTATTTTACAAATTCTCACATTTACTAGGAATATCTTTCCTAAGTAATTATCATTTTCTAGCTAGCATGACTGAAGAAAATAGATGACTATCAGTTTGACAGGCAAAGTTCCCCAGCCGACCTACAAAGCCAAGCCATAATTTGTCTCCACGCATTAGAACCACTCCTCCCCAACATAACCGTCATTTCTTCTTCCTCTTCATTCTGCCCCAGTTTCTCAAAATTAACCCTCCTACTGCAGCCCAGGAAACATTAACATCAACACATATTAAATAGCTGTATCTCAATACCAGAAACAATAACCTAGGAAAAATACAGACTTTGGAGCTGAGGAAATAAAGCATCTATCTTCAGCACTGAGAACACAAACCAGGTTTTCTGACTTCCATGTCTGAGTATTTCTTCTAGATGAGTTTGCAATGTTTAACTGCTTTGTTTCTTATTCTGTAAGAAGACCTTATAGTCTTGTCTTTTTGGTTGTGAGCCTGAGCCTTTAACGGCTGCGCCAGCTCTCCAGCCCAGAAGACCTTATATTCTAAGGGTAATAAGTCATTGTTAGCAGCATCCTGTGCTCATCCAGCAACTATACATAGTCATTCTATTCATAAGAATTATTTTAATTTGGGGGGAGGTAGAGGCATGGTGGATCTCTGTGAGTTTGAGGCTAGCCTGTATACATAGTGAGTTCCAATATCAATAGGTAATTAATAAACTAGGAAGTATTTAAGAAAGAGTTGAGATATAACTTATAATTGTGTATGATTTATTAAGATAGGCAAGAAGTGAAGAGTTCCTTGCTCAAGGCAATAGATGAGGAAAGAGGCTGGTGGGATGGGCAGAGGAAGGTCAACATTCTAGAGAAGACAGTACTAGTGAGTATGGGTTGTGAAATGAGAATCACAGTGTGGACTCAGCCCAGCTTTCTTGTGAGATGACTGGCTGGTTGGTGGGACTGTACCAGAGAAGGGAAATTTAGAGGAGAAAACAATGACTAGTTAGAGAGAATTTAGAGGGAAAACAATGAATGTCAATGGTATACTCAGAATAAGATACATCAGAAGGGTGAAGGTGGGGTCCAAGAAGAAGGTCTGAATTGGGGTGGCAGGTGCGACTTTGCTGAAATGTGTGTCACAGGAACTCCCGATGGGAATGTAGATGATGACAAGCAGTTTAGGACAGATCTCAGTAAAAAATAATAAAGAGCTTAATATTTAAGAGATGGACTGAGAAAGAGAAACTCTGATGGTAACTGAGGAAGAATACCAGAGGAGGGGTGGAAAACAGATTCAAGGAGAGTGGCTGCAGGGGTCCAATTAGCAGGTGCATGGCGGTCCTTCTGCAGTGGCATATTAGAGCCTGTAACCTAGCCTCCCAGGATTTCCTGTGAAGTCGAAATAAGGAGGCTACAGTGAGATGGAAGGAGGCCAGGGTATGAGAAAAGGCCAGAGGAAAATGGAGAGGGAAGAGAGTGAGGAAGAAGGGAAAAAGGAAAGGAGGGGAAATGAGGGAGTGAAGGGCAGACAGGAGGGAGGGAAGGAGGGAGGCGAGGTGGAGGGAGTGAGGGGAGAAAGGGAGGGAGGGAGGAAGAAGGGAGGGAGGGAGGAAAAGGAGGGAGGAAAGGAGGGAGGGGAGGGAGGGAAGGTGGGGGGAGGGAAGAAGAAGAGAGGAGGGTGGGGGGGTGAGGGGAGAAAGCGGAGGGGGAGGAAAGGAGGGAGGGAGGAAGGAGGGAGGAGGAGAGGAGGAGGGAGGGGAGGGGAGGGAGGAAAGGGAGGGGGGGAAGGGGAGAGGAAGGGAGGGAGGGTGCGGGGGGGAGGGAGGGGAGAAAGGGAGGAAGGGAGGGAGGAAGGGAGGAAAGGGAGGGAGGGAGGAAAGGGAGGGAGGGAGGGAGAACAAAAGCCAAAGAGCAAAGGAGAAAGTCAGAGACATCAGAGACTAGCCTAAGGAATAACTTTATTATAAACAGAAATGGGATATTAGAAAAAGGGATGAGTGTATTAAGAGACAGCTAAGGGTCTTTTTCAAATGGGTAAATCTGAAGCCTATTTACTGAAGCTCACAAAAGAATTTGGTGGGAGTGGTGTAGTAGAGAAGTCAAGTCCTGATCTTGGACCAAGCAGAAGGAAGCAGAGTGAAGACACAGGCAGAGGACTAAAAGGTAGTACACTGGAGCTGAGGACAGAGCCCAGGGCCGGACTCTGGCATGACAGGATACATTCAATTCCAGTATCAAATCTGAACTTGCTCAGGCTTCAAATTCTTTAAAAGCTTTCCAGTGAAACTAGGCATGATATCTCAAACCTGCAATCCCAGCACAGAAAAGACTAAAGCAGAAAGACTTCCATGAGTTTGAGGCCAGCCTAGGCTACATAGTGAGTTCCAATTTATCCCAGACTACAGAATAGGTCCCCATCTCAAGCAAACAAACAACCCAGCAAACAAAAATCCCCAGTGGATGCTGGTTCAGAAATGGCTTTGTTCATGTGGATCCTGAGATGGGTGGAGCAGACGTGAGCATACCCAGAGTGAACTAGAGATGGAAGCACAACGGAGAAGACAGAGAGGGTAGCCCAGCATAAACCAGCCCTATGCTTATTTTCTGCAGTGCACACTGAGTCAGAAGATACATTTTCTTCATGGCAATAGGGGGCCTACATGATAGACTGAGGGCTGGCATTGAAGGCATCACGATGATGTCAGGAGGAAGGAAGCTCTCTGCCCCCACCTTCTCCCCCACCACACCTCCTCCGGCTGGTAGCTGAGCTGCCCCAGGAGGTCATCCCATGCTAGCTTGGGGATGCTAGGGTGCACAGGAACCCCACAGCCTCCTTCCCACAGGGAAGAAGAAGTCTGGCTGCAGTGATCTCAGATACATGCAGTCAGGGAAGAAGTTTTTATAATACATAGAAGAAACTTTTTGAAAGAGTACATAAAGTTTCGTCCCTTTCTACTTCTTCAAGAAGAAAAAAAATAAAAGATTTTATTAGAAACTAGTTCATTCTAGCACTTGGGAGGCAGAGGCAGGTGGATCTTTGTGAGTTCAAGGCCAGCCTGGTCTACAGAGTGAGTTCCAGGACAGCTGAGGCTACAGCGAGACCCTGTCTCAAAAAGACCAAAAAAAAAAAAGAAACTAGTTCAAATGAATAATCATTCGTATACTGACATTACTGATTAATTCATTTAGAATAGTGAAAAGTAACTTCACAGTCTTTTATAACCTTTTTGATGCACAGGTTTACTGTTTCGGTCCATTCTTTGAATAGGTTTTTTTCTCTCTTTTTTTGTTCCCTTTAATTTTATATTATTCCAGAATATGCATATATACACTCCACTGGCTGGGGGGTGGGGGAAAGTAAGGGGTGAGCATGGATGGGGGAGTGAGTCTAAATTTGATTAAGAAATGCTGTATGAAATGCACGCAATAAAAATTAACTTGAAAAGAAAAGTAACTTCACATGGAAAATTAAGATGCTTATGAGAGTAATGGACCACACTATGGGATACAAGTGATTGATAAGGATAAGAGAGTGTTTACTTGATTTCATTGCCTGGCTCTGATTTACATCATGGAAATATTAACCCAACGAGCCAAATCAGAAAAAAAAAAAAAAGTGAAAGAAGCAAGGAGTGTTAGCATTGTTAATCTCATCAAACAGAAGGATATGGTATCTTTATAGAAGTGTAATTGTTTCTCTAATTGAAGAAAATCTTCAGATATTTGATTTAGCCTGACAACGGGTACGACATCCGTTTGAGCTATAAGCATGGGTTGAATGTCTCCCATGTGTAAAACGAAGCACAACTTTAAGTCATAACAGGGCGCAAAGTTAACTAGACACAGATTATGTCCTTGAGAGATTTCAATGCATTAGGCAAGTTAAGGCACATGCATACATGAATATTAATAATATGAAATGTAAGAAATTCCAGAAGAAAGCAAAAATTACCCTGAGGAGAGGGACCCTGAGGAGAAGATTAGACTTTCTTAAGGTTCATACCACCAACCTATTAGATTTCACACTAAAGTATAAATATTTAACATTTTTCTTTAAGGAAAAAATTCCATAGGAAGAATAGGAAGAAGGAAGGACAGAACTGGGTATCTGAAAGAGGTGATAAAAGGGACAAGAGAGAAAGGAACAAGACACAAAAAAGAGAAATGGGACTTCTAAAGACACTTATCTACTTTGCAGTAGTGTCTGGAATAAACTCAGGAACAATATGAGAACCAGGAAGTTTTGACGAATTGTTTTAGATGCTTCAATATTGTACTCATGCTTATTAAAGACAGGCATGCATATCCACCACAAAAATGTTGTGACATGTGTATCTAGAAGCATTTATATTTCTGTGCATGTACATTTATCTTTAAATCATTGAGATTTCTTTAAACTTTAAAACATATTAGTTTTATTTTATGTGTATAAATATATTGCATGCATGTAGGTAGGTGCACTCATGTCATGCAATGCCCATGGAGGTCAGAAGTGGGTGTTGGATTCCCTGGAACTGGAGTTAGGAATGGTTGTTAGCTGCCATGTGGGTGCTGAGAAGTGAACCCTGGTCCTCTACAAGAGCAGTCAGTGCTTTTAACTATGGAGCCATCTCTCCAATCCACAAATCATTGAGATTTCTAAGGGTTTAAATGTGACTGCATCTTTGTCTGCTCAGACTAAATATTTATTAAGAAACTGAATGTTTAAAAATTCTTCTGCAAAGAGGGCCAGAATAAGAAAATGTATTCACACAAGAAGGGCTTTCCAAGAAGTTCATGTTAGTTGCAAGTTCCCCTGATCTCAAAGGCCCCCTAGAGAGACTTAGCTGGCACTAAGTTCTCCTCTATGCCACATTTGGTGCTAAAATCCAAGCTATTAAGGATGTAGTCCTCTTGTGCCTTCTCTCCCGGCTCCTAGAGTGCTTAGTTTTGCGACCTTAGTCGCAAACTAAGTGCTTAGTCTGATGCATCTCTGCATCAGAATTCCTAGAATATTGTACCAGAAGCATGTGCTCTTACTGTTATTCTTAACATAACTTCCTCAGATGCTCCTCAGGCACTTAACCTGGCACAAAAACAAATTCATTATTTTTCTTTTTAAAACAAGCCCATCTGCTTAGTGCAGTCTTGATTGTATATATGGTGTCTCAGTCCAGCAGATACACAAGCTAGAATCCCAGTAGTCACACCAACCCAACCCCTTGCTAGCCTCCAACTCGTTCAATGACTAAATCCTAATTCTACCAAAAAGGCTTTCCTGTTTATGTCTCATTTTTTTCCCTGCTGCCCCTGTCTTGGTTTATTTGGAACCCCATACTCTCTCATGGGGACTGCCATATCTCACGACACAGCCTCTAGATGCTCGTCCTCCCCTCCTACTGTCTCTTACGTCATAACTAGAGTTATTCTTTCTGTGAACCAATAATGACCACATGACCCTTGCTTTACAAATTCCTCTGCTACCTTCTGTGGATGAAGGTCAAGCTCCTTAGCCTGACATACAAAGTCATTTATGACTTGTCTTCGGAGTACTCGTCCAGCTTTAAATTTAACCATTCTGCCACATGTACACCTTAGGCTGCTACTAGACTAAATTTTTCCCTTCTCTTAAAATGCTGTACGTACCTTGGAATCCCCTTGCCAGACACACTTCTCTCATGCTCCATGTGCTAGAAACACCTTACCCTCTACTATTCCATTGAGAAATTCTTAGTAATTATACATTATTAGATCAAAACCACCTTCTTTTATGGGCTAAAATTTGTATCCCCCCAAAATTCCCATATTAAAACCTGAGTCCTCATGTAATGGTATTCGAAGGTGGGGTTTTGGGATGCGACTACCTTACCAGGGAATCCCTAGTGAACAAAATCAGCACTCTTCTGAGAAGAGATAATGAGAGACACACCAGAACATAATCAGCCACACCAGAACATAATCAAGGAAGTATCTGTTTACAAGCCATAAGGCAAGTCTTCACCAAATACCAGATTCAGATTCAGACCTTCCAGTCTTCAGAACAGTGAAAAATAAACGTTTGTTATTTAAGCTAGTCCATGGTATTTTTACCTTTAGCTCAAGGGCAGACCAAGACACTTCTCACTTCTCTCCCTGAAACTAATTGTACCATTTCTTATGCTTCGTCATTAGTTCTGCTACAACTCTTAATGTGTCAGTGCTTCCTGGCTCTTTACTAGCTTTCTAATAAAGTATGGGCAACAGAGCCAACAAATGATACAGCTGTAAATTACCAATGTGTGCTACTGGGACTCACTGGTGTTAATATAAGCAAACTGATTCATTCAGTGATTATAATAAAGTCTTAGAGTAAATTCTGCTTCCTCGATGAAAATTGAGCTTGCTCTTTTTTAAAGAAGACTTTAGAAAACATTTAGCTCTTAGAAAATTCATCACACATATCATTTGGAAGAGTGAGAGATAAGTCATACCAAGAGGTGTTTAGAGGGTGGGCCACAAAAGGCCAAGGATAGTTACGCATGTGGCCTGAGGCAAAACTGTAAGCTTACTTAAAATATTATCAGGGTCATTTATTTTTGTTTGTTTGTTTGTTTTGTAACTCAATTGTGTGGTTCTCAAGTGTGGGTTTTGTAGATGGCAGCAGTGTCATGTCACAATGACAAAGGACACCCTTGGCTGTACATTATTGTTTATAGTTTACTTTAAAATGTTCAATATAGACCAGGGTGAGGAAAATCCTGCGGGCTAAATTTTAGTCTCTATCCACTTTTGTAAATAAGTTAGGTTTTGTGTTGTTTCCATGCTGAAGATTGTAACCACACTACTACTGAGCCAAACTCCTAGCCCATGTTTTGCTAAATATGTTTTATTACAGTACAGTTATGCTTACTCATTTAAGTACTTTCTGATGAGTTTTGCACTTCAAAAACAGAATACAGAATGGAAATTCTATAACCTGTCAATCAAATGTATTCAGTATATGACTCTTTACATAAGGTTGAGGATACTACCTCTGGTTAATATCTGGTGATATAAATGTTTATGTTGATTTCAAAACAATCCAGGGACAGTCTGTTACCCTAGTGGAAACACTCAATTAGAGCCAGTATTTCAACATATTAAATATTCCAGAGACATTCTGCCCTTTCTGACTGGGAGTTCTGTACTCTGTGCTCTTAGGGATGGTATCCTAGTTCTTACTTCTCAACAAGCCTGGCTCTAACTCCTAATCCTCATGTCTTGGGATCCTAGCCTATGTAGACAGTTAGCTGAATTGTGGTGCAAGAACACTGTTGCACTTGCTTGTGATGACTGGCATTAATGAAGCTTTCATGAAAGGACAAGGCAGAGGCTTCACTGTAATTAAAGAACAGTGACATGGCTATGTAACTGCTCCCTAAAGGTTGCACATATGAGTAATAGAAACCGGTCTAGACTGGCTTTAGTTGACCTTGTGTTCCCTCACTGGTAACTATGGGAGGCTCCCCAGTTTTTAATCCACAATTTTATTGATTTAAGTCAATTCCAAGAAGATTGCTAGGAAGACAGTCACATTTGTCTCTATCACCCAGGAGGCAGTTGTCCTCACTGGGAAGCTCCATCACAGAGCACCTACCTTGCAGGTACAGTCTCCCTTCTGCCTAGTCTATGCACAGGGATAGGAAGTTCAATGGACATGAATGTTCTATGAAGTGCAGAGACCTAGCACTCAGACACACATACGAACATTGGGAAAAAACTGAGAGGAAACAAATGAACCAATTAATGAATGAGTGACAGTTGTAGCCTGGTAGGAAAGAATATGCCAAGCATATTAAGAGGGTAAATTCAAATAACGTAGTATTAATCCATTCTAGTGCACATGGTTACTATTGTGGTAACACAAGTAAAATATAAATGTATTATTTTCATCATTTAATAAATTATCAAATATGTAAAAATGTTTTAAATCCTTTATTCATGTTTAAAAGTCCCAGAGTTATTTCAGAAATGGAAATCTAGGGTCAAGCTCTAGGACCTGGAACAAAGATATCCTAGTTGATTCTGACCAGGCAGGGGAGGGACAACGTCTTCAATGTAAAACAAATAGATTACACCATCTAAGCACAAAGTAAGCAAACAGTCACTTACTGACTCAGAAATTTCTTTTGCAGGCTCTGGAGTGGGTGTACTGAGTTCTTGCCCTGACATCCCAAATCCAGGCTGAAGGGACGATGATCCAAAAACTTGAATGAGATAGGAATCAAAATCCTCACAAATTTTTTTAGATAACTTTTGCTTCAGAGTATCTTTTAAAAGAGAAGTAGAAAATGACAGCAATGGAAATAGCGAACCTTTACTTAAAACTCATTTAAAGCGACCAGGACTTTCCTTAAAATAAGCACTTTCTCATTATCTGAAATCAACCACTAAGTGAACTAAATATAGAAAGTACTTTTATGCTATCTTTTACAGATTATCTAAAAATCATGTTATTTAATAATACACACTGGCACAGGAGGCAAAAGAGTAATTTAAATGCTTATTATCCAAAGTGCCAGTTAATTGAGTTGGTCTAGAGAAAGGGCTAGCCTCACACTATGTAAATAGGAAATCACTTCTGGTTTTAGGACCAATAAAAGACCAGTTCATCCAAAAATATATTCTTCAATGTTTAAACAAAATTAAAAACTCTCCTGGATAGGATGATAAAGCTCCTCAATTCTTAAAATATAATCTTTGAGATGGCTCTGCGGTTAAGAGAACTGGCTGTTCTTGCAGAGGACCTGGGTTCAATGCCCAGCACCCACATGGTGGCTAACTCCAGTTAGCCACATGGTAACTCCAGTTCCAGGAGAATCCAATGCCTTCTTCTGACTCCTTCGGCATTGCATGACACAGGTGCACTTACACACATCTAGGCAAAACACTCGTATGAGATAAAAATAAGCAAAATATAAAAAACAAACTAGCAACTTTCATTAATATAAACACACACACACATATGTTTTTTATTAAATGTGTGATACATCGATGAATAGCTGGGTGAGACTGAATACATCATATGAACCCATCAGTCACCCACCACAACAGTGAGAAAGTGGAGTAGAAAGAGCTGGAAAAGTAAAGAGGAAATCAAAGGTTTCTGAGTATGGCAAGTTACCCTAGACCTGGTGACTCTGATACCCAAACAAGCAGGGCCTGAGGGACTGAGGTTCTGTATCACATAAGGCTCCACTCCCAGGTGGATGGAGAAATAAAGATGAGAAATCGAAGCCTACAGCCAAATGAGGCATAACTTTTACTTCACAAGCTTGCCATGTCTGGGCCCTCCCAAAATCAATCATCAGTTTCCAAAGAATTGGATACTGACCATAACTGAAATATAGATGAGTCAGTTTATTTGCTGTCTCAATCAAAAATATCAGTTAACAAGCAAAGTTACAGTTAGCACAGGCATATTCAGAAGATGAGCATTAGAGTGAGATCTTTCCAAAGGCCATTCTTTAAGATAAACTGCTAACATAAGGCCAGAAACATGCCCTCTAATCTCATCTCTTGAGACCAGTAGACTGTGTCATCAAATATTTTTTATTTAATTTTTATTCTAAGGTTGTTTTCTGCTTTTCCTTCTGACGTGCTCTGTCCATTATTCTAGTCAGGCAACTTTCTGAACATTAACTAGTAGTAATGGTATCCAGACCCATGCTTTGTCTTCATTCCTTCATGGGCCATGGATACTCCAGTTAAATAACTCCTTAGCCAACTCAGCACTAACACACATAAGCAAACAGAGAATTGTACCTTTCAAGCTCAGTGACACTAAGCTTATTCTTTAACTTCCTGTACTTTATGAGTTACAATTTAATGTTGGCATCAGCCACTTTAACCTCCTGGTTTCTATTTTTTTTTTTTTTTTTGGTCTGGATAGCCTAGTGGTATGGCACTGGGAAAAATAACATAAATCATTTCTCCTGGGGGGAATACAGCCTTACCTTGCAAAGTAAAGAAGTCATCGAACTGATACACATGCTCTGGGTCAGTAGCAATGAGATTCATTTCCTCGTGGAATATTTCAAAGTTGGGGTCATCTTTCTTCACTACCCCAATCACAAACATTTCCACTTTGGAGTCGTTGGCATCTTTCACCACTTCTGCCAGTTTCTTTTTATCTCGGGAATCTGTCTGTCCATCAGTGATCACCAAGGCCACCTTTTTCACGCCTGGCCTTGCCTCCTTGAACATGTCATTGGCTGCTTGAAGAGCCGTGGCTGTGTAGGTGCCTTCCCCCAGGTACTGCATGTTGTCTACCACCAGCTTGAAGTTATCCTTGCTGGAGAACTGCTTCAGGCTAGCCACCTTCTCCACCTTGTGGCTGTAGTTGATGATGCCTATGCGAGCTGTAGCAAGGTCCAGCGCCACCCGGTCAGCCAGAGTCTTCACAAAGCTCTGGATGATTTCAAAGTTCTCTGGCCCCACACTTTCTGAACTGTCAATCACAAAAACCAGTTCCAGTGGAGTCTCTTTGCATTTAGGCCCACAACCTAAAAGATGAATGTTGGCATAGAAACATGGCAGGAATGAAAACCGAACTATTATGGATTAGCACTGAATCTAAAGGTGAGGGGAAGAAGGGGAGGATGAACCAAAGACTTCAACAGTGAGCTTCGTTTCCTGTTATGGTAGAAACAGCTGATAGCTGAATTCCAGACTGACTCTCTCTATATAATATTATATAGATATTATATATAATTATATATTATATAGTATACATATATATCACATATATTAGAGAGGGTGTTGTGTAGCAGATTCTTCCAAATTGCAGCACTCCATCTTGGAGAGAACCTCCTTAAAATTCAGGAAGTTCTAAAGGGAGATTCATTAGGAAATAAACAACTCATAAGTCTCAAGAAGGTTCTGAAATTTACCAGATTCACAAGGCTTCTCCCTTCCCAAGGTTATATAAGCAGTAAGGACTGCTGAAGTGAGGAGATTCTCCAGTCTGTTGAGCTGCCTGCAAGCCATGCAGAGAGCTTTGAGGTTCCAGCTTTTGTGAGTCACCATGCAAGTGTGTGCCGGCATTTGGTGATGCAGCTGTCTCTGAGTCATTTCTGCTCCTGTAAGTGACCCCTCACCCATACTTCTCTAATCAACCCCAATAGACTCTGCATCACCAAGTTGGATTTTGATGGTATCATTGATTTGGCCTGTCATCAGTTTCCTATTGGTGGTGAGTTTGAGTTTCCCCTAGTATCATACAACAAGGGGCAGAACCACGGTGTAGCAGATAATAAATGTCTATTTCTTTTATTAAAATATTGAAAAGCCCTCCTTTTCAAAGTTAGCGTGCTCTGTATAAGCATCTCCAATTACATTCCTGTCTCCGAGAGATGACTACTGTCCTGAATTTGTTCTTCCTCATTCCATCATTTGTATTAATCTACATCTAAAAGTTGATATTTTAGCCTTCAACCATATCTTTAAATGAAATTTGAAAGTTGCTCATTTGCATGCCCAATGGGTGAAGTAATGGGATGAAAATGTTTAATTGAGGAAAAAATTGGGGCCTTAGATTGCACATAGAATAGCTGTGCAAGGTTATAGTCCTGGCCACCAACAATGAGGACCATGGCTTCTAGACATTCGAAAATTTAGATATGGTTGTGAAACAAAATGAACCCCTTAATATCCTCCTTCCTGTCTATGGGCTGGGCTGCAAATATAAAAATCATGCTCAAAATTCAGTTTAGAAGGATTTCCTGGCTTACAGGCAAACACATTATAATCATCAGCTAGACTTTGAGTACCAGTTGGGCTCTTACAGTCAAATTTCCTTGGTGGTAATTTTCTTTCCAAGCTCAGGTAAGTCACTAACTACAAATGAGGACATTGCTTAGAAAGGCCCAGCTGCCCACACTCTCCAGACAGCCAGAGAATCTAATTTGTTTTCCTGTATCGGGGGTCATCCAGCCTCTCACTGCTTCCACTTGGTTTCCTACTGACTTTTCAAATAAGTTTCACCTTTCCCCACCAGCTGTATAGTACACATCTTCTGCGTGAACACAGCACATAGTCAGCACAGCACACAGTGAGGCTGATACTGTAAAAGGATGTCTCATTTTCTTGATAATTAAATCTTACCACATATCTCAATAATAAGTTTGATAATTTCTTCTTTCTGGGGAGAAGAAAAGAAAATGTATTAACATTAAATTTATGACTACAGTATTTTTTCCTATGAAATGTGTCTTATAATCAGCACTGGACCATTTGATTTAATCCTTCCTTTGGAGAAAATTAATGAAACAGCACAAAAATTGAAAGTTGGATATAATGTGTCATAATGGAAATGAGACTGCAGAATGAAACTTAATAGCTCAGACTTTGGGATCTCTAATTGTAATGCCAGCACACACAGCTGTGTGACCTTGGCTATTAGATGACTAACAGTTCCTGGGTCTTAGGGTGATGGTGCAGGTTATCCAAGGTGGAATGGGCACAGACTCTGAGCAGGATCTGACCCCGACCAAGGACTACCTACAACACTGTAATGACTACCTACAACAAGGACTACCTACAACACTTGCTATTTACAACAATGTAAATAGCAAGACGCTGAAGAGGGAACTTGAAAATTGAGGAGTGGAACAGAAGAAGAGGAGCAGAGGACCCTCTTTAGGCCTCCATCCTTGCCTTAGCTACCAGCATGCCCATTCTTCCTCACCCTCCTGGTATTTACTGTCTTTGGACCCTTACAAAATGTCTTTGTGTTTCTGAATGCCCTTTTCTTGACCTGATTCCTGTCTGTTCCATCTGTTCCATCCTGTTCCAAGATGAGCAGGTTCCTGAACTCAGTTGACCAATGCCCCAAACTGTGTAGCATGTAGCATGTTTATAAGTAACTAGATAGGACAAAAGGGCAGAGTTTATGTTGACTGAAAACCCATGTCGGAAAGTGATGATTAATAGAAGCCTAGATCTCCCCAAGAAAGGTCAGTGGACCCAATCTAAGATAAAACTTAACAGATGCAGAGGGAAGTTTTAAATAACAAACCTCTAATGACAGAATTGGGGTGGAGACTGGCTTAACAGCAGCATGTAGCAGGACTGTGAGGTTATTTTAATCTAACAATATTTTCATCACAAACTGAACAAAATACAATAAATGATTCTTAGTGAGTATTTAAAAAGAATGCTCAATACGACGCAGAGTCACACTAATTAAATAAGGAGTCAGTAGCCATCTTTCTTCAGAACTTGTCATTTTTTCTTCTACATATTTTATTCTGTGAATTTAATATATGGAAAGATATTTAATAATTCTGAAACTAGAATACTGAAAGGATAAGATGTTTATGTTAGATATATCTATAAAGGAGAAATGTAAGCATTTATATTTAATTTTGGTTAATTTGAGACAGAGTCTCACCCTGTAGCCATACTGGTTTGGAACTCAGGACATTTCTTCCTTAGCTTTAGAGCTGGGATTATAGGTGTTCAGCATCACACCCAGCTCTCTGCTTAATTTTTCACATGTAGGAAAAAATCTTTAAGTCAAGTTTTATGATTCTATTTTTCCACTTAAAATATATATACTAATTTGTTTTTCATATCATAACAATTCTGAAAAGATTGATCAGAATCATGGCCATTTTTAAGGTCCTTTGACCAAAAAAGTTATATGAAGAATGCCTCTAAATGCTGTTTTATTTTAGACACAACACTTGTTATTATTTCTACATAACTATATTCTGGATGGTGAATAAAGGAAGTCAATGAACTGGATGTGGTGGTGCACACCTTTAATCCCGGCACATGGGAACCAGAGGCAGGCAGATCTCTGTGAGATCTAGGCCAGCCTGGTCTACATAGTAAGTTTCAGGCCACTTGGAGCTTCAGGGAGACCCTGTCTCAAAACATACACATGCACGCACACATGCATGCATGGAGGAAGTCAATGAATAGGGAAAGAAGGAATTTGTTTAAGGGGTGCAAAATGACGGTGGAGCCACTATGGAGGAATGGAAGGGAAGCTCGCTGGGCTACATAAAGGTGAGTTTGTTCTATCACTGGGACATCCAGCTGGAGATGGTCAGTTTGTAGGGACATGTAAGTTCTGGTACCAGGACAGTGGTCTAAAATGCAGGCAGATTTAAGAAATGCTACTGGACAAAATTACTATTGAAACAGGGACCACAAGAATGAGTCTGCCCTGAACACAAGAACAAGAACTCCCAGATTTTTTTAAATTTATTGATTATTATTATTATTATTCATGTGTGTGTATGTGTAGGAATGAAACTTTGCCTGGCTCGAGGCAAGGACCTGTAAAACCTGTCCCATAGAACCTCCAAGAGTTATCTGATATCTCTGTGGGCATTCAGTTGTCTCTGTGAATTATCTGTAGCTCTGGAAAGTCAGGATATTGCAGTGTTTTCTTGCCTTGCCTATCTCTGCAAAGTCCCAGAACCAGATGTCCCCTTCCCTTGAGGTATTGAGCAAAATGTCACACCTCTAGTTTACTGGTTGAACAAACAGGAGCTCTGCAGCCCCCCAGTAGGAGCCAAGGTGGCTTGCCCTTCCCTTCCACCTGCCCCCATTTGCTTGCACAGAGCACAGTAGCCTTTGGTATATAAACACATTGCTGGCATGAATAAATGAGAGAGTCTATCTCTGGACCTTCACCTGCTGAGTCTGTCTTTCTTTCTCTTATTCCCTTTGGGTAACTTTCTCATGGTCCCCTCCCCTCTCCTCACCAGAGCTAAGCCTAGAGACTGTCAGCCCACAGGCAAGAGACAGCCTTGAAGCTCACAGTCTTGTAGAACTGCCAGCCTGGTTCTAGGAGGGAAGAATATCATGTGGATTGCGGCCACATGTGATCAAAGGACCAATAGACGATAAAAACGACCCACATGTATGTGGAGGAGAGGAGGCATTCATGCCATAGTGCACATACGGAGGTCAGAGGACAACTATGTGGTGTTGGTTCTCACCTTCCACCTTTATCTGCTTCCCAGGGATTAAACTCGGGTTATCAAGCTGGTGTTCTCACTTAGCAAGCATCTTTACCCACTGATCCATCACCAGCCCTCTCTCAGCCTTTTTATAAACCACCACCAATTTTACTTTATTTTTTCTATATTTAGAGCAAAACAATATCTTTTCATTTATCATATGACTTACTACGTTATTCAGTTAGCCTTTCACACTGTACACCTTCTTGCCTTTAACAGATGTCCCTCCATGAGAGATGGGGCAGACACTGGGAAATATCATGGTAAGAGGCTGGAGAAACTTAGTTTTTTGTACAGCATTTGTGGCTAATGCAGAGGCCCATAACTGGCCAAAGTGCTAACAGTAAGTTGTGGTGGAGTGCTCAACCCTAAATGGGACATCCATACCACTTCTTCACGGAATATCACAGAAGACAAGTAGGGAAATGTAAAACCTGAGGATACGGTTGTGGTCCCAAAAGATGTTTCCTGGGCATGATGTAGCCATTGTACTCTTGAACTCACTGCAGCTGTAAGTACCTGTACAAGATCTGCCCAAGAATTATCATGGAGTCAGGAGGGGCCCATAAGACCTCACCCCTCCCTGAGGGACTATTAGCAATTAATGGATGCAGGGGTCATTTTTGCAAGTGGTAGACCCATTGAAAAGTAACCCATGCTCCAGTAAATAGCTTCCCGCTCATGCTCATGTAAGCAACCCTAATAAAATTCACTGAGACAGAGGCACACACATACACACACACATACACACACACACACACACACACACACACACACACCATGAAAGTTGGGGGGACCTCCTTAGAAATAAATAGGTATGAAGGGTGAGAGAAATTACTAAAACACACTATAAACCTATATGAAATTGTCAAAGAATTTTTTAAAAGTAAGACCTTTTGTTCAAGAGATAAAGCCGTTCTTCTCTCTCTGTATTTTGGACACCTTAACATGCGCCCATGTGCTGTGCTTTTCTGCACGTGTTTTCCACATGGATTGTCCTGGGAATAAATGGGACACCCTACAAATGGCTCCCAGACATGAGGCTGGAGGAAATCTTGACAAATTAGGTAAAACACCAACCTAAATGACTGAAAAAGGTACTATTTTTGGCTGTGCAAGATGGACCAAGAAATACCAGCAGAAAAGCTGCCCCATCTGAACATTAAAAAGAAGAAAAACCTCAGACTGCCTGAATAGCAGACACCAAGCAGCTCTCTTAGTTCTATTTAAAATAACTGTTTATAATGTGTCCTAATGAAACTTGTTTTCCAGGTGTTGCAAAGTTTTAATATGAGAAACCTTCCTACCTCTCCTTTTTCTAGAAAAAAGAAAAACATGATGGTAATGAAGTCATTCCCTAGTTGTAAATGAGAGCCAACTGTTATAATAGTAATTTCTAATAGAACAGGTATAATTGCTTTCTTTAATTGACTAATAGACATAAGAACTGTGAAAAGAAAATTCTCTATTCAAAGCCAAATATAATAGTAGAGTCTTTAAAAACTGTGTAATTAGTCAAAATATATTAATACAGGAGAACTCTGGTACCAGCAATGGGTTATTCTGTCAAGGAGATGTTGGCCAGGGGATCCAAGCCCCCAAAGGTAAAGGCTTTTGCCTATGAGCTGGGATACCTGCAAGAAGAGTGGCAGTTAGGTCCTGCTGCTGAAGACCTGGTGCAAGCATGAGAAAGATGTATTGAGACTGCACTTTCAAGTGTACAGTTGGCCTCTGGAATACCAGAGAGAGTTACCAAAGGCCACTAAAACAATGAAGCAAATATTGGTCTCTTTGAGTCAAGCAAGACTCCTCCATCAGTATCAGCTACACGTCAACTTCCTGGTGATATTGTGCAGTCAGTGGCAACCATATGTACCATATATAACAAATCTAATTGGCTAGTAGCTCTCTCCTTGGAGGAATAACTCATGGCTGATGCCATAAGCATAGTAGATGTTATAAGCCGCAATAAGAACTTGTCATGCTTTACAAAAAAGCCACAGTTCATGGATTACCATACCATCAAACATCTGTGTCTATGCTCATAACAATTAGTATTATTTAAATGCCTATACATCTAATTGTTTGTGCTTTGTTAGTAGGATTAAAAAGGTATCCCTGGATAAACTGCCAACCCATGAAGGGAAAAAACCTGAACAGACCAGAGTCCAAAATGACATCTCCAGAAAAAGTAGACTATTTTGCTTCTCACCCACTTGTGCCCCTTTCCCAAAGCCTAGGGAACAATCTCAGGAAGAGGAGGCATGATAGAATGTAAGGGCTGTGGAGATTGGGGTGAATTGTGAGATTACAGCAATATGGACTGGACTATTATTTAATTAACATGCCTATGCATACAAGCTTCTCCAATTGGACTATGGGAACCTTGGGTTGCTCAAAATTTGGAGATACATACTTGCTAATTGGTTTTGCATGAATGTTACATTCATTGCTTATGCTTGGCAATTGGTTCACTTCATTGTTGGGTTTTTGGGGGGGAGTATTAATTGGCCTTAGTGTAAAAATAAACTTCAGGTCTGACCTGCCCCCCACTCCCTGTCACTCAAAACAGGCTTGAGCAGCTGGCTATTCAAAGCTCAGGTTCCTTTGTGTTGTTAGCCCCTCCCATGGGCTCACCTGCCTCTCAGAAAATAAAATAAAATTTAAAGGGTGAAATGTGGGAAATTTTTGTTAAGATGGATAGTGTGCTAGATAGCTTTAGTGTCAACTTGACACACCTGGGTTGAGGGAGCCTCAATTGGGGAATTGGCTCCATTGGATTAGCCTGTGGCCACATCTGTGGAGTATTGTCTTGATGGTCGAGCAGTGTAGAAGGGTCCAGCCCACAATGAGTGGTGCCACCCTGGGCAGGTTGTTGCATACAGTGTAAGAAGCCAGGCTGAGCATGGGCCAGGGGAGCAAGCCAGTGAACAGCATTCCTCCATGGCCTGTGCTTCAGCTCCTGCCTTCAGGTTCCTGCCTTGGGTTCCCTGAGTGATGAACTACGACCCAGGAGATGTGAGCTGAACAAACCCTTTCCTCCCCAAATTGGTGTCGGTCAGAGTGTTTTGTCACAGCAATGGAAGACAAACCAGAACAGATAGCATTCTAAGCCAATGGGACCTCCCTGGGGATGCCCATGGGGTGGGATGTAGTGATGAAAAGGTTTAGGATTTGGCCCTGGGAGTTGAGTCATACTGTCTATATAACCAGACATTTTGGAATAAGGCTCTCTCTGTATTTTGGACACCTTAAAAAAAAAGCCTCTCTTGCCCCAGATATTACCACACATTATTTTATCTGCTCTAGATAATCCCTCCAATACACACACACACACACACACACACACACACACACACACAAGCACCTGCGCACACGCATAAAGTATTAAATCAAAATATTCGTCACTTGGAAGGCAAATACCTTTTGCCTTTTTCTCTTGAATCCAAGGACATAGTCTCCTATTTTCTATAATACTTATCTATAAGCCTGGCCATAGCAAACACCTAAGGAATGTTGGTGAAATGAATGATTACATGGGCAATGATTACATGAATGGATGAAGAAAGACAGTTTTCCCCCCATGTTGGGACAACAAGGCAGGTGACAAGCTATGGGGAATGGAGAATGTTCTCTCCATAATTTAAATATATTCTCTCTCTCTCTTGCAACTTTGAGTGGGTAACTGCTGCATTCCTGGCTGCTTCGCTCACTGTAGACATCTTTGGGATCTGATCAGTGGCAGGGAATGACAGAAAGAGGCCACACACCTTTGGGGTTTGCCTTGTCACATGCTGGTTTTCAGCTCTTGTCAAGACCACTTGAACTTTCTCCCTTCACACTTGGCCCTTCCTGGCACAGTATCTAAGATCAGCATCCCAAATGAGGGTGGAAGGCCAAATTGCAGAAGATAAAAAACTAAGGGAATGAAGACTTTCAATTCAGAACAGAGGAGTTTAAATTTGCTTTGAAAATTCTAGAATCTCCCCACCCATTAGAATTTTAAAAGTCATGGTTTTGTTTTTAACAATGTATAAACAAGAATGGAAAAACATTTGTGGGAGTTTAACAAATCTTGTTGACTAGGTAAACCCATCCATAAACACAGTTCCAGTTTTATGGGAACTATTCTCAGCGCACTTCCTTAAGGAACTAGTTCAGGAAAAAGAGTCCATTCCTGAAGTGAGAAAAGCCACATAAAACAAAAGGTCATTTGGACAAATGGCTCCCACTAAACAGATCACTTCCTTATTGCCAATAACAGCAGCAGCACAATCATTTCTACCAGAGGCCACTCCTCTGTGTGCAGCTATGCAAAATTGCCTGATGTGATTTCTCTTCTCATTCAGACTCAGTTTCCTCATGTACCCAGTCAACACTGGCCTGGCATCAGGCACCATCATTTCAACAGAACAACCCAGACTCCAAAGAGTTCATAATTCTAGAGCTAAAGGCATGAATACAATAATTTTGCAGGCACAGACCCCTCAATTACTCTCTAGAGTCGATACTCACTGTAAGTCCTAGGTCTCCTTTTGGTCCTTGTAACCCCTACTTAGTGGAACAAGAGTGAGTCAATATAGGCTGGACGCAGTGGGGAGTATAAAGTCAGAGTGAGATTTCAAAACCACTTCTTGCCTGTTTTCCCGGAGACCCAGGCTCTCCAAATTCACCCTTTTCACCTTTCTTCCCCATGTCACCACGCTCTCCATGCTCTCCCTATGTAATATGGCAAAAAGATAAACATAAATGCGAATGTTAAAGCCAAGTAAGAAGAAATTACAACATAGTTTATTTGCAATTAGAATCCCCTCAAAGACTTGGCTTAGAGTTCTTGTTGACATAAATATACAACAGGAAAAAAAAATATTTATACTTAAGAAGTCTAGAGATGGGCTCTAATCATCTCATTGCTTTCAGGAAACTCAGTTACAATATAAGGAATCAGATTCCTGAAGTAGCCAGTATCTCCTACATGTGTGTTATAAGAAAGAAGGAAAGGAGCTGTTAAGTAGAAAAGCCAGTGCACGAGGTCTCCATTGTGGATGGGTTTCTGCATCTGGTTAGGAGAAGCAGGACACGTGAGAGCTCTGTCAAAGTCACCACTAAGCACCTGAGATTTTGAGCTGAAGCATGTCTCCAGAATCCTGAAGCACCTACCTTCTGTCCCGGGAGACCCCAGCCCATTAGGCCCTTTGGCCCTGGAAAACCTTGAGGTCCTTGTTCCCCCTATGTGAGACATAAAGAAAGGGTGTTTTAATTTCTCAGGATGGCTCAGAATATTGAAGGAGTTAGGAACTCACAGCTTCCAAACTGCATTATAATGTTCTAAACTTTGAGAGACGACAAAGACATATAATTAGAAATAGAGATAGAGAGAGATAGATAGGCTCTATGGATTGCTAGTGTTTCTATGGTTAAAGTACCCTTACCTTGACAGATCTCAAACTGTAAGCATACCAACCAGTCTACAAATATCTCTTACCTCAATTTACCTTTATATTTTCATTTATTTATTAATATGGTAAAATCACATATTAATAATGGGGAGAAAGAAAATTAAACAGTATTCCCCTCCAATTAAAACTAAGAATTTATTTATATAACTCACTATAACCTGTTAGGTCCATCTCTTATAATTTATAGCAACATATAGAAATTGCTTTTAATTTCCCCACCACATCTTAACACACTCTCTTGCCTGCTAGATCCATAAAAGGACAAAAGAATTTTGTAATATGCAATATGAAATAGAAACAATCAGGAGTAAATACATGAGGTCAAAGTATTTATGCTATTAGGATTCTGTACTAAATACCCACTTAACTCTGGATCAGTGATGAGTCTGTGGAAGACTTCAAAGACACTGGACTCCCAGGACTGTTACATTTCCTTCTGTCATATTCTTAAAAGTATCCTGACCACCACAGTAGAATCACTAGTGTGCACAATTGCAACACTCTGTCCCAACTCAGACTATCTTAATGAGAGTCATGGTTAGAAATAGTAGTAAAATATCCATATTACCATCAGTCAAACTCTCACAGGAGGTTGGTGTGACTGAATTCCTGGGGTTCTTTTTATCCTCTGAGGTTGTGCATAAATGAATTATAATTATAGAATTACACACTTGACCCCTAAATTCAGCACCAGAGAATGTAAAATAAATTTCTTACAGTGGTTAAACTTTGAGAACCTATTCTCTAAATGGTGTTTCACCTTGGTATCCTTGAGCCAAGTTTGACATTGTGACATAGTGAACCCACCAGGCAGAGCTACCAATACAGTACTATAAGCTCCAGAGCCCACCTAAGAGGACTAGCTCTTGAGGAAGATGTGTTCACTCTATTGGTAGCTTGGTTGGTCAAAGGTGACAAGTAGGAGTTATTGAACTTGTTTATTCAGTTTACAATCAAGAGTAAGTAATCTAGCAGTAGAAAGGCCCAGAACCCTGCAGGAAACTGATGGCAGTTAAATATCATCTAAACATTAAACCAATATTTGGATTCCAAACCAAAGATTTTAGCAGATGTGAAAAATCTCTTTCCAAAATGGTACTTCTAACATAGTGACGAGAGGATGGGAATAGACAGACACAGACCAACCTCCTTACAGTCAGTGGAGAATCAGCTCCAGTAGGAGTGGATGGCAGCCTTGTCTGGAGGTTAGGAGGACCAAGGGGCAGCCCACAGAGTGGTATGAAGGGCCTTGGAGAGAGAACTACCCCTTGAAATCCCACTATCCTGTGTTCTAATTAAAAAGAAAACAGGTACTATGAGGTTGGAGAGATGGCTCAGCAATTAAGGGCACTGACTGCTCTCGCAGAGGACCCAGGTTCAATTTCTACTACCCACATGACGGCTAACAATTGTTCATAACTCCAGGAATTTGATGCCCTCTTCTGGCTTCCATGTGCATTGCACAACACAGGTGCACTTACATACACACAGGCAATATAGTCATACACATAAAATAAAAAATAATAAATAAAATATTTTTAAAAGAAAAAAGTATTAAATATATAGTCTTCAAAAAGGTGTCTCAGGAAAGAACAGGTCAGTATATTTTCTTCCTCAGTTTTTGTGGAAGTGAATGAGGACACTTTTATTCAAGGAGATAATCTGGTAAAACAGTAGCTTTGGGATTTTGAGATGTCTTAGACCACTGGCGCCTGGGATGAGAGATCAGGAGGACTCCTGTCCAGGTACAGTGGAGACTAAAAGTTCATGGAGGGAATTAAAAGGCTTTCTCCCTTCCCCAAAGGACAGTGCAAAAATCACAGTGGGCCTCCATCATAATGGGGAGTCATCATTGGGAGGTTTACACTCAGGCAGAGGCACCAAGAAGGAGCTCCTTGCCTTTCTAACAACTGTACAGAATAGTTGTTTCTTGGGCAACATTTCAGATCTCCAGAGTAGCTATTATAAAAGATGTCTAACAAAAGTTTATGATTAGCTGTCTTGAAGAAGTGACACAATTTCCCAAAAAGTGAAAAGCCATGTCCCAAGGGGACAATCTCAGAGGAGCCAATGATCATGTAGGTGCAGCTGGATGCCCAGGAACCCATACTGAATTGCCTCATAATATAAGCATTTCCTATATGACTGGAAATGCAATAGTTATATCAAGCATCTTGTTTCCAGATTACAAACATTAGTTACCATTCAGAATACCTGAGTGTTTCCTATAACTTTCAGAACAGATTAGCTAAAAGCCTTTGGTAAGTAAGCCCTTGCCTTAGGTTGGCACAGAGGTGACTGCTATCCAGTCAGATTTCCTTCTGTATATGTCTCATGAAAATGATAAACAACTATTTCAGTATAAACAGAAAAGGATGGAAAATATAATTAAATCCACATTTCAAACAGCTTCTCAATCACTATATCCTGCTTTTAAATATGACCTGTTAAAAATGGAATAGCTTTAAGCTTTCAGATAATTGTTTATTTTCTAGGAAGATTTCTAAGAGTAATGCACAGCTACTTGAATTTCTAAATTGTTTTTGTTACTAACAAGTCAGGAAACAATAGTTCTTTTCTCCTAAATAGGAAGAAAAAGTCAAATTCATAGATGCTTTAAAACCCATAAAAGAGACATCTGGTTCCTGTGCAAAGTGTAGAAACATGAAAAATCAATGTTCTTTAAACTAATGCTTTTTTAAACCATACCTACTAATGCTAACTAATCTATGAAATCCCAACTTTTCTTGAATCTGTCATTGAGCTGTACTTGTGAGGCAACTTTGAGAACACTGGCTCTCCAAGAAGAAAGAAGACCTGATGGAAATTCCAGGTGTCATACCTGTTGGTAAGTAGAATCCACATAAAATTCAGTGGCAAATTCCTAAAGAACACTGCAGGCTGGTATGAGATGATAGGAGTCTGTAGGCATAAAGAAAAATCATACCTACCTCACCAGAGCTCAAGAGGAAGGCAGGGAGTTGGGGAAGGAGGGATAGGTAGGAAGCTGGAGGAAGCTCTTTGTGGTACAGTCCTGAGAGGGAGGCAATAGTCCTAGTGTCTTATTCTCTCTGAGTTGCTGTAACAAAATACTATAGAATAGTTGGCTCATAAGCACAGCAATCTATTTCTTACAGTTCTGGAGGCTGAGAAGCCCAAGTTCATGACAGGGGAGGAGTCAGTGTCTGGTGAGGGCCAGTTTCTGGTTTACAGATGGTGTCTTTTTGCAGTGTCCTCACATGATAGAAGGCACAAGGCAGTTATCTGGGGGCCTATTATAAGAGCTATGCCTTCTTATTTAATCACCTCCCAAAGGCCCCGCCTCCTAATAACATCACCTTGGGACTTGGGAGTTAGGATGTCAACACAGGAATCTGGAGAAGATAGAAATGTTCAGACTGTAACACCCAGGGAAAGGCAAGGCACACACCCTATGGGAAAAATATCCTAAACTCATGAGAGAAGAACAGCCAACATTATTATCTCTAGGGCACAGGTGATAGCTCATGGCAGTTGGGAAACAGACTAAACCTCACAGCAAGGAGTTGTGGGAGCAGACATCTGGAGCTGCCCTGCTGCTTGGGAAAGGTGAGGAACCCATGCTCAGCCCAGACAGCCAGGGGCGTACTGTGTATCTCCTGTAACACAGAGAACTAGGGTAAAGTTACTGTATAGAAATAATTTTTCACTAAAGAATGAAAAAAACTCCTCCTTAAAAATTAAAAGGAACTAATAGAACACTTGAAAAGGTTTTATTATGTCTGTAAGTTAAACCACATGATATGATAATTTTCTGCTATTTATCATTGTACTGTGTTACATAGAGAATGTGCCTTTAATAGCAAAAAAAAATACTGAAGTTATTGAGTAAAAGTGCCATGGCTACAATACAGTATCTAGTGTTTCAGAAAACATAGCATGAATCTGTACATATGTGCACACACACATGCTTGAATTTGAAAAATGTGATGTTAACATTTAGCAACTATGGGACCTATGGGACCTAAGGGGCCTATGGGAATGTTTATACTATTATATTTACAACTTTTTAAAGTGTAAAATTATTTCAAAATAAAGATTAAACATTGACATATGAAATGAATGGATGAGTGAAAGAATACATGTATGCACAATGATGTCATCCATCCACACTGGAGCAGCCGAAGTGCATGAATCCACAACCAAACTACCAGGGTTTGAAAACACATAGGCCGAATAAACAGCAAAAACTGCAACAAAGTCCTAGGAATGGAGTGTGTGTGTGTGTGTGTGTACGTGTGTAAACATGTGTGTACATGTGCATGTGTACATGTATGTGCACTGTATGTAAAAAAAGCTAGAAGTCAACATCAAGTGCCTCCTCGTTTTTTTAGTCAGAGTCTCTCATTGGCCTTGTGCGTGGCAATTAGGGTCGGTTTGCTGGTCAGAGAGCCCCAGGGAGCCTCCTGCTTCTGTCTTCCAGCACTAGAAATCAGAGGTCTTCAGCTTGCAAGAAGAGCACTTTTGTCCACTGCACCATCTCCCTAGTCAGTAGTACAAAGTTTTTGAGATGACTTCTGCTTCTTCAATTCAGGAGGCTTTGACCATTACTAAAACCCTTTAGGATTCTCTAGGACTTACATTCACACCTCCTCTAGTTCAACCTTCAAAACCAGCAAGAACATTGTCCCAGTTGGACACAGTGGCTTTCTAAGTTCAACATGGTTGTCTCCCAGAAGACTGGGACTTTTACCTCAGCAAAATGTACAGGTTAGCAGAGAAGTGGGTTACCAGGCTATACCCCCAGAAAGGAAGTCTCTGACTACCACTCTGCCTTCCTGTTTTAGTTCATGTCACCCACATTTCCTCCATCATTTCATAGGTAACAATAGAGAGAATTATTTATAGAACAGCGATCTCTATTTCTAAGAAGGGACATGAATTTCATATTTATAAAAAGCTACTAAGAAGCCCATTATTATAGGAAAAGTATCAAGTTGTTCTGACATTTTGACACTGGCCCACTGCTTCAGAGGGAAATATGGGAAGTGACAGGGAAAACCCAACCGGAATGGGAATTTAACCCAAATTCAGGTTCTTTTCAGTGAAAACACATGATGACCATTTTGTTTTTGATTTTTGTCTTCACACTCTTGTCATTTTATTGTTGAGCTGTTTTCTTCCTAATCATTTTCTATCACTTACTAAAAGAGAAAGGCCTGAAATCAATAAGGAATCCCAAAGCCAGGATTTCTAGTTCAAACAAAAGCTTTCTCCTCTGACAGGATTGCAGCCATGTCTAAGGACCCCAGAGACCTGGTTGTGCATTGCAAACAAATGAAGCTTCTGGCCAACCTTCAGCTGCAGGTCAACAGGGACCTGCTAAGCTGAGCACTGGCTTCATAGGCTCTCCTAAAGGAAGCATTTTTACCTTTACAAGAATTGTTTTCAATTTCTATGCAATTGTGCAACCATATGAAAAAAGTCTAAATCTCATTCTTCCCTCTACTTCTCTTCTAGTTTGCCTTTCCCCCTTTCTGAGTATGATCATACTATTGCAAGTTATGAACTGGGGGAGTTATAAATTTTGAAAGTGGAGAGTAAAAGCCTTCTGCCATCTAGAATAAATAAATAGTATAGTATTAAGATGTTGACTTAGTGGGAACAGTTCATCAAAACAGTGACCAGCCTAAATAGTCTTCCAGTGTTTGACCTGCAAGCCAGGAACCTGAACTGAATCTGAACTGCTGTCTGGGTATGGCAAGTTCACATGAGAAGGAAAATGTTCTTTCTTATTGGCTGGCCTCTGTAGTACATTAAATTGTACATGTCAATAGAAATAGAAGGTGTTTATCCAGAGTCTTATAGAAAAGCCAGATTGGTTCTGATCATAAAAAAAAAAATCTGCTTTTGTAACTAGCAATTACCATTTATTATTTCCCTATGTGCAAAGAACAAATTCATATTCCTGCATAATTTCATAATGACCCTGGGAGAAAATATATAAATGAAAAAAGCCAGGCTTTCAAAATCCTCTCAAGTCACCTTGGATTATACCTGATTTCACAACAATATTTTCAATAATAATTCTGCTTCCAAAAAGCAAACTGACAGTCCCTCCAAACAAAGTCTCTACTGATTTTCATTCCTCAGTTCTATCTTGGCACAGAGTTGAAGCCAGGCAATTTCTCCCTCTCTAACCTGATAATCAATTTCTTCTAGTTTCTTAAAATCCTTTCCCTTGAGGCATTGAATTCCTCTAACTTAATGTCCCAGTTTGATATGCAAACACCCTCTAATGGGGGACTAAGAAAGCTTACTGTTTGTTTGATAAAGTAGCCCATTTGGTTGGGAGTAGAATCAATGAGAAAGTTTCATGTTGGCAGGCGAGCATTTCCTGGAGCAGAGCCCTGAGCATCTGGTACCTGGCCAGAATGCAGTCCCGAAGGCTAGATGGAACAAAAGCATGGCTTCATTATATTTGATTTTCATTCAAATAGTGATCTGGCTCCATTGTGTCCAGTGAGAGACAAAGAAATCCTTTGTTTTACATATTCAAGAGCTGATTTTTGGGTCTGTTCCTATAAACAGTTTGAAACCTTTACCATTTGTGTCTCTTCTCCTTGCCTCAGTGAAGAGCCATCTACACCAGGTACAGCAAGGGTTTTCAGAATGAATGGCTCCCATGGAAACTTCCAGGAGCTGGAGCACTGCGCTGCTGACATCGATACTGATAGCTGTACTCATTGCCTAGGCCTGCCATAATTACCACAAGTGTAGAGGTGTAAAATACCACCTATTCTCTTACAGTTCTGGGAGCTGGAAATCTGAAATCAGTTTTATTAAGCTAAAGTCAAGGTGTTGACAGACCCAGTTTTCCCTGGACGCTCTAAGGGGATATCTGTTGCTTTCATTCTTTCAACTTTAGAGCCTTCCAGTCTGCTTTTTTTTTTTTTTTTCTAAATAGTGTTTTCTTTAAAAAAAAATACTTTTATTAATGAATTGTGTATTTCGTTCATTATCTTTCACTCCAGTTTAGACACATTTCCCTCTCTCTGCCCCCATCCCACCCCTGTTCATGCCTTCTGCCATACATGTCTTGCATCTTTCTCTCAGTCTTTCCAAAGTTTTTCCCTACAGAGGCTTGTAGTTTGGGCAGAGTTCAACTGTATCATTCAGTTCCTTAACCCAATCCTTATGTTGTTGTTTTTCTCTCCCCTTCGTATTGCTCCAACAAATGCCTATATAATCGTCACATATGCATCAAAATTATGACCTCTGGGAATAAACTGTTATTTCCAAATATGCTTAGGAATTCACATTTTCCCTCTTTAATTTTATATTGCTCTAAAATATGAATACATACCTTCCACCCATATAAAGTAATTACAGAGTCTGAAAATAAGTGTTGGGTCTATTCTGGAGCTTTTTAAGAGATTTACATTATAACAACATAGTTGCTTTCAGATAAAAAGAATATAACCATAATGTTGTTCAGCTTGCCTTTCAACTGGGGATTTGGTGTTAGCATCCATAAATGGGGGAAACCATTTGCCATTTGTTTTTCTGGGACTGTGTTACTTCACTTAGCATAATGGCTTTGCGTTCCATCCATTTACCTGCAAGGTTCATGATGTCATCTTTCTTTATTGCTGAATAGTACTCCATTGTGTAGATGTATACCACATTTTTGTCATCCACTCATCTGTTGAGAGGCATTTGGGTTGGTTCCAGCTCTTCACTATTGTGAAGAGATCTACAATAAATATGGATGTGCATGTATCTTTGTGATAGGATGCATCTTATGGGAGTGGTATGGATGGGTCAGATGGTAGGCTCATTTTGACTCTTTTAAGGGTTCTCCACACTGCTTTAACTTTGCTCTGTCCTTCTCTCCAGGCTGTTTCTATCATGGATTTGCCTCTTTCATAGCCTCTTCCCCTTCTGCCTCTCTCTTACTTGAGAATACATTTAGGAAGACCCCTTAGATAATTCAAGACAACCTCCCCCTCATCTCTGAATTCCCTCTGCCATGTCAGGTAATATGCCCACATTGCAAACAGAGGACCTGGACACCATTATTAGAGTAGCAAAAAAGCCCGTAAGAGTAACTGGTCAAAAATATAAACTGTCTAGTCTCTCTGTTGGCAGACTCACCTTTCTGGCTTCATTGGCCAATTATCTCATCATAGGACCACCCCACAAGGGAGGATTTACCCTAAAGTTATGCTTAAGAGATGGGCAGAATACTAGTGTGTTAGGAGAGGGTGACCCTCCTAGTGCCCTTCTGTGGGCCTGGTTCCAGACACGAGGTCTCTGTGAGTCCTGCCTGCTTTTCTGAAGAGTTCAGAAAGGTGTAGTGACAGCTCTCCTTTTCTTCTTCATATGCCATCCCCGGGCAACTTTTCCCTAACACTCTGGGAAACCCAATGTTCTGGGGGGTTGGGGTTTTTGGTTTTGTTTTTTGTTGTTTTTTATTTATTTTCTAAAGCTTCCTTCTCCCTGCCATGTGCCTGCCAGCCCACCATGTGTCTGACCTCTATGCAGGCTCTAAACCAACATGGCTTCAGAGCTTTGTTCTTCATTCTTCCCCGCTCCATCTTCCTCCTCAGGTCAGGTGACAAGATTCCCAGCTTATCTCCTCTGAGGGTTTTTCTTTCTTTTTTTTTTTTTTTTTTTTTTTAGCCAATTTTTTTATTGAAGTTTTGTGCATTTCATACAACATTTCTCAATCAAATTTAGACCCGCTCCCCTTTCCTTGCCCCCCGCCCCACCAGAGCTCACGCGTCATGCATTCTGCCATACATGCCTTTCATCTTTTTCTCAGTCTTTTTTTTTTAATTTTTGATGCAGAAGTTATTTTTGATGCAGAAGTTTACTGTTTTGGGCAGAAGTTTACTGTTTCAGTCAGTTCTTTGACCCAGTCTTTTTTGTTGTTGTTGTTCCTTCCAATTTGTATCACTCCAAAATATGCATATATGCATGCCACACATATATCAAGATTATGACATCTTAAGTTTTAGCAACCTCAGCTTATGGTTTCTTTTTTTATTTTTATTTTATTAATCTGAAAGATGTCATGTTTTCCTTAAGGAAGTGTTTGAAGGCTCCTCCTTGGCAAGCCCAAACAACCATCAATTCTGCCCTTGTGCTCCACACTGGGGTCTTTCCTTGCCATGGTCACCCAAACCACGTCCTGTCTTGATCTTCCTGTACTGGCCTCCATGATACAGCCTGGGTAGTTCAACGATGGCAGTCTATACTCTGAAGAGGCTGAAACCCCAGGAGCTGCTCAGTCCACAAGCTGGATGTCTCAGCAGTCCCCATTTGGCATTGAAGGTTTGGAGGATTCTTGGAGAGACATGAGTCTTCAGTCCATATTGGAAGGTTGAAAAGCTGTGTCTGACCAGCTGAGGCTCAGGGAATAAGCCAGGTGCTTCAGCCAGACGGAATATTGTATTGTTGGTTTTTTTTTTCTTTAAATCATACTAAAACTGTCCTAAGGCACTTCCATTTGAGTCCATTCTTAAACTCTTATGAATAAGACTACGAACCCTCTGAGGGATGCTGCATCTCCCCTGACTCTTCATTAGGAGTCATTATTCAGCCTACCATGGTCATGTTTGTTTTACTCTTGTGAAAAATACAATACAGGTGCATTGTTGTATGCAATCTATCTTAATATATTTCCATTTAAACAGTATCATTTATATATGTTTGTTCAAGTTAATATACTTTACCCTCTAGGGATGTTGAGTTAACACTAGAAATACAGAATTACCTGCTGTGTAATGACATTCTGTCCAACAAGAGACCATATATAAAGCACTGGTCCCCTTAAGACTACAGTGGGGCTGAAGAATTCGCATCACTTGCTGCCATCCTAGCTGACATAATGTCATAGCACAACGCATTATTCACATCTTTGTGGTGATGCAACTGTAAGCAAATCTACTGCAGTGTGCTGCCAGTCAGTTACAAGTATAGCACTCGGAAGGAGTTGGAGGGGAGGAAGGGGCGAATTTGCTCAAATACATTATATACATAAACAAAATCCTCAAACAATAAATAAAAAATAAAAGTATAGCACATTCGTGAATGGAGAGTTGTCTCAGTCAGTGAGGTGCTCACAGTGCTAAACAATAAGGACCTGAGTTTGGATCCTACATTTAAAAAGCCAGGAATGTAGACTATATTCCAACATGACTATAAGATAATGTACTTTGCTATGGTATGCCAGCAGGAGCCTCACACTTCTCAGTTTGCCTATCTCCTGACTGCATCAAGAGGCCATGTCACATGGGAGGCCTATACCATCTAGGTTTATATAAGGATACAATGTTTACACAATGATAAGTTGCCTAATGAAACGTTTCTCAGAACACATCCTTGTGAGGCAAAGGATAAGTGCAGTGTAACCCATAATCCACATGTGAAGACAAGCATTTTAACTATTGCTGTATGGATTTGCTCTAGAGATATACTAAAAAAGCAATTTACCTTTGATGAAGAAACTGGATTCAAGGTATGGAGCATCTAGAAACACTGTATTGTACTCACCTCTCAAATCAGCAGAGCAGAGTCAGGGGAGCCCACTAGCCACATCCTGGTGGTAAAGCACCCTACTACCAAAACTCCATTCAGAACAGGTGCCTTCTACCCTCATCTAAAATGAAGAAACCCTTAACTTGATTGGACTAAAAAGATCCTGACAGAGGATATGGCTGCATTTGCCTGAGAGTGATCATTTTATCCATATTCACAAAATGCTTCAGAAGACATGCAACTGGAAATGACATATCTTTCAGTGCATGGACCGTAGTTGTTGTGGTTGTTGTTCCTACTTCTTCAAAAATAGGTAAATTACAGAAGAATGCTATCTGAAACTTACTTTAATTGAAACATGTCACCTGAGATAGCAGGCTTATCTGGAAAGAGGCAGGCGACATCTATAGACTTTACACTTCAGCGGCCATTGATAGCCAAAAGGAATCTAATTGTAAATGTCTAAATTAGCCTCACGTAGCTCACAATACGTATAGGCAAATGCCCTCACTTTGGTGAGAACTGTGCTCCTGCAACCACTTCTATTTGTAACCAGTAGCAGATGAGAACGGGGTTGAAGAAGGAGCAGATGTGCATTTGCAAATAATTCCCATGACAGTCAAACCACTTGACTGGCCTGTTTGATTATTTCATGGGCTCATGATCACTGTTAGGATTTTCTGATTGACAGAATTTAGTCCCATTTTCTGATGATAAAATTGTTCTTGGTTTAAATCCTAGCATTAAATACATTGTAGGTCATGGTACAAAGCACACCCTTAGCTTTGGAGGGCTTTACTAGCTGGTGCCGGCTGCATACATTAACTCGTCCTGCCCTCCTGTCTAAATAGCTGCCTGTAAAACCTGCCAAATTTCATGAATATCTTAGCTGGCCTTCAAATATTCTTGTACAACAAATGATAGAGACAAAGGGACAGAGTGGGCTTAATAGCAATCGGCCATGTTAGCAACAGGCTGACATCTGTAGTATCCTGGTTCCTCCGCCTGATGTGAGCTAGCAGCTCACATAGCTAGTAGTTTAGTTTATTTTTTAAATTTTATTTTACTTTTAGTTTAGTTTACGTATGTGACTGTGTGGGGGTGCAGGTGCCTGTGGAGACCAGCAGAGGGCATTTGATCTCCTGCAACTGGAGTTATATGCAGGCGATTGTAAACCACCTAGCATGGTTAATTGCAACTGAATTCAGGTCCTCTTCAAGAATAATACATGTTTTATCCTCTGAGCCATCTTTCCAGCCCTATTTTTTGTTGTTGTTGTTGTTGTTGTTTAGATGGCTCCAGTGCTTCCTTTGATGTTCCTTGTGTTCTCAGAGTAGATATGTACCAGGGACCTTTCTTGTTATCCTTAGAAATCTTGACTTTAACCCTGTAGAGCTAGTCTACAGTTTTCTAGTCTCTGTTCTCATCTGTGTATCTAAATCCCCAGCCTAACTTCATGATTACTTTCTAGAGTTTTCCATACTCTACCTACTTCAAAATCAAATCTATTAAAAACAGAAATCCTGGGGCTGGAGAGATGGCCTAGCAGTTAAGAGCGCCGACCGCTCTTACAGAGGACCCGGGTTCGATCCCCAGCACCCACATGGCGGCTGAGAACCGTCTGAAACTCCAATTCCAGGAGAACTCCAGTTCCAGGGGAATCCGAGACCCTCTTCTGACCTCCGCGGCATTGCACGACACGGGTGCGCAGACTTGCATGCAGACAGTATATTCATACACATACAGAAATAAATAAAAATTAATTTAAAAAATTAAAAAAAACAGAAATCCTATTCTGCCACACTTGCTTTCCCTTATGAACTCATCTCTCAGAGTTCCAGGCTTGTAGATTTTTTGTGTCCTTTATGACCTTTGAGCTTCCTGATCATCCTTATCAAACCTATGTGCAAGGACTAGTCCTCTAAACTATCCAAGCAGTCTTCTTTCATCTGTTCTCTCCATCCCTGACTAGTTTCTCTTATACCGTAAGATACTCTAGTACCTCTCCTATACCGTACATTTCACAACAGCTTCCAATGCTCACATCCTATTGATTCTACTTACTATAAATTCCCAAGGTAGAGATAATCCGTCTTGCCTTCTGAGGTATCTATTTTAGAGTCCCACACACAATACTGAACTGCAGAGAATGGATATGGAGGATGCTTGCCTTTTTGCAGAAGTTGTCTAAAGACCATATACACTAAATTTTATATTATTTAGCCTCACAACATCACATATATGTAGGTGCCTCTTAGATGAATTAAGACAAGTTTCATGATAAAAATTTGGGGTTCAACATAGAAAAGAAAGAAAAAGATAAAGATGTATGGGAAAGTTCAGCAGATATTTATTAGTAGGTCAACTGAAGAAGATATTTACAAGCAGGTTCTCTGGGGTAGGAATGTAGGGCTGGGTCCAAGCCCAGTTTATTAATAGCTCTTATAGCATTGGCTTCTGAGACTGCTGAATAAAGAACAGGTAAAGTGGTTTTCATGAGTTGGGAAGCCCATTGTGACTCATTGAGAAGCATTCTGATGACCACACAGGTCACTTCAGCAGAGGTCTAAGGTGCAAGGACAGCAGGAAATGCTGACCTGGACTGTCATGGACTCCACCTGAGAAGCAGGAAGTGTGCTACTCAGCACAATAGTCAATACCTATGCAGAATCTGGATGGACAGACAGATTCCATGACATATATGCTTTTCAAAAGACTCTTCTTTCCACCTATCAGTTCATTAACATACAAGACTCAGAAGCAGTGAAGAAAGCAAAGCACCCTCATGATGATTTAATGCTGAACTAGGCTGAATAATAGCCCAGAAAGATATCTGGGTCCTTATGTTAGTCAAACTTCCTCTCGATGTAACAAAATGCCTGAGATAAAAATTTAAAGGAGGAAAGATTTTTTTTGTGATCTAGGTTGCTAAGGTTTTAGCACACAGATACTAATTCCCATCTTTTTTGGCCTTAAGACAAGACTGAACATAATGGTAGTGAATTATAGAATGAGCATCTCACCTCAGAGAAGAGGATGAAAAGGGCAAGTGACAAGGCACCCCCCCTCAAAGGCACGTCTATACAGGGTCCACTTCCTCTGGTTAGACTCCACCTTCTAACAGCACATTCAACTGTGAACTCATCAGTGAGTCTAACCCACTGATGTGGTTGGGACACTAATGATCCAATCACTTCTCAACAGAACCACCACCTGGGAACCACACTTTTGACACATGAACCTTTGGGTGCCATTTTATATCCAACCTGCAAAAGTCGTAATACCTAGAACAAATGAATGTTTATCTTACATGGAAAAGAGGCCTTCACACTCTGATCAAGCTAAAGATTTCACACAAGGAGATTATTCTGAATTATCTGGGTGGGCCCTAAGTGTAGTCCTTCAGAGGGGAGCAGAAGGTAGTATCTGAGAGAAATGAAGTGATCAAGAAAAGGTAGAGTCCACTTGCTCTACAGATGGAGAGAGCTGCTATGAGCCAAGGGACTCGAGAAATGTGGATCTGGAAGCTGGAAGGGCTAAGAAGTGGATTCTCCTAAACTCTGTCAGTACCTTAATGCTATCCACATCAAGATTTACTTTAGACTTAAGGGTTTCAGAACTACAAGAGAAAACAATGTGAGTCATATTCAACCAGTAAATTTGTGGTAATTTGTTAGAACAACCAGGAAACCAACACATATACTAATATCATTCCTCTCACTTATAGCAAGTCAAATCATAACAAGAGCATTTGCTGTTAAATCATTAAAATTAATTTGGCTCAAAAGTATTATTTCAAGCATGATGAAGCTAAAATTGTGACATTGTGTTGAGGAGGCCACGAGCAGAAATGAGAGTGGCTTTCTACTTTGCAGACTAAGTGCTCTGGCAAGGAGAGATCTTGGGAGAGCAGTGTTCCTCTATGTCTTTTCTCTCCTAAGGAGAAAAGGGAAAGAGAAGACTACCCAGTCCATTAGCTTGCCTTTGTAATATGACTGGAGACCTTTGGAAGAAACCTGTGCTTCAGTACGAGTGATGGCTTGGTTAGCATACACATCCCTTTAAACTTGCTTAATTTCAGACCTCATGTGTGTTCTACACTGTGACAACAGCTTCTTAATCATATATTTAAAAATGGAACTCAATTCCATTTTTCCAGAGATCCTCAAAGTGGAATAGGAGAAAGGCTTGCTTCCAGGACCCTCACAGTCTGAGGAAAGGAAGACATTCCCACCGTGCAATCCACCTCCTCCCTGTACACCACTGAGGAACAAGGGCACACATGCCAATGGCATGCATGAACACAAGAATGGTGCGGAAGCAGAAAATGAGGAGAAAGTCCATCCCCAATGTGCAATATACTCAAACAGTCAGCTGACAAGGTCAGTCTACCCTTAAAATACTTCCAGGGTATACACCCAAAAGACATGGCAATGTATATGAACACAAAACTACACATATGTCCATAGAAGTATTATTTATAATGGGCCAAACCAGAAACAACCTTTATGTATATCAGTTGGACAAATGAATAAATAGTGAAATATTATTTTCTGGTATATAAAAGAAGTTCTGGGGACTGGAGAGATGGTTCAGCACTTAAGAGCATTTTTTGCTCTTGCAAAGGACCTGGGTTTGGTTCCCAGCATCATGTAGTTCCCAGCATCATGTAGTTGCTCAAAATCATCTGTAATTCTAGTTTCAGGAGATCAAATGCTGCACAATTCTGGCCTCTGTGGACACAGCAGACACATGGTGCATACACATAAATGCAGCTAATGGAGAAATAGACCACTGGGGAGTGCCATACAAAGTAAAATAAAACAAGTATTTTAAAAGTTTTGCCAGGCATGGTGGCACATGCCTTTAATCCCAGCACTCAGGAGGCAGAGGCAGATGGATTGCTGTTAGATCGAGTCCAACCTTGGATGGTTTACATAGAAAGTTCCAAGCTATCTGGGGCTACATAGTGAAACCTTGTCCTCCCTCCAAAATTCTAATATATCATGATCAATCCTTGAAAACTTTATGCCCTATAAAATAAGTTACTCACAGCCAGGCATGGTATGCATGCCTTTAATCCCAGCACTTGGGAGGTGGAGGCAAATGGATCTCTGTAAGATTGAAGCCAGCCTGATCTACATAGTGAATTTTAGACAAGCCAGGGATACAGGGACACCCTGTCTCAATAAATAAATAAATAAATAAATAAATAAATAAATAAATAAATAAATGCTAGTCACAAAAGACCAACCTATCATAATTCATCTTATGTAAGGTGTTCAGAATAGGAAAACCTATGGAAATCGATTCATGGTTGCCAGGTCTGAAAGATAAATAGGAAGGAAATGGGCATTGACTGCCAAGGCCATGTGCTTTATTTATGGAACAATGAAAATATTTAAAGTTGTGGTGACAGTTGCATAATTCTGTGAGAATGGTTAAAAAAAAAGTGCAGCAGTATACAATAGAAGTATAAATTTTATAACATGTGACTTGATGTCAATGAACTGTTTTTATTTAAAAAGCTTTCTATCTTCAGAGCAGTGATTCCCAAAGTGTTTCCTTTGGTGTACATCAGAAATGCCCATAGATCGTATTTAAATATCGATGACTGGTCCCCACCATCTGAGTTACTAGCTCCTTAGGTCCAGATAGGGCCTGAGAACTTGCATTTCTATACCAGATTCTTAGGTGATGCTGGTAGAACTAGGTAGATTTGGATTCTGAGAACCACCTGCTGATAGGAACCTAGAAGCTCCATAGCTGGGCCAGTGAGGCCCTTCACGACCAGGCTCAATGGCTGCACGTGCCGCTTCTCTGCAGACTCATTCCACCTTAACTCTCGTTCTTATACATCTGCTTCCAGTTCTCCCACACTTTTTGACATGATAGTAGATGTCTATTATTCATCCCTACTATCTAACCATTGCACGACAATAACATGTACTTAATTTTCAAGCCACCCTAAGCATTCCACCTTGTTCAAACAGATCGCTGCTTCTTCCTACAGCTGGTGTTTTCCCCTTGTTGAAATCCCCCAGGTTCAGGTTGTTATTGTGTGACTGTGGAGTGGGCACCACCTTGTTCAAACAGATCGCTGCTTCTTCCTACAGCTGGTGTTTTCCCCTTGTTGAAATCCCCCCAGGTTCAGGCTGTTATTGTGTGACTGTGGAGTTGGCACCATAGGTGCATGTGTTGAACTCTTCTCTTCTCTCTCTCTTTCATTCCCTCTCTACTTCCATAGTTTCAGTCTCATGATTATGTTTGAATTTTCAACTGAACAGCAGCACTGATGTCCCCCTTCCTCCCCAACCACATCTTCACTGGTTTCTGGCCACCACTTCCTCTTAGTTTTCTTTCCGCCTCACTGGCTACTCCATCTTAGCTGCTTTTTTGGGGATCCTTCCTGTCATACAAGTCTCTAAAGGCTGAAGGAACTGGTCCCCAACCTTGGATTTCTTCTCTTCTATATCTATGTATTCTCCTCTGGGCTCTAGAATTTAAATATCATCTGTATGCTGTGAAATAAAACTTACATTTCCTTTCCTGATCTCTTCCCTGAAACCCATGATCCCATCCCCAAATTCTTACTGAATAGCTCTAGAGAAGGTTTGTCTTTACAGTTAAACTTCCAATGTCTTCTACCCTCCCCACACCCATTCTTCCTTTAATCACCTCAGAACTAGCAACCCCGCCCTTTCATTCATTCAGCCTACAAATCTTCATGTTCCTGACTCCTTTGTTGATATTTAATTCACATCTATCCAGACTCTAACCACCTGTTAGGGTTCCCACACTGCCACCTGTACTAAGCCACCCACACTTCTCACCCTCTCTTTGACTATAGCATCCTGTGTCAACTCTTTATTTGTCTTTGTCTCCTCACAGTCTATTTGTCCTGTGCTAGCAGAGCCATCTCTCCTCTGAGAGCTTCCCCCATCACTCCAGGTTTGCTGCATTCCAAACTATCATCAATGTTCCTTAAATGTGCCAGTCACGGATTTTGCTCCCAAATTCGTAAACAAATTTGTAACCTCTCAAGATTCCTCCTGCTTACTGCCTGGGTTTCTATTCTACTTGTAAACATGTCACAGAGAGGCAGGAATTCAGGACAAATAACAATGAGCATCCAACTAGTTAATCTGGAAAACCATTTATTTTGCACAGTGGCTGACATGAATATGATTAATTCCAGCTCCTGATCTCATCAGCAAAGAACCCAGGTGAAACTTCACTATACCTTACTTCCTCTTAACAGGGGTGGTTGGCATACTGGCCTCATGTGCAATGAAAAATAGTAAATTATAAACACATACTCTGACTCTGAAGGAATGGACTCCCTTTTGTACATGGTACATGAATTCAGTCTTACTTTATATAGCTATTTTATATACCAACCTTTATAATAAACCCAATCCATCACTCCAGCGGCACATGAGAGAATATGTGTTGTAGACAGCTTACATTTAAAGAAAAGTGCTTTGAACAAAGGATTAGAGAATCAGACTGCATGTATTTTTAATTTTCACCACGAGTTGAAAATTCTGGAACCAACTCTACCAGGTATTAAATGAATGTCAGGTTAAAATATCAAACAGAGTTACCTCGTTTATCACCTTCACAAGGCAAACCAAGAGATCCAGTTCCACAGGTCTTTTTTGTATATTTTTAGTTATACTTTATTTATTTATTTATTTTGTGTGATTGCATTCGTGCCTGTGTGCATGCATGCATGCATGCGCATGTTGGCATTCATGTGGAGACAAAAGGACAACTTATGAGTTACTTCTTTCCTTCCATGATGTGGACCCTGGGTATCAAACTCAGGTTGTCTTGGTGGAAAGCACCTTCACCCACTGCACCATCTCTCTGACCATACTACATGTTTTGGCCTTTTTTATTTAATGAAAAACAATGGGTTCTAGCTGTCACAGACAATTCTAACTCCAGTACTTAGCACAGCACCTAATATATAATATATAATATATGCTCATTAATATTTTCTCTGATTGCATTGTAATGTGTCAATTTAAAAAATATCTGCTCTGGCCGGGTGTGGTAGCACACGCCTTTAATCCTAGCACTTGGGAGGTAGAGGCAGGCGGATCTTTGTGAGTTCAAGGCTAGCCTGGTCTACAAAGTGAGTTCCAGGACAGCTGGGGCTACAGGGACACCCTGTCTCGAAAAGACCAAAAAAAAAAAAAAATGTTTGCTCTGAAAGGTGGACAGAACTACAAATATTGAGGAGAGGTAGAGTTAGGACTTATATTTTTATAAGCTATCTACTGTGTCCCAGATATAACCTTTGAATAAAGCATCTGCTATCTCAGTCTTGTGGCTAGGTAAGGAAACAAGAATTCATGGTGTGAGAAGTGCTCTGCTGGAGGTGGCCTCAAGTACCATGGAAGCCCAAATGACACACAGGCTCAAGGAGACAGAAGCTTCCAGATGAAGTGCCCTCCAGTGTGATCTTTGCCCAATGTCTGAACAAGAGTTAACCCGGTAAATAGGAAGCAGTTGCAGAGGCACTGAGGCCAGGGAAGCCATCTGTCATAGGAACTGAAAGGCACTCAGTGTGGCTAGATCTTTCTTAGAGCTGAGGAAATTGGGTGCCCAGGTCACATGTGCCTTGCTGATTTTTGAAGCTGGTCTTCCTTGGGTACATGTTTAAAATCAGTTTTTGAGTTCCTTTCTTGATAAATAAATACATAAAGGATTTTAGACTATAAACTGAATTTGGGATAATATATTCACACCCACATTTACTGTAGAAGTTCATTAAGAAGTGTACTTCAGAATGTTTGCTGATGGTCAGTAGAAGACACATACCTCTTTCCTGGATTTTGGCAGGGCAGTCAAGTATGACAGGTAGAACTCTGTTAACTGTGTCCTACATCTGCTAGTTAATCTCAATATTTAATCATAAATTCAGCAAAGAATGTATTTTGCCTCTGCTCTTGTCAACTGCATAATAAAAACATGAGTCTAGGGTTACGATTTTTGTTTTGTGCCGTACTCCAGATAGAAACGCAGCCCAGTGTAGCTCAAAACCCAGTGGTAGATTTACAATCAGATTTATATATGTGGCGTCATTTTGTCATAATAAAATGCTTTGCATTACATGTTTCAGTTTTTAGGCACAGGCCATTAGATATAGATCCTTTCCTAAGGAGTTAAATTTATGTGAGTCAGATTTTAAAATGCCATTTTACATTGCCTAGATGTCTTTACCAGTCTCCTTGGTGCAATCCTGGCCCTGTGACAATTTAGTCTTACTCCAGGATTATAATTTTTCTCTAATAGCAAAAATCAGACCATATCACGCTATTGGTTACAACCTAGCAAGTGGCTCCCCTCTTTTTTTTATTTTATTTTATTTATTTTTGTATGTGTATGAGTGTACTGTCTGCATGTAGGTTTGTGCACCCGTGTCGTGCAATGCCGCGGAGGTCAGAAGAGGGTGTCGGATTCCCCTGGAACTGGAGTTCTCCTGGAATTGGAGTTTCAGACGGTTCTCAGCCACCATGTGGGTGCTGGGGATCGAACCCGGGTCCTCTGTAAGAGCAGTCAGCGCTCTTAACCGCTAGGCCATCTCTCCAGCCCCGTGGCTCCCCTCTTAACTGTTCAGGAAAGCCAATGATTACACAAGCCTGTGTGGCTATAGGCCCTTCCCTACCCCACAGCTGTTACTTCTCCAGACTACATTTCCAGCCAGGCTGGTCCTTCTGCTCTTCCTTGTACAGTCTAGGGACCTTGCTATCACCATAGAACCTTTGCAGAACTCTTCCATCACCCCAAGACAGCCTTTCTCAGACCCATGAAGCCATCCACTTTAAACCCCCTCACCCTCTTCCACTCCTCCTTAGTTTCCTATCTCTTGCCATAGTAGTTTTCATCTTCAAACATGCCCTACAGCTTCCTTATTTATTGTATTTATTGCCAATTTCCATACAATTTCCATAAAGCCTGAATCTTTACCGACTTTGTTATGATGTATCACAGGTACTTAAAACAGAGCCTGGTATGTTATCTATGTTCAACATTTATTGAATAAACTACTGAAATAAAATTTTGTGTAACTAGGCAGGATTAACTAAGAGACAGTGTCTTTTAAGCAGAAAAAAGAGCTTACTTTGTAACTTACACATCAGATGATTTTTCTAATATGTAAAATGGAAACAAATTCCATTTGGAAAATCACTTTGGTATGATGCCTCTTATCATCCTGGCAAACAGAGTATGTATGTTATGATATTGTTTAAGAACATACATAACAGGAAAACACAGCAAATAGAATGGTTTACTTTACAAAACCACCCCATGAAGGCAATTTAAGAAAAAAAAGGACAGATTGAGATCTATAGAAGATTCATTTATTTGTAATGCTTGCACAATAATCATAAAGGGAAATGTAGTTCGTCAAATTTCATTTTTCAAAACCAACAGAAGCTAGTTGAAGAACTTTTAAAAGAGTGCAGGAGACTAGTATTCTAATAGATTAGACATCTATTTTCTGCTTTAAAATTTAAGAGACATCATTTAAAGGGATAATTGCATATGCCAAAATAGTCTTATAAAAGCTCACTACCTCTGCCAATGAAAAGGAATTGTAATGAATGTGTTAGTGCTACTTTTTAAATGTCATCTCCACAAACATGAATTTGCCCCTTCTTGAGGCCTAAAGTTCCCTAAACAGCCACAAAGTTGTGAAAGAAATCTAACAAGCAGTTAACACTGAGTGTCTGTTTCTTTCTAATTCACTAACCTAGGAGGACAGTTGAAAATGTAACAACACTGCCGGGCGTGGTGACGCACGCCTTTAATCCTAGCACTTGGGAGGCAGAGGCAGGTGGATCTTTGTGAGTTCAAGGCCAGCCTGGTCTACAGAGCGAGTTCCAGGACAGCTGGGGCTACAAGGAGACCCTGTCTCGAAAAGACCAAAAAAAAAAAGAAAAAAAAAAAGAAAAAAGAAAATGTAACAACACTATGCAGTGATTCATTGATCTAGTGACAGGCAACAGTGCTCTATAACCTATTAATAATAGATTAAAAATGGATCATAGAAATCTTTAGAAGTAGGATCAATTAAAAATTTATTAAATGCTTACCTGCACCATCACTGAGCAAAACCCACTGAACACACAGATCTAGGGCCCTTGGGTTTATTCTTATCAAACAAGCACGTTCACTTGTATTACATTCCTGTGATCATACTGCATTACAGTGATAGATAATGCGATCACAAAGATACATCAAGAAAGCCAACCAGATCTTCAAATTAAATACAGGCTAATCAAGTACACCTACCCAAAATAATGAAGTAATTATACAATTAAACACTAAGACCTAGAAAAAAATCATCTTACAAGTCCCCATATTAATAGAATTCAATCATTGTTGAATTACACTATACATGAAAGAGACATTTTGATGGTCAAACAGTATAGTTGTATGTGGAACTCTACCATCCCTCTATGTAACCTCCACACATTTATTCAAGTATTCATTACTTCATTCATTCATCAGATAAATATTTGTTAGCTGTCTAGTATATACTGAACACTGTTTTAGGTGCTAGAATCTTGAGAAAAGATTCACAGTATTTCCTTTTACTGGAAAAAGACAGATGAACCAAGTAAAACAAAGATGAGGATAGTGTCATAAAAACAATAAAATGGGGAAAGGAGAACACTCATCCACTGTTGGTGGGAATGCAAACCGGAGCAACCCCCATGGAAAGTGGTATGGAGAATACTTAAAAAACTCAAATTAAACCCATCGCTGACCCAGTCATACCATTCCTAGGTATATAACCACAAGACTCAACCTGTCCCGGAGAAAGAATGCAAAACCATGTTTACTGCAGCTCTCTTCACAATAGCAAAGAGCTGGAAGCAACCCAAATGTCCCTCAACCAATGAGTGAATAAAGAAAATGTGGTCCATCTACAAAATGGAGTTCTATGCAGCAGTAAAGAAATATGACATCATGAAATTTGCAGGTAAATGGATGGAACTAGAAGCCATTATGCTAAGTGAAATAACACAGTCCCGGAAAAACAAATGACAAATGGTAACCCTCATTTGTGGATGCTAGCACCAAATCCCGAGTTGTAAGGCAAACTGAGCAATGTTAATGTTATATTTCTTTGTATCTGAAAGCAACTGTACTGTTAAAATGTGAATCACTTAAAAGGCTCTAAAATTAACCTACTACTCGTTTTCAGACTTTGTAATTTTGGTATATGGGTGGAGAGTATATATGCATATTTTAGAGTAATATAAAATTAAAGAAGAAAATGTGAATTCCTAAACATGTTTTGGAATTCATTAACTTGCAGTTTATTTTCAGATGTCATAATTTTGGTATATGTGTGATGTACATATATATGCATATTTTGGAGCAATACAAATTGGAAGGAACAACAATAACAAAAGGACTGGGTCAAAGAACTGACTGAAACAGTAAACTTCTGCCCAAATCAGTAAACCCCTGCAGAGAAAAATTTTAAAAAGACTAAGAAAAAAGGTAGAAGACATGTATGGCAGAATGCATGACCTCGGGTGGAGTGGGGGGTCATGGAAGAGGGAATGAGTTTAAATTAGATTGAGAAATGTTGTATGAAATGCACAAAATGTCAATAAAAATATTTTAAAAATAAAAACAACAAAATGGGATAACAGAATGACCAAGAGTTCTGTAAAGACAAGACAGTATGGTCAGGGATGGTCTTGCTATGGAGATAATGCATCAGTTGAGGTTGAAGAGAAGGAGCCAGTCATGGTCAAGGCCAAGACAGAAAAAGCAACAGCACAAAGGCCCTAGGGAAGGAAAGAAATTGTCTTCAGGATGCTCTAATCACATTGGTCGAGTACAGAGAGGTGCAAAGTCAGATAATGGCATCCTCTCATAAAGAGAACACAGCTATTAACATTGTTCCCTTTTCTTTTTAAAATATTCTAAGAAGAATTTTGAAATGTTATAAGCAAGGAAGGAATATAGACTAAATTCTATCCCTAAACAGATTTGATGCCAGTAAAGAAAGATTTTCTAGGGAACTGGAAAACAGACCAGAAAAAAAAATATTAGTCATAATGTAACTCAGAGAGATGATAGAAAATATAAAATGAAAAATAGCTACAATGAGGTTTAACAAACTGAAGTTCTAGAAAGATGAATAAGGGGGAAAGGAGAGGAAAGACAGGGCCAAAAGCAGTTTCTGAAAACATATAGCAGATAATCTTCCAGAAATTATAAGATATATTAGTTCACAGAATCAGGAATTCTATCAAATCTATGTCTAAACATGTAAATTAAAAACAAAGAGAAACAAACAAGCAAAAAAAAAAAATAGAAACCTTCAAGAAACACAGAGAAAATGACAAATTTCTATCAAAGAAATAGATTGACAGGTAAATTCTCAAGAACAGTAATGAGCATGGCGTGGTGATGGACACCTTTGATCCCAGCAGGTGGATCTCTGTGAGATCAAGGTCAGTCTGGCCTATGTAGCGAGTTATAGACCAGTTGTGATCACAAGGAGACCAGGTCTCAAAAAGACAAACAAGACAGAATAGTAATGAAAGCCAATTATCAGAAAGATCTTATGTGCACTAAGAGGGAAAATAGATCCTAGATTCTACACATGGAAAAAATACCTCCTAAGAAGATATCAGGCCAAAAAGTGGAAAGAAGTTGTTCTAATAGACATTTGTTGAGGAAAATTCTAGGGAATAATTGAAGAGGAAGAAGAGTAGTTTCAATTTTGAGGCCTAAAGTGGTCTAAAGAAAATAATAAATGCAGGGACAAATCAAAATATTATATTGAAGAGTTGAAACTGATTATGGTAGAAAAATATCAGAGTCAGGTAAAGAATTAAAACTTTCAAAGTTACTGCTATAACCACAAAGTTGGTAAGGATACCTGTAGAGTTTCATAAGACAAAGGTTAATATCTTAATCAAAAGTAAATATTGAAAGAGAAAGGGAAAATATTGTGTAACTTCCAAACTAGGAAAGTGAACAATGCAATAGTCAAAAATAAACTTCTATGATTTCTCTTTCTTCTTTTTCCTCCTATTCCTGCTCTGTGTCTCAAAGGTTGAGCATTTTTGTGTCTCTGTTCCTATGTATTCTGATATCCTAATCTTGCTTACGGCACAGAGAACATTGGTTCCTAAAGCTCATACTTCCCACCGTGAGAATTTTTAACAAGATGAAAAAAAGATTATTCTGGGATCATGTTTATGATCCCAGAGTTCTCATCAAATACAATAACCATTCTTTTGCTAGAGATTCTGAGTTACCTAGAACTGGAAGTTACTGAATTACCTTTACTTTGTATATTTAAAATAAAAGGTATTCATATCTAGAAAGGTGCTAATACTCAAAACCCAGCAACTCTAATGTAAGTTTAGACTGTGGTCAGAGAGGTTTGTAGTACAACAGAGAACAGCCTTCAACAAGCTAACCCAGAAAGGGATAGATAAGCCTTTGAATGTGTGACGGGTGTAAGGGGGTGTATATTACAGCTTTGCCCAAGGCCAGCCTCACCCAAGGTAGTACAGGCATCAGCCAGTTCCTGCTGTAATTTCTAATAAATCTAACACTCCTCTCAAAGGTCACTTACTGTACTTGGGAGTAAGCAACTGCTTTTTATACTGCTGTCTCCTCAAATGTCAGATTATCAGGGAAAGAAAGCTTTACCACATATAGCTCACATCTTCAAGTGTCAAATTTTAATATCAAGATGCAAATCTAAACAGTTGAGTGGCATTTCCTTCTGAGAAGCTCAAAGTGATTCCTGTCTTCTCTCTGAAATGTCCTGACTGGATTAGTACCTAACCACATGACTATTTCAGGGAAGAATATAGAAGAGCAGCCCCAGGTAACCTTGGGAATATACCTGAACACCTCTGTACATTATTTTCCTGTCTAATATGATGGTGAGACTTGAATAAAAAAAGATTATGGAACTTACAGAGTATAATATGGCCTCTTATCTCTTGGTGAACTCTAAGCTCTGAGTAGGAAAGGTGCTGCTGAGCCTACTGATAAGAGAAGGGGAAAATATGCTAGTAAACTACTTCTGAACAGATACTGATGATAGGAGAAAGAAAAAATGCCTTTATAAATTTTTAACAGTAAAGTCAATGGACAGTAAAGTCAAAAGACAGTAATGGCAGCTAAAAGAAATTTAACCATGACTCCACTAAACTTGGTTTTGTGTGGATGCTAGCGGTTACAAAAACAAAAAAGATCTCTTGACATATTAGACAGGCAGGAGAGGTAAAAAGACAGGAGATAAAAAGGAAGGAAAGGGAAGGAAAGGAACAGTTTCCACTGGCTCGCTATAGTTATAAATTATGCATCATTATAGCATAATGAATTCTTTACATAACTGCTCAAGTGGCAATGTTTTAAATCTTGTTTAATTCTGGGCACCAGAATTAGGCAATGTTTTGTTTTCATAACCAAGTCTATAGTTGCTTTGACTTTTCTTTTGGAGTTGGGAAATATCATGAAACCCTGGAGTAGGGTCTCTTATTAACTTTTGAAAAATGTATTTCAAGATTTGTGGTAGAAGTTAAGCATATCATGATGGTCACTGGTCATCACCAAGGTCTTGTTCACAGTAAATAGACAAGAAAGGTGAGCTGACATAAGGATGCCAGCCCCACTAAAGTGAGAGCCTAACATTTTCTATTTCTGATTTGGAAAATTGGCTATTACAAAAGCCTGAGCTATATAAGACTTATTTTTAATATAGACCCTCAAACAATACTGGCCATTGCTCAGCTGTTGGTTACCCACCAGAATTTGATGGTAAGACTCTATTGCTGAAGACGCTACATACATGACCCATAGGGAAAAAAAAAACATGGAGAAATCAAGCTTGTACTGACTTCAAACCTTCATGTCTCCTGGCCAGATTTCATAGTGCTGGAAGGTGCTATGCCTGCTACCAGAAGAAAAATTTAATCATCAACCTTACCCAGCCGTGAATGCTGTGAACTACAACAACTCCCCTGGCAAGATATGACCTCTGAATGAATACTATGGGAGTAACCATCACTTTCTAATTAGATTTAAGGTTTGCTTCATAAGACAGAGCCCATAATGACACTATACCAGGCCTAGGTACATGCAGCTAGATAGGCTACAGCCATAAGGGACAGTATAAACTATTATTGTGCTAAATGATAGAGTATTAAAGCAACTACTAATGACTTACTGTTATGCCCACAGATTAATGCATCTCTCAACTCTCACTAGAGAAGCTTCCTTGTGCAGCAGATGGGGCACTGTCTGGACAATGTGCAGAGAATAAGAGACTATAAAGTGCTTATCTCTGAACAGGACACCTACACCAAACTTCCAGCTCAGGGATCATTGTAGAAGAGGTGGCAGAAAATTTGTAAGGGCAGCGGTGATGGATGACCACAAGGAAACAGTTTTCTAGACGTTTGGGAAGTTACTCCCAGCAATGATGACAGCATGCACAAGTCTCGTGGAAGCTCAATCCAGACAAAATCACGGCATAGGTGAGGGGAAGTGGCTAAGGAACCTCAACCCTACCTGAGGAGCTACTGGAAACTCATGGCTGCTGGGAGGGGAGAGTCAGTCTTTTTTAAGGATGCAACTCTTGATACAGGTTCTAGTGGATGAATCTCCACCGAAGGTCATTTAGGAACATAAATTTGACACTATAACTTGATAAGCCTTTGCATATAGATATCCATATGTGTGTATATATGTGTATATAATTTATATAATAGAGTACGTGAAATTGAGCAGAGGGTAGCAATGAAAGGTGCAACTAGGGGAGGGGATATAAATATGATCAACATATGTTGTATGACATCACAAAAAACTAATAATTAAAAAAGAAAAAACAAATATTGGTTCAAAAGTAGAATGAAAAAAATGAAAGGAAAAGGGAATTGAGGTTGAGAAGACCCAACTGTATCCTCAGTTTTGGGAGGAGGAGGGGTGAGAGAAGGGAAGAGGTGGGGAGAAGGGGAGGGAAGGGGAGGAGTAGGACAGAGCAGAGCTGTCTTTTTCTTCATTGGCTTAAAGGGATAAAAACAATTTGGACCAAAATAACATGCAAGTATGAATAAGCAAGAGAGAAACGCTGATGGCTCCAGAGCCAGTCACACTGAATAACTCCAGAGTTCTCTGACAGGAGCAATCTATACACACCCAAGGACCACATACTTAGAACTTAGGTCATTTGTTTATAATTCATATGATCATCTTCCATGTGTTTTAGAAAGTAATTAATAGCATGAAACTGTGGGGAGGCCCTCAACATGAAAATGAGGTCTGTGAATTTCAAATTTCAGCCCTCACCTCCTCTGCCACAGTCAGTTTTTGAACATTATAATCTTCAAACCCTGAACTGTGTCAAAATTAAAATTTGAGCTATTGTTTGTGATTTTGTTTCATTGTATAGGAAAGTTCCCCTCAAACACACACAGTTCTGCACAGTCTCCCCAGTGGTGGGTTATAGACATGTACCATCTGCAATTTTGATTTTGATTTTTCTTTTATGTAAAAGAATTTTAGTATGAATTTGAAAATACCAAGAAGGGCAAAGTATTCTAAGTTAATCCAAAAAAGTACAAGCCGGGCGTGGTGGTGCACGCCTTTAATCCTAGCACTTGGGAGGCAGAGGCAGGCGGATCTTTGTGAGTTCAAGGTCAGCCTGGTCTACAGAGTGAATTCCAGGACAGCGGGGGCTACAGGGAGACCCCGTCTCGAAAAGACAAAAAAAAGTACATACATATATGCATACACACACACACACACACACACACACACACACACACACACACACGCACACATCTATGCCATGCTGTTAAATATATTACTTAGTATTTCCATTAATTTATGAGGTAGATACAAATTGATTGTAGTGATATTACTACTATGAAGCTTGGGTTTGTTTTCTGCTTTTTACACTGTTGTTGATTCACCATCAAGTCACAAGTAGGAGCCAAATGCAAGATGAAAGACTCAGAATGAGATTCCCATTACAGAGTCCTGCCATTCTTTCAAACATTAGCCTTTTCGATGATGGATATCAATATTAGCAAATTGATTAAAAGAAAACTTGGGATAGAGAAGAACTGCGTGCATGGACAGAAGGTGAGCCAGCGGTGCACGCTTCCTGTGCCTAGCCACCAAGGCCCATCTGTGTTGTGCAGGCGGCCGGCTGGTTGCCCACCTCGACAGGCACCATCCAAAGCTAGGAACATAGAGAAGAACTGTGTGTGAGGATATACGGTCGGCCAGCGGCACACACTATCTGTGCCCAACCACCCCCACCCCTTGCTCAAGCTACTAATACTGAGGTGGAAAGTGTAAACTGCTGGTGCTTCGATTTAAAGCTGTTGGAAGGATACAGCAGTGTCAGTGATTGGAGGCTGCATAACCAAAAATGAGGAAGAAACCAACAGGAAACAAACTGAGTAACTAACCAATCCCCCATAGCAACATTTGAGATTAGCAACAGAAAGCAAACGAATAAACAAAGGGGGAAAAACAACAACAACAAAAATACACAGGCCAAAAACACAATGGAAAAACAACAATAGGGGAAAAGCTCAAAATAAATCCCCATCGAACCCAACCACTCCTGTAGAAGATCCCAACAACGAGATCTCTCTGGAAGGGAGCCAAGATACCGACCTTAGAAAAACAATTGTAGACATATTCAAATACTATAAAGAACAAATCAGAGAACTAAAGGGAGAGAACGAAAAACTCATAAAGGAACTAGAAGGAAAGAATGATAAACTCCAGAAAGAACTAAAAGGAGAGATTGATAAACTCAGAAAAGAACTAGAGGAAGAGAAATACAAACTCTGAAAAGAGCTAGAGGAAGAGAAATACAAACTCCAAAAAGAACTAGAAGGAGAGAATGGCAAACTCCAGAAGGAAGTGGAAACATTGAAAAGATCTCAGGCTGAAAGGAAAAAAGAAACTGACCAGCAAAGCAAGGAGCTACAAGAAAAGAATGAAAAGCTCCAAAAATAAGTGGAAATACTGAAGAAATCACAGGATGAAACAAAAAAGGAAATTGAACATTCATCCAATCAGCAGGAGAGGATGGGAAAAAGCCTGAGAAGCAGAATGGAAGAAGCAGAAAAAAAGATATCGGACTTACAGGATAACACAGTGCAGCTAGAAACCTCAAGTAAAGATTATGAAAAATTTAAAAAAACACAAGAGTGGAACAACCAGGAAATGTGGGACACCATGAAAAGACCAAACCTCCACATCATAGGGATAGAGAAAGGAGAAGAATCCCAAGAGAATGGTATTGATGAGATCTTCAACAGAATAATAAAAGAAAATTTCCCCAAACTGAAAAAAGACAAAACCATAGAAATACAAGAAGCACATAGAACACCAAATAGACAAGAC